>KB667755.1:610079-643666 GCA_000349065.1 Anopheles quadriannulatus
ATAGCACTTAAATAGCGAACAATAATTGAACTACTTTCGTAACCGTTTACACCCCACCATGTCAATAAAATTGTAGTTTAAAAGTATTATTTTTCTTGCTTTAGGTGTTGCAAGGCAATTTAAGACAACTAAAAATAATTTCACGATCGAGTAAAATATTCAGAACCGTTCGGCAAAGCAGTACCCCATTATCTATCGTGCAGCGCAAACTTTGCTTATGCCCATTACCACCCATATCGTTTTGATTCTTCCATCAAGAAAGAATGCTGGGAACTGACCCCGGTGGCAGGCACTGCACAACGTCACCGCAACAATTACCACACGGAGACATTGTTTGAAGAACCGCTTGTATGTAGGTTAGCAAACGACCATCTCGAGCCACACACCGGGTACACGCCAATTAACCCTCACCCAGATTCACCCCCCACGTGGTTTGGAAGAAATCAATACGCGCGTTGCGTATTATTTGGGTTTTTGCTTCATTCATGCGAAATCCTGGTAAAATTAAGTCCGAAGTCGCTGTGCGGAAGTGGGTCTTGGTCGGTTGTGTTATCGTCCTGAAAGAGGATAATAAAACCAAAACGAACTGTTAGGGTCGAGACGGTAAAGCGCGTTCCGCGTACGACGACGTAATGCGGCGGAAAGCGTGAAAAGCACGGACTTTTCACATCAACCTTGCCCTTCTTTTGCTGTCGGTGTTGGTTGTTTGCGAGTTCAGTAGATTTTCGGTAACCTTGTGCCTAATTGGTGAGCTATGGTACGGTCTCCCGGTGGGGGTAAGCGTAAGGGTGGTAGTCTTAGTGGTCAAGTGAAAGGTAAAATTGGGGATTAATTTGTTGCTGAAATTTAGGGAGCACTGTTTCCACCACGAAACGCTGTAAAGGTTGATTTAATTAATTCGTTTTACTGGTCGCGCGCTGCGTGTGCTTTATATACTTTGATATACTTTGAGGATAATTTATTTGCCAAATTGTTTGCCGCAAATTGTTTCAACGATCACGGAATGGTCAGCAGAGTTTGTGTTAGGAACTTTTCTTTATTTTATTTATTTAATTTTGTTTTTTTTTTTTATTATGGTATGAAGTAAGATCATCGATTAATTGTTTTGCACTAAACAAGCACTTTATATGAATATGAGACTGATTAAGTATCTATTAAATTATTGCATATTATGTTATATGAACATATAACATATAAATAGTGTCAATACACAATTGGATAATTTTCAACAAAATTTGGTAGACATTGTATAGAATCGAGAAAGGAATAAGTAACAAAAAATACAATAGATAAAATAAAAAAATAATGAAATAATTTGTATAATTAAATAATAATAATAATAATAATAACGATATAGATGATATGAAAAAATAATGTGCAAATACTAGGAATGAGTAAGGAAGAACATATTAAGAGGTAGAAAGAATCAATAAGACATAAATATTAGATCAGAAGAGAAAACTTGATCAAAAACATTGCCATCAAAAACAAAACTAAAAAATTGAAATTCAAAAACATATTGGTCAAAACAAACATAAAAAAGGATAATTGATGGTATTACTCTTTATTCTTCGAATGCAGTCACACAGCAAATCCAATAGAAAAGGATGAAATGAAATATTAGTAGGAATAGGAAAAAAATGAAATAAGACAAGATAAAATAACAACATAAATGAAAAAACTGAATAATTTGATAAAGTGAGATGGAATATAAACAAAACCTTGCGAACAAGATCAAAATATTAAAGTTTATCTTTAGAAATAATTAGTGAAAACAAATATAAAATTTGATAAATAACGAAAAGTCTCTTCATGTTGTAAAAGAGTCAAATTTTGGTAAATTAACTTTAGCTAAAAAGGAAAAGAAGAGTTTAAAAAGGAAATGAAATGGAAGATAATACCTAAATCAATGTTAATAGAATGAAGTAACAAATAGTTCGATACAATTTGTTAGAACTCTATTTTAAGATTTAAAGCAATTTTCCCTTTATATCTCGTTATCCAATATACCGTTCATCAGCTTCATTTCATTTCATTTGGCAACTAGTGACAAATCTGCTGACAACTCTAGTGTATCACATTACATTATTCATCGCACCAAACGTCATTTCCGAAAGTAACCTAACTACGGCCCGGATCCGTCATCCAGTCGTACATGTTCGCTCAAGTTTAACCAGGGTGTATTGTGTGTATCTTGTTTGCTCTTTCAGCTCAGCCCACCGTCAACCATCATGTCCAGTGGTGAAAGTGAACCTGGAACCAGTGAACCAGCAAACGTTAGTGCTGCCCCGACGATGAGCTCCCAGGAGACGGCCGCCGCGAGCGTAATGCTGACCGATTCCGAAAACACAAACAACCAGAACCGTGTCATAGAGATGGAATCCAATCAGAGCTCGGGAGACACCGAAGCGGAGACTGGCGCTACATCGAGTGCAATGGAACCGGCGGAAGCACCTGTGGCCGTGAGTGAGCTCCCCGCAGAGCGAAAGGATGATGATGAGACGGGGCCGTCCCAGAAAGAAGCTGCCGGCACGGCAGATGTACCCACCGGGGAGAAGGATCAGTATGCGGAGCATGTAACGTACGACGAGGCAGGTGAAGCCATCTACACCGATCCGGCCACAAAGTACCAGTACCGGTGGAGCAAGGAAAAAAGTGAATGGGTTCCACGGGAGGAGTCGGGCAAGGAGGGTGAAACTCCCGCGGATAATCCGTACGAGAACGAACACTATCGGTGGTGTCACGAGAAGAAGGAATGGATACCGAAGCAGCAAAATGTGACCGAAACGGAGCACTACCGGTGGGACGAGAAGGCAGCGAAATGGGTCCCGAAGGAGCGTCCAGCTGGGGCGGGTGAAGGTGATGATCGTAGCTACGGGTACGAGGACGGTGTGCACACGTACAAGGATAAGGATGGTGCGGTATACTTTTGGGACGAAGAACGGAAAGCCTGGTTCCCCAAGGTGGATGATGAGTTTATGGCCATATATCAACTGAACTACGGGTTCATCGACAATACGTCCGGTGGAAGTGGACCGGCGACGGCGGCACCTGCCCCTGCTCGGGTAGTGAGTGAACCGTCTGGTAGGGAATTGCCCGTATGCGACGAGGACGATGACGCTGATGAGCAGGATGAGGAAGCGCAACGTGTAGCAGCAGCAGCAGCAGCAAAGGGCAAGAAACGGAAAGCTCCTCCGGAACCACCGAAATGGTTCGAAATCGCACCGGAGCATAACACGAAGGTGTATGTGTCGAACCTGCCGACGGACATTAGCGAGGAAGAATTCGGGGAGTTAATGTCCAAGTGTGGCATGGTGATGAAGGACCCAAAGACGCACAAGCTGAAGCTGAAGCTGTACCGTGAGCCGGACGGAGCGCTCAAGGGCGATGGGCTGTGTCACTACATTAAGGTAGGTGGATTAAGAGTTCTCTGCTTGTTTTTGGTTGGATTCCTCGGGTGGGATAGGAGGAACCGCCCTGTCGGATTGACATGTGTAGATTAAGCTCATTTACACAAGGTAAGGCCCTAAGCGGCCATTTGCTTTACCCTAAAAAGAGTCCCAAATTAGCTGCTGTGTCTTTGGAGCGGTTCCGTGGTACTGTCGTCAACTCGAACGACTCAAAAACATGCCCGTCATGGGTTCAAGCCCAGAGTGGACCGTCCAACCGTAGCAAGAACTTGACTTATCCAGCTTACTGCGTGGTACTGAATAAAGTCTTTGAAAGCCTCTGTATAGGCCGGGCATGTCCGCGGAGGACGTTTACGCCAAATAGGGGGAATTTTGGTATATTTTATTTCCCTATGTTACTACAATCTGATCAGGAATAGTTCCTTATGTCTGCAATTAGCATTCTACGTCCTCTGACCCACCCATTGTTTTATATTGACCCGCTCAAAATTGACTTTACTTTTGTTATATTCTTGTTTTAGTGTAGTGCTGTTTACTTTATCTTTCTTGTACTGTTCTTTTCTCTCTGTTTTCTACTCTTCTTGTTTACTTTTTCATTTGACAA
This sequence comes from Anopheles quadriannulatus, assembly GCA_000349065.1. Lineage (NCBI taxonomy): Eukaryota > Metazoa > Arthropoda > Insecta > Diptera > Culicidae > Anopheles > Anopheles quadriannulatus. The sequence goes on from KB667755.1 coordinate 614,094, forward strand.
ACGGTGTATTTATTTGCTTTTACTTACCTTTATCACTTTCATTTAAAGCGCCTTTCTTTCCATTGCATATTTTCTTCTTTTATTTCTTTGTTTAATTTAATATTTCTTTCCCCAACACTGCATTTTCTTCCATCAAAAACAGCTTACTCAACATAAAAAATCAATCACTTACCCATCCCATCGTTTTCACAAATCTGTTCCATTTATTGCTTTATCGTTTTGCTGTCCTGCCAATGCACTTACCCATTTTTGGCGCGTTACGCTCATCCCGCGTGTGCTCAACAAACGAACGCAGTAAGTGGCGCGCGCGCGCACACGCAATCGCTCAAGTAATACTTTATTTCAATCAGTGGGTAGTGTATGCGTTACTGTGTAAAACTGAGTTTGCCAATGGGGCACACGCGTGCCCTAAATTCCTTCCGGAACGTTAGAACATGTTCTTCTTGTTGGATATTGCATGATTGTAAGGTGTACTATATACTGTGAGGTGTCTATAAGGGTGTTGTTTTTCTTTTTAATTCCGGTACTGCATAAACTGAACCTTATTATGAGCTGAAAGGGGAGCTTTGTTTTACTTCTTCGTTTTAAATCGTTGTATTGTGAGCTTACTTTTTAAATGTGTTTTCTTTTCTCATGTTTGTTGTTGCAAACGGATAATCATCCCGTGCGCAAACTGTTTGTGCGCAGGACACTTTATAATCTATACGCGACTTTCATTTTGCTCTAATCTTTAAACGTCATCCTCCGCGGCGTCCTCCAACTAACCACACATCTACGCAACGGCTAACTAGATTGATTCCCTCGCAACGGTGAGAACGAACTCCTCACCCTGGTGTGACACATTCGCTTGCTGTGCAATACTCTCTGTCTCACTGTTTTGTTTTACTGTTCTTTGCCTCTTCACTTTAAATACATCCGTTAGTGTTTTGTATATTATAATAGGTAGTAAATTACAAATAGTTTATGCTTTCGCGTTTGGCGTTTTTAACTTTGTAGTTTGTAGAGAAACGGGGAAACCGGTTTCGGCTTTTGTTTTGTTTTTGTTTTTCGTGCGAGTGTTCTCCTTTTGCATAGATAGTTTCTTTTCATATTCGTATTAATTTTCCGCAAATTCTCGCAATCATGAACCAAACCCGCTGTTTGCATTTGGTTTTGCAAACACGCGCAAACACTTTCACAAAAGTAGGAACAGTAAACTACATAAACAATATAGAGATAATTATAGTAGTGGTTGCATAAGGTAATATAAGTAGTAAATAGCATGGCAATTAGAAATTAAGCGCTACTCTTCTGTTAGACTTACTTCTTCTGTACATCGGTACGAGGATTGGTCAGCTGTGTTCGCCAATTTTCTTCATTCCACGCCTCTTTGAACTGCTTTCATCTCAAAAAAACTGACCCCTTTTTCCTCTGTGCTATCAACTGTGTTAGTATACTATTCTTAAACAGGAAAAAAGGAGAAGATAAAAAGAGCATCTGTATATAAATTCTCTTCGCCATTTAATCGTAAGCTTCCTCTTCCTTGTTTTCTCTCTTTCTATTCGCTAGTTTGTTCTACCAAATAGTGAAACATTTGTTCTCTTGTTTTCATCTTTGTTTTGAGGTTCTTCGAGAGGGAGGATCCCTTCTGTAAACAGATTCCCTTTCTTAAAATGTTATACTTTATTCCTCAGTTTGGTCACAAATTCTACCAAGTGTGGTTTAGTGGCATTTTTTTAGTGTTTAACCTTATAACCTGCTTCTGCTAATAGTAGTTTCCTGGAACGAGATTGTGTTTCTAATGCGCCGAAAGACTATATTCAGGGTGACAATTTGGCCTGTTGTTGCGTGTGTGTTTTTTTGTTTATTCGAACGTCGAATTCATCGAAAACATTTTACATTTCTTAAACGCACTAAAACTCTAGCTCTGCTCGATCGTAGTTGGTGGTTTGCAGCTCAGATCTCTCATGCGCTTGCTACTAGGTAGCGTTGGCAATGTACAAGACACGAAGAACCACCATAAACAACTTCCAGTGAAAAGCGCGCTGTGCAAATTGTATTAGAAATTGGAGATTTTTGTTTTTGGCTAGATGGGGTTTTTTTTGTTTCTGCTTAGGTGCAACTTTACTCTAAGAACTAAGTGAAGAACTGCTTCAGAAAATTAGATGCAGGTTGTAGTAGTAATAGTAGTAGTAATCTGTTCCAAAAGCACACCTCTGGTGTGTTTACGGGATGTGCAGTAGTAGCAGCAGTACTACTAGTTCGGGTTCTTTGTTCCAAAAACGGTTTTTGGGATATGTATCGCCGTTCCGTTCCTTTTCCTCGATTGTGTTTCTGCTTGAGTTTTGCCTACTCCAGGAGGAAGGCGTATTCTTTTACACTATTTCTAGACGACGGTGCGACTTGTTCGGTTCACTCCAAAGCAGGAGTGTGCTAGGTCCGGGCTTGAGGAACCACTGGGCCGACCATTTCTGTCCATTTTTTCGCGCTATCGTCTAGAAACTGGTGTGTATACTATCTTGCTTGTGTTTAGTGACTGGTACGGGGTAACACCTTACGGCACTACCTCATTCGCCCGCTCGAGCTTTAGCTTGAGCAGCTTCTGCTCCTTCAGCTTCTTGCGCATGGCACGGGTCTGGAAGAAGGCCTGCTGCTCCTCGGGCGTCAGCTTCTGCAGCCGTTTGCGCAGAAAATCGCGGCTCGCTTGCTTTTCCTGCGACGTCATCGAGCGGGTCGTGTATCGGGTGGTGTGGTGTGCGGATGGTTGTCGTGCTGCGGTGGGTCTTGTTGTAGGGGGTGGCGGTGTTGTGGTGGTGGTAGTAGTAGTGCTGGTAGTCGTTGTGGTGGTAGTAGGCGGTGCAGCACTGGTAGTAGTAGTCGGCGGATACGCTGGCACATAGTACTGGTGCGTCCGCTTGGTCGGCTTGTGCGCACCCGGCTGGTGGCGGTGCTGATGCGGCAGGCGATGATGCTCCTCTCCGGTGCGCATTCGGTGGCCGCGCGGGAAGCTCGGCTCACGCGTCTTGCCATTGCGCGGGCTAAAGTCTACGTTGAAGCGTGCGGCGGAATGATAGGAACCTCCCCAACCGCCACCACCACCACCACCGTTTCGGTGTCCGTTATCGATCGTGTTGATGTCGTTCGACGCGTCCGGTGCGTACTGCGCGAGATGCTGCTTGCGGCCGACCACTTCCGGCGGGATGTAGGTGCGCCGGTCGGCGGCGGTCGGAGCGGCGACCGGCTTCTTCGGACGATTTGCTCGGCGCCGATGGGCCGGCCGGATCGAGGGATTCGATTGCATCACGCGCTTGACGCTGTTGTACAGGCGCGGTTTGCCGTACTCGCTGCAAGAAAAGAAATAACACAGCGAAACACACAAATTAGCTTTTTTGAAGAAATCCCAGACATTGCATATCCTCTTTGCTGCTGCTACCTTTGCGTGCGGTTGTTGCCTTCGCTCACGATGTACACCAGCTTCTCGTTGGCCCGCTCGTTCGGGTAGGTTTTGTTCCACTTTTCGTACACCAGGCTGCGGCCCATCTCGGACACGAGCGGCATTCGGTGCTGGCAGATGTAGTTCATTTTGTCTGTGCACGCTGCGGCCGACCATCTGGACACGTTTGTGGGCGCAAAGAAAAATGGGGAGGAAAAAATAGGAAAAAAAAAAAACAACAACACAACCATTAGTCAAGCCATGTAGAAAGGGCCCTTCGCAACCCATTGGTATATATACAGGACTTAGATCTAACATTCTACAGCCTTTATGTTAAGTGTTCTATCACCAAGCCACAAAGGTGTGCGTGCGCAATTCACTACATTTACAGCAGTTCGTGCTGCTTGTGCCGGTGCCACTAGGTTTACTATAAAGTGTTAATGTTATGCTTGGCTTGTCATGTACTAAAACTACGAAATGACTACGTGCGCTGGCAGTTAGTCCTGTTGTTCGTGCAAAGTGTTTAATACCAGTACGCTACTTTCGCTACACAATACAGCAAGTTCTACGAATACAACGAATATTGCACCACCGTACGGTGGGGTGTTACCTTTTTAGCTATTTGCTCACGCAAATGTAAAATAGAAAACTAATAAAAATACTAAATATGTATGAATTTAAAGTACAAAATGGAAAACAAAATGGAACAAAAGAGCGCAAGATAAGTTTGAAGTTGGCAAGCGCATCATTCCGCGGGGGGTTTTAATCGTTGTGTGGAGCAGTTTTCAAATCATCTTGGGAGGCTATGCAATATCATATGTCCACTTACCTAAACTTGATGTCGGCTTTAAGCAGTGCACAGTGGAAGGTCAAATCCTGGCTGCTCCTGCAAAAAATGCTCATAAGTAAATGCGCTCTCTCGTTTTTAACGGACGAAACGTGTAAGAAGTTCGGTTCAGAATTAGGTGCCCGATAGGAACATCCTACCATTGCAGGGTGCTCTGTTTTTTTTTGTGTTTTTGGGGGGAAGAATTTGTGCTGTTCTGTTCTTGGGGCGAATTTTGCGTGAAAAGAGGTAAAAACAAAGGTAAGTGCAATATGAAGCAGTATAATCACCTAGGCACCATTTGGCTGAACGATTGGTACTCGATTTCGCGCCCATTGTGGCCCCACTGCCATTTCTTCAGCTTCCAGTTGTAGTTGCCACCGATCCAGAGGTCCTCTCGCACTGGTGCGCCGTAAACAAAAAAGCCAAAAGATGAAAACAAACATTATTGTACAATGTTTTTAAACCAGAAGACTCCAAAAGCGGCACACGGATGTGGTTTTCTTACAGCCCATTTTCTGCAGAGTTCGCCGGAGCACCTTGTCCTCGTACATCATCGGTTCCGCCAGCTTGCTGTTGTGGTCCTTACACTCAAAGTACGCATCGAGCCAGTTCAGCTTGTTCGGGGATATGTAGTAGCACTCGTTGCTGATGCTAGTGAACTTGGGCGGACACATGCCGTACTTGCGCTTGTACCGCCGGTTCGGCCGGTCCGTGTCGTTAGCGCCCGACACTGCCAGGCAGGCGGCGAGCAGGCAAAGTGTGGCTAAAGGATGAAAGTGGGTGCAAAATAGGGGGAATTTCTTCCATCAATGAACGAGATGGCTCTCTTTCTCTGATCTCCGGGATGTTCCACTTACCTAGGAGTAGAGCTTTCGATTCCATCATGACACGCAGGGGTTGGGATAAATCAAAGCGGAAGGTGTAATCTTTCCCGTACCACTATCCAAGTAGCCACCGTATCTATCCACACTATGGCACGCTCACTGAAATATCATCCGGACGGTGTCCGGGTGTTCCGTTGGGGTAATTGCAGACAGCGTCCCTTACCCTTTTCCGGACGGTTAGGGTTTAACAGTAAATGGATACTGCCAGTGGCGAACTAATTGAAGGTTTAGTGTACGCGCCAAACTGCTCTGCTGGTGTGTAACAGGGAGGCCCCTCTTCGGTCGGCACGACGTGAAGTGAATTTAATTAAAATTATTTCACAGAACCCGCCGCTACTTGCGAGTGGCTACTAATTTTCTTCCCAGCTGGCTGCTGTGTTTACGTGTGTATATCCTTTTTTTCGCTCCCGACTTTGGGGTCGTGTTTCGCGTTGATTCCCCCGCTCGAAAATGGTGATGACGATGATGGCGGTACACCTTCTTCTGGGCTCCTGTCGCTTGCTTCGATGTGCACGTTTGTAAGCGGGAGCAGAAAAATGTGGCGAGCGCGCGTCCTCGTTTTTGAATCCTTTCAACCGGGTGGCCGGGCCGTTTCAATCCGTTTGATATCGTGTTTCGTACGCCAGGGGGAAAAAACCGGGAAGCTCTAGAGTAGGAACAGGAATAAAGAAGCAAAAAAAAAGTGAATTAATATAAAGTTGGTGGAGTGGTAGTAATAAGATATCGTTTTTTTAGTTTCGCTCAATGCTGTGAGCACTCAAGCGGCTAATAAGGTTGATGTCTAGGGAAAGGGGTGCACGAGCGCCCTCTAGGCGCGAGACTGTGAAGCACGCTGGTGAAGTCATTGGAGGAGAGCACGTGCTTTATCCAAATCGTACGGTTTGGTGTACAGAGGCAGCGTAGGATCTAAAGGAAGTAATAAATAATTCTCTCTACCTCCCTTTCTCTCTCTCTCTTCACCCCCAAATCCCTTCATCTTCTTCATCGAATATCCGCCATGGCGTTAGGAGCTGCGTAGGGCGGTGTTAATGATGCCCGCGTGATTGCAAATGGTGTTAAGTGTAATTTCCGTTAGTATATCCTGCCCGGAGTGTAATTTTAATTGCTTCGTATAGCTCGCACAGCTTAGTGCCCGTGACACATATGAGCCAGCACATCGGATGGGGAGTTGGGGAGAGAAAAAGGGGGCTTTTATGGGTGGTTCTTGCCGTGCCGAAAAGGCGTAACATCTTCGTTTGCCGAAGATGGTACCAGACGGGGTGTGTATGGCGCATGCATTAATGCCAAACACTGGAGGGGGTGTTGGAGCCAGATCAGATCCAACGCGGGTGTGGTGTGGGGGAAGAGACTGAGTCGAAACACTCCCACCCACAGACCATTGCTGTGAGCATCTCCCGTTGGCCAGGGGTTTGGCGCCTCGTTGCGGGAAGCGTCGGATAGTAGTTTTTGCTTTTATTATTATTACACACAAACATCATGCACACTGGTTGTTATTTTGGCTTTTGGTCGATGGCAATGGTAGTAAAAGATGGTAGAAGAAAGTAGACCCACGCACACACACACAGAAGGTAGTAAATCGCCCTCTTTTCTTGCTGTTTTGTGGGGAGGAGAGGGTGTATAAAATACAACCGCGTACTGTTTACTGCCCCGGTTGTGGGTGTGTGTTCCTCAAACGGATGTTACTCTATCCCCCGTGGGTTCGAACCGTGGGAGCAGTAGCAGAAGCATTATTCCTCTTTCCAGTCGCTCATGAAGCCGTCATTACACCGAGAGTACGACATAATCCCTGTCCCCGTTTGCTAGCTGTTTTTTTTTGTTGTACCTGATTGCTAAGCTTTGCAGAATAATGACGGTGAGGACGTCCCGAGCGCATGGATTGGATGACGGGGAGATACCGAGTCACCATCATGATGCTCGCTGCGTGATAACCTGCCCGATGCAGCGCCGTGCACTCACAGTGCGTCATCAGACCATCAGCAGGCTAACTTATGACGAGATTATTATTGGGCGCTGCCTGGCGCCGTATTTCCATGCATGTGACAATGCCGGCAGCATTGTGCGGGATCGCTCGGGAGCATCAAATATTAGCAGTAAAATAGGGGATTGGAGAACAAGTATTAAAGACTACATGCTGTATATGGACCGGTCCTGTGAGCTGTGGGATCAGACTTTGGTGCATTGTTTCCATCCATCCATCCAGTAGGCAAGTAAGAAGACCCCTTTTAACCTCTCGCTCTCTTGAGTTTAGAGTGGCTTTTGCGATGAAAGGTACAGAAGTGCACTTTTCACGGACGAAGTGGCGAGATAATACTGCCTGGCGAAACCTAGCGAAGCACCAAAGGTCATGGATTTGTTTGGCATGAGATATTCGGCGCGGTCTGCAAACACAGCAAACCCTTCCCGCCAAAGTGCAGTTGTGTACTTCCCCGTGCGTTGTGCAGTTGTTGTCGCGCAGACACTTTTAGTCGTGGTGGAACTGGCCAAGGTAAACGACAAACGACACCGACTCTTTACTCTTCGTAGGGGAGCGCTCTGTGCTTTTTATATTACCTTTTTCTGGTGTTCTTTCTACAGTTGACACTGTGCGGATTAATCGGGCCTTTTGGGGGAGGTCACGGGTACCACGGGGGCGCAATCTGCATGCAAAAACTAATAAATCATTGCCCGTGGAGAGAGGTGCGAACAAGATCAACGGGCGAGCAAAAAAGGGGGAAAAAGCCCTCCCAGATCCGTACAATTGCTGTCAATGCGTCGGTTGGACTTCAAGCTTGAACCTTGAAGCCCTCCAGGCTCCAGCTTAAATCTTCTTTTTCACCGCACCACGCAAAGGCACACCGACGATCCCGACCGATCGTTATCGCGAGTGAAGCATAATCGCAAGAATTCGAGGATCGTGATCGTGCCGCTCATACAAAAACTGAAGTGGTGCGCGTTGTTTGTGTACCTTAAAGCTTACCGGGACTTACTTATTTCCATTGCTTGGGTAGGAGACACCAGGTCTGATTAGGTGCCAAGAATTGTCTGCTCGCCATTGAAACAAGGGAAACGATTGTCGGGGGAAGTACGCGCGCTTCTAAAGTGCGTCAGTGTTGTTGAACCAATTTCATTCATTCGACTACTACACCAACAGGTCCGGTAACTCATGAAAAGGGGGCAGGAGTCCGGAGAGTTAAAGGCCCCAAGTTAAACGTGTGTCCCATGGACAGGAGGGACAGAGCAACGTTTTTACTTTAATTCCTCTCCCCGAACCTGATTGGGTGCGCATTAAACAAGCGTGTCACAATTTGTCCCTTTTTGCGTCTTCGACGCACGGGCCCGACTGTGGGAACCGGTTACCAGGTCCTGCCGTAAGTATTACAATTGCAGCAGGCAGTCCTTCCTTTCCTTTCTTCGCTTCCATTTTATCACCACCGATCGAAGCGTGGAGACAACTCAACACGATCGTGCTCTACGTGCCCCCCCCCGCCGCTTGCGATGGATTTTAATCGCAATAATTACTTCTTTTCTGCTGGCCGCACGCTGTTCCGTTTTATGTTTGCTTTTTTTCTCTCTCTCTCTCTGTGTTCATTCTTAAGGGGCACCAAGGATAATCGGAACATCGGAGAGGAGGGATCAAGGAGAGCTCGAACGGAAAACATCTTAATAAGCGCGCTGCTTTTCTTCCACCGAGGAGATCCTGGGCTCGCTTGGAAGAAGGCACTGTGCTGTGCTTCCTTTCATCTTGCGGCGTGTCGAGACAGGAAGGCGCTTCCAAGCTGGACAAAAAGGGGTCGAAAGGGATGATGACAAAAATTCAATTACCGTGCATAATTTATGCAAATAGTACAACATCATCCAGTGCGCTGGCAGTTCACACACACTATCCCTTTCTCATTCTGTCGCCGTGTGCGGGCTCGGGTAATGGCTCTCTGCTTTTGGATAAGCGCACATAGAAGCGACAAGAGCTCATAGCGAACAAGCACTAGTGCTATTACTATGATACTACTTCCTGCTTAGAGCATTCGTGCCGGAAAATATGCTTTTGCGTGTGCTGCACAAGATGGGGGGGTCGTTTGTTTGTGCTTAGTTGATGTCACGTTGGTCGTTGCTTTCTTGAAGCGGATGACTAAAGAGCGCTGCTGCTGCCAGTACCAATAACACACGCCCAACAGTCTGCACAACTTTCTGATGTTTCACTGCCAGTCATAAGGGAGCTAGATAGAGAGCCCTCCGCTTATCCGTGTCATCATCTAATTGTGGTGTCGCTGCCAGCTGGGGATGGATCAGTATACCGAAAAGTACTTCATCGGATTATTCACGCCCGACCGGTTGGTTTGTTGGGACGCTGAACATTCCATTCAAAATCCATCCATTCCCTTAAACTAAGCGGGCTTTTTTCCGCCTGCAAAAGTTGCTCAATTTGCGGCTCCAGTGGCTGGCCACAGAAAAGTAAGCCATTGGTGCGGAGGAAGGAAGCAGGGAGTGAAATTAAGAAAGTTGTCCTTTCAATCTGCCAAAATCGCCCAAAATCGGCTGACCGATTTATTTGCTACAAAATGCGTACTTCTTTCACTCTCTCTTTCTCTCTCTTTGCCAAAACTCTCGGTCAGTGTCGTCGTGCCCGAATTGGGTGGCGATTAATTGCTTATTAGTTTGGGGGTGGGTGGTGGGTTGAAGGCAGTCGAAGAAAAAGAAGAAGAAGAAGAAGAAGAAGCAGTCCCTCCACAAAACTGGAAACGAATTGCGATGAAATGGGGATAAATTAAATCCCACGCCTGCGGTGAACGGCATGCGTTTGGGGCCAAGTAAGATGGACAAATTTGGCTTGGCGGATCGGTTTAGCGTGAGTGTGTTTTACCTTTGGAGGAGGATGACTTCTTGTACAAAAAAAAGCAGATTGCATTGTGCAAGCGCACCCCAGTGTGTGCTTTAATCAAGTGACACCGATTTGCGCTCATAATAAGTGCTCCTACTCTGCGTACACACTGGAAGATAAGCAATCAACCACAAAGCGGTGTGTTTTACAAAACATTGCCATCCTCGTCCGCAGCCGAGCATCCCCGAGAAGCGGGGCTGTTTTACAAGTGCTTTATTAAATTAGCTCCAAAGTGCAACATTATTAATATGCTGACTCGTCCTCGCCTGTTGCCGACCGATCTCGACCGATAATTAATCGCATTAATCGCCGACAAAGCAGCGTGTTTAGGGCTGGTGATGTGGTGTTGTTTTCATGTTTTGTTAGAGGTACAGGCCCTGGTTTGACCGTTTCGTCCGTAGCTCTCGCCGCTCACGCGCTAATAGGTTCCTCGCTTAGTTATGCAAATTGTATCGATAGCGATTATGCCTTCCGCTTCTGGCCTCACGTGAGATTGTGCTGTGGGAGGTCCCTTTTTGTTGGTAGGAAAATGCAAGCCCCAATGCAACGCTCACTTTAGCTCTCAAAATCGATCGATAACACACGGCGGGTTCGTCGTTTGGTGCGCACGGATGCACACAGGGTGCCGACAACACAGAGCTGTGCGCGGTTAGAGTGTTATTCGCTGACGAAATATTAATTTTATGCTTGCATAAACACACACACACACACACACACACACACAAAACTCACATTCCTCCTCCCTGTGCATGTTTTCGGTATGTACGCTTATCAGTGGCACGGATCGATTTCCGTTGACAAGGGCAAATAGCTGACGAGCGCGGGCGCGCTTGTGATCATACTCGTGCCGCGCCTTCCCCTCGCTAGGTACACAGTACCTTGTCGGAGCGTAATTTAATCAACTCACAAAAGCGTATGCCGCCAACCTTTCTCTCCAAACACGGGACCACCGGCCATTGCATCGTAGTGTAGTACCTGCAAATGGGTTGCAATTTCCGCACAGCATTAAGTACACACAGTACCACACGGTACAGGGTGAAACACAACAAGGGTGTTTGGGGTTTCGGGAAACATCGCTGAAAGCTGGCTGATTACGCAAAAATCCCCGTGAAGATAGAGAGCGATGGGCTTTTGATTTGGTTTATTAGCGAAAGAAGGGTCTATTTGTGCGCCATTCACAGCTCTCAGCTCCCAGCTTTGAACGAGAAAATCGAAATGAAAATCTTATTTACTCCGAATTCAGATTCCCTTTGGTGGGCGCGCGAGCGCTGGTACGTAATAATTGTAAAGCAGGAACATTGGGATTTTTTGGGGCTCTCCGGATCCATGGAATGGTGTGAGGAAAATTGAATTTTCCACTCGCGCGCGGTGGTTTTGAATGATTTTTTGTTGTTGTTGTTGCGGTACGCTCTCCTATTAATCACGACGACCCGGTGTGTAATAATTTTGTTATCTTTGGAGGCCCCTACATTGAATGCGTCTCATTTACGGGAACCTGGGCAAAGAAAGCTTTAAAAGCTACACACAAATGAGTAATGGTGTACGTCCTTTATTTTGGGTGAATGTGTACGCCTATGTTGTGCAGCAAATAATGAACCATGTTGATGAAATTTTGGATCCACTTTGTTTTGAAGAGGATGCATTGACATCTTTTCATCGAAACGTTTGCACGTTGGCCGAATAAATAGCATATTTTCAGTTTTATCCCAGTCGCTCTTCGTGGAGTATGTGTGAAAAGTTAAAAACGTTCAAGTTTTTACAACAATTATGACCAAGTAGACATGTGGTGTTAAATCCAACTTTTGGGTATTTATACAAAACACAAGCTAACTGAACGGTATAAATACTAGTGTTCTGATGTACTTTAGTGTTGTGATTTATGAGGCTTTGTGGGAGATTTTTTGGAAGAAATGTCTAACAAAAAGTGATTTAAATTCCGAATAGAATCTTTAAACTAGACTGCAAAAGTTCATGGATCTCTGAAGAATCCTGAAGGTCCTGATGCTACACCGACCCTGGAACTGTTACTCAATCAATATCATATCTGGAACTTATACAGAATCCATATTGGCCCTGGATCTGATCCTCGAACACCCATATTGATCCTGGAACATATCTTGAACTCATATCGCTAATAGAACTGATCCATACTTTATTCCAATTCAATCATCTGTACCTCGACTTGTCTTAGCCAAAGAATACATCGTGAACCTCTCCATCAGGTCTAGTACCTACTCTGGTCCAGTAACTAACTTGTTTGTTGTTATCCGGCGCTACAATCGCTTTATCCTGCCTTTGGCCTGCCTCAGGAGTGTGCGAAACTGCTCACGGTCTCGCGCCTTCGTCTGCCAGTCCGTTATACCAGCCTTAATGGTGAACTTCTCCATGTCATCTTGCCACCTCTATTTGGGTCTACCACGCTTTCCTCTGTCCTTGTGGACGGCCTAAAAACATTTTACGACCTGACCAGTGACTAACAGTTTTTGTAAAATACTTTGTAGAAATTTAACCATCTATATACACAATCATAGACAATCATTAAAAGTTAAAAATCATCAAAAAACTTTGGTACTATGAGGAATTCAAAATTGTCAGCATTTATCTGTCTTCTCGTGTTTGTTCTTAGTTCATTTTCTTCACGTTTTTCTCTTTTTGAAGATAAATTTCACTGACTAAACACTAAACGGCTTCATTTGTACCATTCGCGCGAGTAGTTTCACAGAACTCAACCAGTTACTACTACTTCAGTTAATTATACCATCAGGAAAGCTCGTTATTTCCCCCTGCCATTCTTCCCCGTAACTTCCCGTAGTTTCCGTGTTTGCCCTTTATGGTGACACTGCTCGTCAAAGGGGTCTCACTCGGATAATTCTATCAAAAGTTGTACTACGTCCAAACTCCTGGCAACGGGAGATCAACAATTATTTCCGAACCGGAAAGTGCTTCGGAACTCGACCCGCCCATGCCCTCCCCCTAGCGAAAGCGAAACTTTATCGTTCCCATTCTATCAGTGGCATCGGATACGGGTTCGAGGATCGCACACAGCGGACCACCATCACCGCCATCACCAGTACCAGCAGCAGCATCAGCATTATCAAATTATTAAGCTACGTGAAAGTTGTTTAGACATCACCTCTCATGACTCTTGCGGAGTAGGGGTCGTGAGGTGTGTGTTTTTTTTTGCACCATCAATGTATGCACCACCCCATGACTGGGGACTGGGGAGCGCATTTTGGATCGATGCAATTTTTCAACCCACCACACACACAATCCACGACCGCAGAGGCAGCGCAAACGAGCGCAAAAAGGGCGTTGAGCGGTCGCGCTCGTGTGTCGCTTCCGACGATGATGATGATGGAGGTGATGATGATGATCGGTGTTGATGGATGTGTGTTTCGGTTGCGGCGACACGCTGCATGGTTGTAATATATGCAGAGGTAGACACAAAAAAAGCAGGGAAAAGGCAAATTAAGAGCATCGTAGAGTTGACGTGACGTGATCCGGTGTGTGTTGATTTACTGCACACAACGGTTAAGTAATGTTGGCAAATTTATTTACCTTGCACATTAACGAGACACTTCGCACCGGAGGGAAGGAAGTGCGTTAGAGATCTGTTGGGTGGTTTGGCCGGTTAGTTTAGTGGAAAAGGTGTGTTGTAGAGGATTGGAAAGCATTGCAAAATTGATTGCCACACGCATATTCGCCCGCTTTTTGCTCTATCGAACGGTTGTACTAATGACGTTAAACGAGGATCGTTTAGTGAGAGGTGAAGATTAGAGCAATGAGTAGCGGGAAAGAACTTCTTAAAGGTGTTATTCTAATGTTCATACTACCGTTACCTCACTGTACTGTACGACTCACATTATCAAAGAGACCTCCCAGATTGGATACTTGTCACAACAGATCGGTCTGTTTCGCTATTGATGGGCATAATTCTATAAACAAATACACTCTCTGTAGCGAGAGCATTAGCGAAGAAGTTAGAAGTTATCAACTGTTTACAGTAGCAAATCGGCGTGGACATCAGCGCGTTAACCAGCATAACCGACAGCGATTTGTGCGAACGTCAGCAAGCAGCCGGCGGTTTGTCTCAGGTTTTGAGGCCGTGGAATTCCAACTTCAGAAGGTCTGGACGCGTCTCAAGTTCGCATTAAATGAAGCTCATTCAGAAACGCGCTCTGTGCGCTGCTGCGTTGACAGTAGCAACTGGCAAGCTTAAGGCATAAGTAGGTGGGGAGCTTAAGGGAGCTTAGGTTATTTGTTTACCGGGGTTCGGGTAACTTCCCTACAGCATTGCACATTCCCCTTTGAGCAACCTATTTCAAGAGGCACCCGAAAGGCCGCGTGTTTCATTTCGCATAGAGCAAATGACATCAGCGCTATTTATGACGCTCCTGTTACTCGGGTTGTAATTGGGTCTAGGGGGGCGTTTGGGGTTCTAATTTGATGAGATTTTTTAATGCCTATTGGGGGACGTGACGCGACGCGACTTGACACCCGGAGTCGGAATGAGCTCCAAAAAGGCATCGCATTCGGTGATGTCGTCGTCCCCATCGTGCGGTACGTGCCGATGGTAGAACTATAAAACTCAATTTGCTAAATTAAGCGCCTCCATACCGCTGCTGCTGCTGCTGTTGGTGGAATGCACACGCCGGCCTGACCTCTGGCAAGGGTCTAGTTGTCCAAAACGCACCCTCGGCTTCTTCGATTGATATGGTGCTTGGTAGGAGAGAGCGAAGCATTGGAATTTTACCCATCCTAGGCGTTTTGTCTATGGGTCAGTCGCGTCAACCGAGCGCGTCACGCGCGAACATCAATAGACAGCAGCATAACTCCACCGTTGGCAGGCAGGCAGGCAGACTCCTAGCGTAGTAGGTGGTCCAAACAACAATAAAGAGGATTGGGGAGTGCGAAAACGGTCACATTCTTTGCCAACCAACGGCTAATAAAAACATACGGCCAACCGATCGCGCATGAAGTCATACCCGCCCGGCTCTTAATTGGGAATGATAAATCATAGACCTCTGTGGAACGTTGTGGCCTCTCGCAGTAGGGTAGAGGACAGGCAGACACAGGGACCTTGTAAAAGCATATGTTCTATTTTGGTTTAATTTTTAGTAGCATTCGCGCGAATTGTTTGCGTATGCTGCCGAGACAACGGACCGGCCAATGATGGATCGGTGTCGGTATGTCGGAATGGCATGAAACTCAATATCACGTTCACTGTTTTATGCGCTAATTTAGGTGCCCAGTTTGGTTCAGAAACTGTTTGTGCTTCAAACTTCAAATAAACAAATAGAAATGGCCGTTGGCTGTCAAACACGAAATCAAAATTGTTTGGAGCATGTTTGGAAGTGTGTTCCGTTCCCGGGAGAGGGCAATGAAAAACGCACGATCAGTCGAACCTCCAGGCACCGCCGTCGGCCGCAGTACCTGGGACGTGAAAATCGCACAAAACGCGTGGCCACTACCACACCACCATCCTGACCATGATGACTTTTATCGCGCACGTTCGACAAATCAAACAAGACGACGCAATCAAAATTTGATGACAAGGCCGGATATTAAAACGATTCCCGCAACAGAGAATTGCGCGAGGCACGAAAAAGGACCAACGACAACACTTTTTCCTCCCCAAAGGTAAAGTTAGGTTCGCAAAATCGTAACGAAACTTCCAACAATGCATGTTCAAGCTCTCTCAGCGTGTGTGTGTGTGTGTGTGTGTGTGTGTGTGTGTGTGTGTGTGTGTGTGTGTGTGTGTGTGTGATGAAAAGTTGCTGCCACTCGAACAGCATAAGTAAGGCTTTATTATTCTATTTCGGAATGTTTTCTTCAACTTATCGTTCGCCCGCTCTCCTTCTGCTGAACTACTGCTGAACGCCGTCGGAAAATGCTTGTTAAGAACGCAAATCCCTTGCACTGAAAGCGTACCAAACACGAGCCAAGAATGATGTGGGAAGTGGCTGAAAACATTACATCCATGTGTATGATTTGATTATACACGCAAGCTCGCTGTAACAATGTCCTCTTCCTTTGATTCGATTTTTTTATTCGAAAGACGATCGTTGTTGTTCGCCTGTACCGTGTTGTAACTTTGGCGATGAGCAAATCCCTCTCCGACTGGCCCTTTTTAGTACAAGTTGTGTCGAGATAGCATAATGAGATGGAAGGAACCGGCGGTACCGGCAAAAGAAGGGGAGAGGACGCTTAGATGAACATGACACAGAAAGCTAACGGTTTCGGGGAAAGATTAACGAAACACGGCTCTGATGGCTTTGTCCTTATAATCCCCATTTCGCGCTCTAACTCCCTCCCTCGGCTCCCTCTGAATCACAATCCAACGATGATGATGATGATGACCGTACCGGTACGAGAGATGTTGCCGTAAGTGATACCAGTTTCGTTTCGTTGGGGGGTTTGGAGAAATTGGAGCAATATCGGCACCTGTTTGTGTGCGGTTCTGCTGATGTGTGTCATCGCTCAAACATCAAGCAACTAGCACCGGACGTACGTATCATCGGACGGTTGGGTGTGTTAATCGCCAGTACTCCCGTACATGGCAGCAGAATGTGAAGTGAAGTGGTAAAATTGCATCGTGTCAGCTGTAAAATTGCGCCGGACTCCGCTCTCTTTCCCGAGCATGTCTTCCCATCCCTGGGAAGGAGGTGTTGGTTTAACACGTCTGCGTGTCGGTGTCCGAACAGATCGCTCAAGACCGTTCGTCATCAGCCTGAACGTGATAATGCAATTTTAATTATTTGTTGACACGAGGGGAGGGGGGGAAGCACACCTAGGGTAATTATGGGTTTCATAGTTGTTGTTATTGGCCTCCCGTTGCTTGGGTAGAAATCACCAGCAAAATAGCATGGATCATTTTTGGAACGAGACGATGGCTTCGTCACCCGGGCGTTGGCAATTGGTTGCCTAAGATTCCAATGCGTCTAGTTGCCAGTTCTCCTAGCTCTCGATAGTTGCAGACATTCCGGAATGGCTGGAATTCCACCACGGTAGAGGAGAAAACTGGACCTTATTAGCGGTGTGCGTGTGTGTGCGTGCCTGCTCATCGTTTCACCGCGGGTAATTGCATGTAAACGGGAGCAGACGTGCGCATCCTGTTCGAGCGAAAGCGCACATTCTTTGCTGCAGCTGAATACTTGCCGCTGTTCTTGCTGCTAACGCCGCCGTTTTAAATCATCGCCTCAAATATTCATTTTTTTGGGCATGAAGCTCCATGAAGCCGAACGAGGCAACAAACTCTCGTTCGTTACTCCAAGTTTAGGCCGCGTAAGAAGGCCAGTGTTTATCGATCGAAGGTTCCCAACAGCTTCGTGGAAGCAATTTCCATTGCACAAACTTTCCGCGTCACGTTATTAATGTTATTATTATTGTTATGTTAACCACCAAACTCAGGCCGGCTGCCCGATGTAATGGAATATTTTTGTAATACGGTGGAATGTTTTCTCGGAGTCGGCACTGGAAAGGAAAAGCGCTTCCCCTGGCGGAGTGACTCTCCGCTTTGGGAGGAAGGTTAGACACCGGAATAGCTACACGAAAAAATTGATTCATTTTCATATCTCCCACACCACTCCGCAACGGTTGACTGTGGTGAACGTGGTTTTTGCCCGGTTTTGTTGTTTTTACCGGAACGAGCAAATGTTTCTTAATGATGCAAAGGTAATTTGGCCGTTGTTTTGCTGAAAATGTCCCTTTCTACTGGAAGGGAAATTCATGTTGCACATGAATAAAAATGACTTCCCTCGTCCTTGTGGCCGTTCCTCTGGCCGGAAAGGGGAAAGCACACACACCCCGAAATGAAGCTATTAAAATGATAATTTATGTTTTTAAGGATCGTGTTTTGTTTTACGCTTTAATTGAATACGACCGCTTTTGGATTTTGGATGGCACGTTTGTTAATGTGACCCAAATCCCGCGTGTTTCTTGTGACCCTAAACGACACCTTCGAACGCGTACACGCTTAATTGGAAATGGCCAAATGGGTGGGTGGGTGGTGTCGTCCACTGAAAGGCAAACAAGAAAAACAGACACAACGGAAAATGGTGTCCGTATACGGCCATTTAAAATTCACTTAAAAGCTCATTACCGGTGGTGGTTGGGTGGCGCATCTTCCCTTCCCTGAAGTTGGATCCCACGACAACGACTACTTCGGCAGGACGAATTGGGTCACACGGTATGTTCGGTGGCTTATTGCAGACGGAAAGCCCGCTTCAGAATGGTAATGCCATTTAGGTTCTGGATTGGTATTGGTCCCGGTGCGTGTTGTGGTAAAGAACAGCGAGAGGATTTTCTCTAATCCGGTTGTAAGGTTTTTTTTTGGGGGAATGGAATCGAATCCCTTGAGGGATTGGCATGACATGGTGTGTCGTTAGCATTTTCCAGGATGGAATTTGGAGAGAAAACCATTGGAGGAATCCATTCAACAGTAACATCTTGGTTAATTGGTCTAACACGTTTGTACTAAAACCCCATTTCAATCAATTAGTACAGATAGGAAGATCAAATTTCTTGAACTAACCCTCCCAAAACTATGTCGTCATCGAGCGTAAAAAGAATTGGAGTGAAATGTCCGATAAAAATAGCCAATTATGGCTTTGTTCGATCGCCCCCGTCGAAAATCCCGCTGTCAGAACATAGTTTATTTTACAACTCTATTTCACTACTCTGTGTCATTCCGGGGCCAGCTTACACCGGCCGGCGGGTCGTATAAACAATTAAACATATCCTGTGTGCCAGTGGCCAAAAAAAAATGGAGGGAGGGTGTTTCTCGCACTGCCAATTTTATGGTGAGCACCACATGTGTGCGTCTGTCCATCAGCAGCCATGGCGGTCGGGTTATGCAAAAAAAGAAGGATTTGCCCCCATGTATCGATTCGCACACCTTCTGTGCGCGTTGCGTCGAAACGTTCACGCTTGGGATCGCTTAGAAGCCGTCCAAACCCACCACCATCACCCCGCTCGATGGTACATCCCACCAAAAAACTGGTGGCGGCATCGGTTCAAAGACAAACACACCCAGATGGGCCGCGATGCGAGATGTGGTCCAGGGCCCGATAGCAGCAACGGGTTTGTTGGACTATTTTTAACAAACCTTACCGCGCACACATTAGCCGTTCACGTGCGTATCCCGGAGCTATACAGTTCGATTCCGACTGCCGACATCTTGATCTCTGACGAGGGTTTCTGCAGAATGTGCTAAATCATCTTCCAGCGTTCTGTCGCTGTGGTTTGCTTTGATTTCCGCTTACAGTTTTCGATCAAGATATGGAGCATGATTGTGAAAGTGCGTTTGGCGCACTGCATTGGGAACGTTGGCTGATGCTCAGTCGCTCCAATCCGAAGTTCACCATTAATCGAACAAGAACGAAGCTTGGAGAAGGAGTCCATCCCGTGCAAGTGAGAAGGTGTGCGTTAAACATTGTGGACTTCTTTTACTCAATTTTCGTGCGACTGTTTACAGAAATACGATGCTGAAACCTAAATTTGTTTAGCTGGGGTCGCAGAATTTTCGACCCCGTTCCCCGACACGGTTTCCAGCTAATCAGATGTCTTCGTTTTGTGGGGTGTACCACATGCAGTAAACAAAGTATCTCGTTCACTCTTTTTTCTCTTCTCCCGATCGGTCCCCTCTGTTGACGATCGTTTTACCACTGCCGGCGATGAATATGATGAAGCTGACGTGACTAAATTTCGGGGGCTTTTTTTGTTGGGGTAACGAGATGACGATAGCTGAAGGGAACACAAACACAAACCTCGTCTACTGCGCCTTGCTCTTTGTTGGCAACAATTTTATTTCAGTTTCGTTCAGCAGGGCCTTAGGCGGTCGGATTGCAGGGCACGAAAATGTCACAGCAGGCCGTTTCCGGGGCCTCGCACTGCCGGTGGTAGGCGTTGAAGTGCTGACCGGGTGGGCAGCTTTGCTCGCAGGCCGTACCCTGGTTGCAGAGGAAGTACTGCGTGCAGTCCGGGTGCGGCAGAAGATAGTTGCTGGCGTCGGCCGGACAGCGAGCGTTCGGACCGCAGGCGGCCTGGGCCGTACCGAACAGGGTGGCGACCACGGCCAGCAGGAGCAGGGTAACCAGTGGTAATGGGGACTTCATTTTTAACTCGTTGTTTTTGTTCTTAACAGAACAAAGGCGAAGAAAGCAGGAGTTAAGAAGCGACTCGATGCTGCGAACAGACTGAAATGTGGTACCGCAGCGGACCTGGTTGCTAATGTAAGGTTTATCGAGCCGAGATATGCTTATCTTTGGGTGCCGATTGGATTAACGATGGGAAATTCAATGGCGTCCCATGGTGACCCCCGTGCACACCCCGTCTTATCGATTGCGCTCTCGGACGTCATTCATCGCGCGTTAACCACAAGCCGATAGCAACAGATTGCGTTCCCTAATGGCGTTGCCACACCAGCTTCGTACCATTATCGATCTTGCACGTGTTGTAATCGATGAGCGATTTGTTTGGCAAATCTCGTGCCGGATATGGATGCGTTGGCGTTCGCGTTTGGTCAGCAGACACAGCTCTGGCCCCGTTCAGTTCGATTAATATTCGCGGACAGGTTTCATTAATCCTGCACCCAGACATTAAGGTGCAGATCGCTGTCTAGCGATAACCATTCTTATGGCCAGCTGTGCCAGCACTCTTCTGCTCGCTCGCGTGACACAGTTCCGTAGTACCCGGGGTGGTTTTGCAAAGAATCCAAAGTAGACGAAAACAGAACACGCGGGCAAGCTGTTGCAGTCGGAAGAAATGTTCCCATTCGATCGGTCAACAAAACGAATGCAAACCAAACATACACACAACGCATACACTCCCTGACCTAATGTGGTCAGGGCAGAATGTTGAATAGTTTCTAAAAACCCCGCAAAGACACCTTGGTCAGTGGCGAGGGTTGTGATGCCGTCAGCGCGGAAGCGGCCACACAGTGTAAACAAGGCGGATTATGTGTGGGCGCCCCTCTTTTGCCGTTGCCGGGGCATATGTGTGCTAGAGCTCCCCGCATCGGCAATGAATGAATCCATTGTAAGCAGTTCCACAGAGCATGTGTGTATGCGCATACTCCGCCTAGCCCAAGAGTTGCTGGGAGACGATCGAACTGCGGACGCAACTTTTCTTCGGACCTCGCTCTGGGGCCGCGGAAATGGTTGGGTCATAAAATAGTCGAACAAATAAATTTGTCTGCGTGCGCTGGGCACCACGCTACATTAATGGTGTGGTTGCGCCCTGATAATAGTTTGCTTTTCCCCTCTTTCCGATCTGTCCCGGGCTGTCTGTCTTCCGGTCCAGTTGAGTCGTGCAAAACAGGACACCTCGATGGGTGTGCGTCATCGAGCGCGCCCGCAGGCCCATTAAATTGCGAGGTAACGAAACAATTACCGAAACAAACAGAAAAAAGGGTATTAATTTGATAAACTGTGTAACAATGCCAATGTGCGTGTGCGTGTGTGTGTAACGCCATTCGCAGGCGGAAGAAATGAGATGTCGCTCGAAATGGCAATTACATTAATTATCCTGTCATTGGCGAGATTTATTTTACATCGGAGTCTGCTTCATACGGGGGCAGCCGCTCGACGGTGGCATTAAAAATCTCGTTCCAGAACCTCTGGAAAGCGGGAAGAAGTGATTGAGCAGCAGCGCGGTCGTGACCATAAACAAACACGGTCCATGAATGTGGAGGAGGGGACGCTTGGAAAGAGTTTCGTAGAAGAAGTTGGACAATGTTGGGAAAGCGGGTTGATCTTACACTCCTACGAGTTGCACTCACTGGTGGCTCACTTGTTCTGCTGTTGCTGCTGTTGTCCGTTCAAAGAGGGTGGCTCACTTGCCGTTGTTTCTTGTGTACCCTCCGCTTCTTCTGGTTCGACAAACTTACTACTCCACCGATCATCAAACCAGATTACGCTTTAATTTTTATTTATGATAGTTTTATTGGGTTGAAATGGGAGTTTTCTTTCACCGCATGGGGCGTCCTGTTAGTGTGCTGTTAGTGTCGGAGGGGGTTGCTGTCTTGCTCTTGGTGACAGTGCGCTCCGTACCGTGGTGGCTCTTTGTAGCTGAGTTGACTTCCGATGGCGCTCGGGCAGGGAATTGAATAAAAAAGAAAGCAGCTTCAGTATGAGCGATGTGCGATGTCTGCGGTAATGATTGAACCGACCCGTTGTAAACTCATTTACTTTGATTTAACAAGCTATTGGATGTGCCATTTAAAAGGGCATTATTTATTGTCATTTAAGCGCTCTGTCTTTCTCTACGAGTCGTGGAGACGCCACGTTGGGTTTTGCTACGTTGAATTGTTTGAAACACTAATGGCAAGTGACGCGTTAGCTTTGATTTATTCTTCATCGCTTCTAGTTATTGTCTAATAATTGTGAAAATAATTCCATGTTCTACAGTTGCGTAGATTTATTGGTAAATCGTACGGCCCATAAAGACTGTAGCGGCCGATATTTGTCTAAACATTAGCCTCATTAACATCCCCCATTTCCTGACTGTCTACGTTACTCTCGCTTAGCTATATCTGGTGATTGGTGTATAATCTTCCACCAGAACAATAATAGCAGCCTGAAGATGTGCGTCCTTTTATCCCCATCCCATCCATCCCCCGGAGGCTGAAATACGAGCCCGAACGGAAGCTTCGTTTTCCGGATTTATCGGAAGCATTTCGTGATGCCTTTGCGTGATGCGTGTGTATTGCCGCCACAGTATTCCAGCCTCGGAGGACGACAACATAACAGCTCCGAGGCGTAAGCAAACAAGTTTGGGGAAGGGCAGTTATGATAATAATCATAATTCATGCCCTTTTGCGTACTCCATCTTCTTCGTTTCCAGAGCGGGAGGGGGACCATCTCGGACATCCGAAGACGAACCGGCCTTTTTAATAATACGAGGCGTGTCCAGCGTGTACCAAAGAATGCGTTGCTACACGCAAAAAGACGCCAAAGAAGAGAACCCGGGGCGGGCACAAAAAGGCAGAAGGAATAAATTTCCCGTCAACGATTCCGGATTCCGGAGCGCGCGCGCTACGCTTAGCCGCGTGGAAGAATTGATTTGTTGTGGACTGTGTGCCTCCGGGAAAGTGAAATGTTCGGCATGACTCAATCCTGAATCGGTAGGAGCGCTTAAGAAGGTGAAGGGGCGGTCGCATGGTAGCATGGTTGGAATGGCAGATTTGATTGAAGATCGAACTTCGTGTCGACGGGCTCGGACGGAAGTTTGTTTGGCTAAGTCGTGTGCTGCCCAATATTTTCTTCTAGTAATGACGGGAATGGGGAGTTTCGGGTTTTCGTGAATGAACTTGCCATCGCCTTGTTGGAACTGATGGCGCCAGCAGCAGCAGTAGCATTGGTAGACGCTCAGAATCCATCCATCTCGTGGTTGCGTGATCGAAGGAAATGAGATATTCCGGGGACCGGGGACCGGGAGGAATCGTCTGATTGACATGCTCGCACGAACTACTAGGGCGCTTGGGTTCGAAAGGGGGTACGGTCCAGCTGGTCCAGCTTCCATTCCCAAACATGAGGGTTAATTACTTCAACGCCCGGTTAAAAATAGTTCATTCAATTTCTACTCTACACCCCGATTCTTCAGGAAAGTTCCTGAACTGGAAAGAAAGGTCAGCTAGCCAAGCAGATGGAGGAGGTTTCAGTTGCTTCTCCTTGCGTAGAAAGCTGATGCCACATGTAGAGAGGCATTTCTAATTGTCGAGAAAAAAAATCAAACGAGCTGGTATAGTTCCAGAAATTAACCACACAACAGAAATGTGGGGCTGGGAAGCAGGAACACAAGAGGTCGTTGATTAGTTTGCCATTAGTATCATTTGTTGCGCAAATGCAAATAATGCCATGTAGGTTTGTTGGTTTGCGGGATGCGTAACATTCAGGGATAGTCTCAAGATTGTGGCAATTCCAAATGCCCCGAACTCTTCCGCACGGCAACTAATTGGCCTACCGGGGGCCAGCCACAGGGTCAAATATTTGTCTTTATATTTGGCCTCATCAAACCGAACCCCAGACAATGGTAACGGTCCCAATCTTCTCGTCTTTGTAGCTCAGCTGAACTGGTTGTTTTCAGGGTTTTTGGGGAATCGGAATCAACATCAGAGCCCGTAAGCAAATAGCCCAACTCTCCAAGAAAAGATGAAGGTTTTGGCGTGGCAAAGATTGGAGATTTATTTGTCGTGCCAAACAAATCGTGCCCACACACATAAGCACATATTGGGAGAACCCCATGAAACTCCGAATCTCCGGTTTTGGGCATGTTTTATCAATTTAACAAAACCTCAATCTGATCAATACCGACCGATTGATGATGATGTGTGTATGTGTGTCTGTGTATGTGTGTGGATAGGAAGTTGTCGCAGAGCAGTAAAAATGGATTTTGTAGAAACGGATTCGGTCCACACATACGCGTCGTTGGCTTTGCATAAACGGATTTACTTTTAGACGAACACAAGCGTAAAGAGAGCATGTTCTCGGTTGTATAGGTGTGTGTGTATTAGTTTGGAGCGAAAGGACACAAAAAACTGTCCCACTTTCGATTGGTCTAAGCGCCGGTGGTTCAGTTGCCTACAGTAGCTGGTCCAGTTGGTTTTTGTTTCGTTCTCGTTCTCGCTTCATTATGCCGGAAAACGTTCGTTCTTGTGAAAAGTGCACGTGTTCCAATAAGCGATCCTTCCGGCATTTGCCTAGTTTTGCCTCCGAGTGTGTATGTGTTTGCTTGGAGCATGATTGCGTTTTCGGTTGCCATGAGTTGAGGGAAAAAAACCCTCACAAAAAAGGGGATCTCTCCTGGATGAGGAATGTGTTGTTGCGTTTGATGCAACCAGTAGCTTTGCTTTGGTGGTATTTGTTCACAGCGCAACAAACGGTGGATAAAACATACGAGGACATACGTTCCTACCGCGAGGGTTTTTGTGCAGGTTCTTCATTTCGTTTGTCTATCTCGTGCTCGTAGGGGTTTTTCCCCTGAGCGTGAATGGCCGGCTGCCCGCATTTCTGTGCTTTGCTTCAGAACACAAACCGACCGGCAGCAGCGAAATGTATGGCGCGCTCCTACCTTACTGGACCACTTTGCGTGCAAACCAGAAGACCCGTTGATGCTACACATCAGTCAAGCGACCACTGGCAAAAAGTGGTTCATCATCTGCCATCTGGATTAGCAGCGCAAAAAAGACATCCAACGGGCATAGACGTGAGCATTGGCACATCCTCTGAATGTTCCTGCTGAAGGAAGGACCTCATCCCAACCAACCAACAGTGCGCACTTCCCCCCTAGAAGCCGTTTTTAGTACAAGTGTTCGATCCGAGGTTTGTACACGGTTGAGTTTATTGGAATCTCGATCTCTCTTTCTCTCGGTCTAGAGCTCTCTCCGTGTTAGTGAGTTTAGTTGCCCGACCAACATCCGGAGCACGGAAGCAATCGACTCGTCCGTTTCGGTGTGTTAGGCCTGTTCCGGACTTCCTGTCCCGTACGCCCTGCGTTTTGCCGCGGTTGCTACTCTCGGTACACGATAATTGCGCGCCTTTGTTCGTGCCTATGTGTGTTATCCTGTCCCTCCAACAACAGGACAAAACCGGAGGGCAATGGGGATTCCCGGATTACACACACACAACACTGGTGATGAGGGTGGTTGAATACTGTGATGGGATTTGTTTCCGGAGCCACTGCGGGTGTGTGTGTGTGTTATCGTCGGGTGCTTTAAGCCGCTGTAATCCTCCAACGATCCAGCGATTGTTTGCTACTACTACTAGCATCACCAACAGCAGCCCGGTGTTTCGGGTTGTGGTTTTCGTGGTACCACTGAAGGTGTGTCTTCTTATCGCGGTCTAATGGTTTGCAGGCAGAGCGGCAGGGGCAACTGTTTGGTGGGATGAATCGGCTCGGAAGCAATTGGTTTGAAAAGCTTCTCCATTCACATAATATGACCATTTGCAGTTGTTTTGGGTTGGGCTGTTGGGTTAGGCACGAAGCTTTCGTTTGCGCTCGTGCCTTCACTTATTAGTGAATAGAATGGGACAAAAGGGCTTCTTTTGTCGGTTTAGTGGTTTTAATAGGCTTTGTGTGCGAGACGGATCCACCGGAAGCTTCTACAACCCGTGACAAATGTTTGGCAGACTGGCAAAGGCCTGAAGTATTTTACCCCAATCACGGGGCTAATCCTGTGGAAACGAGTGACACAGGTATTCGCTGTCTATTCATCAATAACTAATAGGAAAGCTGTATGCAAATTATTGGATGGCTTTTTGTGACAAACAATGCCTGTATTTCGTAGAATTAACAACACTTTGCTTTTACATTCTTGCGACATTCCATCACTTTTTATATAAGAATTATTAAGAATTTTTAAGACTGTTGGTTAAAAACCAGGGTTTCTTAAATATCTTAGTACGATTAAAATAATTGTTTATAAATATGTAGAGAATATTCTGAAGCATCCTCTCATTCAAGAAGATAAAATGACTTGAGTCACGAATATGATATTATGATTTATATCCCTAAGATTCATCAATCTCTGATATACTTTTATTTGGTCTTTCGAAGATCGATGCGAGTTTAAGGTTGAAGAATCTTTTTACTTTTTCATGACTCAGATTCATGAATTTAACTTCTTTCAGTCATGAATCTGAATCCAATTTGCATAACATTTTTATTAATATTTCGCTTCGTTCCTCCTTAGATGTAGTGATTGCAAAAAGGCCTTGTTAGCACAGTTTTATTGAATACTCTTCCAAATAGTTTAACAAATACTTTCAAGTCGCATTTTTTGTGCATCCATAATCCTGTAATTGCTCACGTAATAATTAAAATAATCAAATATTTCCCATAAAGCACCTGCCTTCCTTATCCGGGCACTAATTGGTGTCTGTGGTTTGCAACCCGCACTTTACAGTAATGTTCATTATACCCATCAGGTGTGTTTACTTTCGTGAGTGAGTGAGTAATTAACCTGCTTCTCTGTAAACACACCCAGCACGGCTCCCGTGCGCCTCATATACGGTACCGCAACACTGAACTGCACTGGTTAAAGTAAACATAAACGACACTTTGGTACACAAATAAACAAAAAAAAAAAGATCAATGAAAAATGCCCGTGTGTTGTGCATGCATGCAAGTGTACCGTACGGCGTGTCTGTCACACTTGCCAAATGCTGACCAAACACTCATTAGCACCATTGGGCAGGGTAACAAATATATTTAAATGGCACCCGCCGTCCGTCCGCCGGTATGAGATATGGATTTTTTATTGGGCATTAATATGCAACACGCTGCCCCTTGGTGCGATGAGTCAGATGCACCCCGGTTGGTTTTTAAAAACGGTGGCGCAAAGTTGCGCAAAGATGGGAACTGAAATTGAAAATTCTCGCAAATTACCACGGTTCAGAAGTATTATTTTTTGCTATTTCAACGATGCACTTGTTCATGTTTCATGGTTAGCCAATCGAGAGGTGCCCTTTTTGGCACCACGGCCGGCCAAGGATGACATCAGCGCGGGCGCGCGCGTTTGGCCTTTCGATAAACGTTTAATAGGCGCATCTGATATTTATGTTATGTGCCGTTTAGTGTGCGCTGTCAAAAAATGATGACAATCACCATGCGCTTACGGTGTGGTATGATAAGTGCCTTCCGGCGATGTCGGCCGAAGTTGATCTTGCGACGGGACTTGGGGGTCATAACGGAACAGAAAGAGATAAAAAAGACGAAATGACAGCATCGTTTCGTTAAGTAGAAGGTCACATTTAATTTGGAAAGCATAAACTAAGGTGGCAGGATGGGCAGGAATGTACTTTTGTCGCTGAAATGTAATATCGATTTGAATGCTGTAAAATGGAAGGGTTAAAAGGACTTTTCTAGCTGTGATGACAGTGAAAGCTACCTTTTAATGGTTGTTTGATTGGTTGTAGGTATCTTTAAATAAGATTCGTTATTTTATGACCCCGTGTTGTATTGGGTTGCAATTTCAGGTACTTTATTCGGTGTAAAAAGAATAATTTTATTAATCAATATCAGCTCGTGATCGTCTTTAATCACAAAGTTGAAGATGATGAGGAATTAACGACCACAAACAGGTTCTCCTTTATACAGTGTCATTTGAACTTCAAACTTGGGAAGTGATAAAACTTGATTTCAGGTTTTGTTTCTACTGTTTTTTTGCCACATTGACTTTGTGGGGAATTCCACCCACTTGCGATGCACACCTTTTTGTCGACACCTTCCCATGCCTGTCATAATGGACGGTTCCGAAGCCGGCCGGAACTTGCGGTGTGTGACATCGGGAGGCTTGAAGTAAAGCCTTGCGACGGGCGGCACATTGCAATGTGTGACATAATTCACTGTCCAACACCTTCTGCCCGGCCACATCGTGGTCGGCCAACACACCACCAGGCCATCAAAATCAAACAGGTTTTCTCCGATGCTCCGCGTTTGGTTTCGTTGCGGGCGTAACTGCCAAACAGTTTTCAGCGGCTGCCAAAATGAATTAGCGCATCGGTGGGGTGATCCGCGTGTGTGCTGCTTTATTTAGCGTTCGTGCGGTTTCCCCCCCCAGGCCGCCGTGCGGCGTGTGTGGGAGTTCTGGGCGTGGGAAGACTCACGACACACACACAGCTGGGACAGACAGACAGACAGACAGTGGCTCAGTGCGTGGTTGTGGTGCATTATTGCATCACTCGCGCTGCATAAGTGCATTTGCGCAGACACCAGCAGCGGGCGTGAAAAATGATTCAAATGAATGAATTTAGGATTTTTGAGGGTTGGGGTCTGCCAGCAACCACAGCGTCATCTCATGTGAGCCAGTATCCGGCCCCGAACGAAAGCACTGTGGGAAACGAACGATCGAATAACTGGGGAATGTCGAGGAGGCGTTTGGTACGACCGATAAATTTGCGATGATCTCGCATTCAATTCCCGAAACGGCGCTAGCCAACCAATGTGTGTGTGTGCTTTGGTGTGGTTGATTTGTATGCACCACATCTGTATGCAGTACAGGATGCAGGCAATGATCGTACAGCAACAACAGCTCAACTCGATCGTAGCCGGTGGTCGATACATTGATACATCTTTCCACCCCCCAAAACTACATCTTTCAATTCCCAAAAGGTGGGCTAGTTTAATGTGTATCGTATGCAAACGATCAACAGCTTTGGTGGGTTTTATAGCGATAGTTTGCTTACAAATTTGACTCGATACGACCGTCTCAGATGCTCAATGTTGGTAGGTGTCTGAATAGAATAGTTAAGAGAGTAGTTAAGAGACCTAGGGGGGTTACGTTGGAGATAACATTATACATCAGCCAAGTATCGAATAAACATTGTAATTTGTTAAAAAGGTGGCCACTTTCAATGCCGTTTTAAACTTCATATTACTTCATACAACATCAGCAAAACTGCGAAAAAAATATTGTAGAAATGCAGAGGCAAGCAACGAAGTAGCGTAATTAAGTTATACAACCTACAGTCCACCTCATTCTGATACAATTGCTTTGTCCTGACCCTCAAGCTATTTTAGCTTGTTTTTTTCCATTTTCACGCCCAACAAAACGGCAAGAGGAAACAGCGTACTTACCCCGTAGACGCTTGCATT
>KB667755.1:648602-673870 GCA_000349065.1 Anopheles quadriannulatus
ACACACACCCACATTACCATATGTATCCCTCGGGGGTTTCAAGCGACGGTATGACGGCATGTAAAGTTTTTATCCGCGCTGTATGCTCCGTCCGGAAGTGAAGAAC
This sequence comes from Anopheles quadriannulatus, assembly GCA_000349065.1. Taxonomy (NCBI): domain Eukaryota; kingdom Metazoa; phylum Arthropoda; class Insecta; order Diptera; family Culicidae; genus Anopheles; species Anopheles quadriannulatus. The sequence continues at coordinate 648,709 of KB667755.1, forward strand.
GTAAAAAAAAAAAAAACTTGTCTGGAAATAGCGGACATGAACCACAAACACACACGTGTACAATGGCTCAGAGTGGTTGGATGATAAAAATTGTTATTTTACTCACATTTCACTGTGCCACCGGGGTGGGAGATTTACAGAGAAAATACGCACACATACACCAACTAATAATAGAGCGATGGTAAAAGTTCGTGTGACGAACCAGGGAATATTTACTTAACTAATCTAACTTCAATGTGTCGGCTGCAGAAATTGGGACAAAATTTGAGAGCGATCTTCTTCCGCTATTAGTGAAGGAAAGGACACAGCCTGTTTCGATTGCCTGTGGCAGCTGATGTTTGTTTATCTCCCATGTCCCACGTCAATCGCCCGGCCTGCTATGTTCACCTGTGCGCAAACATCGCAAAATATCATCCTCTCTCTCTTTGTCCCATTGCCACGTGTGTGGTTACATTTCCAGTCTGTCATTTGTGACTGGCCCGATGTTTGCTCTCTCGGGGCAATAATTGATGGGAAACATAACGTCCTCCTCCCCACAAACGGCTGCTGATGGTCATTACGGCAAAGTGTCGATAATTAAATTTCAATACCATATTTTGCGTCCCATACCACGTGTTTCGAGTTTCAGCATAAATTCCATGGTCTGTGTTCACCGCTGAAAGCGCTCAACCGGGAGGCGGATGGCAATAAAATTCGATCACCTTCAGGTGAGTTTCGTGCGCCTGTGTGCCATTCCGAAATGACCGCGATGACACGATGTGTGGTACGAAGACCACCGGCACTGCGCGTCGCTTGTGGCCAATGTTCACGGCTTGGCTGCACACTATCGCTGGGCGCTGTGTTCTTATCGATCGAGCTCTGGGAAGTGGGAAATGTCCCCACAGTCCCATCCTCCCATTCTCATTCTTTCTCCCTGCACAACACACCCCACGATGGTGAGGCGCTTTTCCAACCGTTTGTTGATTACAATAATTTTCAATGCGCATACGCGAATAATACGCACGAAAAGGACTGTTGCGGGCGGTGGCGGTGCTGTTCCGAGGACCCCTCCAGGGACCTGGGGGTGCGCTGATGATGATTTGCATGATTGCTTGATTGTGCAGAGGCCGCGCGATGTGCGATGAAAGGTAGTCTTTAATGAGTGCTCTGGATATTCCCGTGCTTGGAACGCTAAACATAGCTCCCGCGTGTAACACGGGTGCAGTAGGTGCAGGTTGGTGAGCAAACCGGGGGAGGGTTTGGGTGAAGGTGGTCCCGTACCACCACGGACAGGCTTTCAATTTTATTGACTGCTTTCTTCTGCACTCTCACTCCCTCGGAGAGTAGTCAGTGGGTAGAAGAAAGTGAGCCTTGAGAGTGTTTTGATTAATGTGTTCATGAGTGTGTTGTGCGTCTTTTCATGTATGTCTCCTCGGCGGCCGTTGATGACTTGCGTGCGTAATGGTGGGCTTTTTTTTGTTCATTTTCATGTGTTTTTGTGCCTTTTTTGTTTTTTTTTGTATCGTTTCTTTTATTATTTTTTCTTTCTGTTGTTGCTTTCTTGCTTGCCACGTGTTCTTGTTGCTTTGTTTACTTCTTTTGTTTCTTTTTTTCTATGTTATCTCATTTTGTTTTTGTTTTCTTATATGTTTTGCTTTCTTTTTGTTGAGAAGAACGTTCTTTTCTGTGTTCTTTCTTAGATCTAAATTGCTTTCTCAAACTTGAATGTAAGCCAAAAGAAGATGACGCGCCATCCATTACCCGATGACTTGCTTGTTTTAACCTTTCTTTTCGTCATCCACGAAGCGCCTCTCGATGCGTTCGATAATTTGGAGCTCGAATTTTAGAAAGGCCTCTGCTTCCCCTCTCCCTCCACCTCCTTCCTTAACCACCCGGCACTTAACGCACCTGACGAAACCTCAGCACGAAATTAGTGACGGATCGCTCGTTGTCCCCTAAATACCAATTCCTCTGGTCCGAAAAAGGGAATATCAATGGCAGGAGGGATAGATTTCCATTTCCATCGACCATGACCAGCATGCAGTCCCCCGACCGGACAGTGTCCAAAACCACCGTCCCCAAACCTACAGCGCCGAAAACGAAAAAAAAGCCGAAGGCCAATCATATCATATGATTTGACACGATCAATCAAAACGTGCGTTTGACTTTTCGATTGTGCGGCTGGAGGTGGTGGTCGCAAAGAAACCGTTGCGTTTGAACGCTTCTCTTCTACCCTTTACTGCTGCTGTTGCTGCACGTTCATTTTCTCAAGAGTCATCGTGCGTTCCATGAAGAAAGAAAAAAAAAAAGCAGAACCAAGTGAACCGATCACGGCGTAAACCTTGAAGTTTTCGGGTTGCTGACTGCGACCAGCAGCTAAAATTATGCTCTCATCGGACTTGTTTAGAGAGTCTGTGTGCTACTCCGAGGACAGTAGCCGTTTGTGGGTAACATCTTTACAGTAGCCGGCCGCTGTCGGGTTTGACCCATTGATTAATTGAAGGATTTATAGCATTTAAATATGATCAATTCGTAAACGGTGGGGCCAAGACCGACCGGGGGGATGTCCAAGTATCTTGTCACTTGTCACTTAGAGCGCTAGCTGTTTTCAGCAAGCAGGGCAATGAGTGAGGCAATGGTGGTGATGTTCTTGTTGCTGCCAGTAAGATGCCAAACAGACTGACCATCTTGACTGGTGTGTGGGGTGGATTTTTGGGGTCGATAATTAGAACAAATGCGATGTTAATAGCACACACACATTCGGGCCGCATTATGCCGTGAACCGCCGAGAACGCTGTTCCCCAGCTGGCATTCGTCCAAACGGGGTTTCTAGTGCAATTGAGAGCTTAATTTATATCAAAAATTCGAAACATGTTAATTTCTTTCACCTCCAACAGGACCTCGCTACTGTTTCGTGTTTTTCTTTGCGATAAGGCGTGTCAGAGGCTGCATACAAAACGCTTACAAAATGCAGCCAAAAAACCGGCTCGTTTGAAGATGTTGCCAGCCCGACATTTTCGCCGCTCAACCGGCCCACCATGGTCGTGCCACGGTCGACAGTTTTGTTTTTTGTTTTTTGTATGGGCCTCCTCCCCTTTTCGCCGTGCTAAGTAAGGTGCGGTCATAGTCCGATTAGTGAACCGAACACACTTTACACCTTGCTCACACTTGAAATTGATCGCCGCGCTCGGTCATGTCGAACCCGAGAGCCTGAGGTTTTGTTATTGTAACCGACAGACCAGTGAGTTTGGGTTTGATTTGATTTTTTGAATACCGTGTGGTTTTGAAACACGATACGCTGCTGGGGATGGTGGAGATGGGGGAGGGTGTGCCACGCACACGCCAAACCAAAATGCCAAATTTGAACCGGAGCCAAATTGCTATTAAAATCACCGGTGGTCCCAGCACGTAGCTGACATCCAATACACACACACACCCGGGCTAATCGACGAGTTGGTGGTCGGTGGTCGCATCGAAGCGGTTTTTGTTTAGTCTTGGCAGGGGCATCGTCTCGCGGTGGTTCACGACGCATCCGTGGGGCGGAACCGTGGTCCGGAAGCTAGAGTTGTTTTTTTGTGTGTATGTTTCATTTTCAATTTCCTCACACAAACGTGTTCAACCGTAGGTCAGGATATAGTGTCCCGCGATTGAGTTGTGACGGGAGGTTTTTTTTAATGCCTGTTGCCTGTAGAATGGATCGAATGAAGCGAGAAATTAGGTCAGATTACGGAACGGACGACCGTCCACATCTTCTCTCTTTCTCTCGCTCATCATGCCAGGAAGGTGTGAAATTTTATGCGCAAGTTCATTATCTCGCTTCCCATTTTTTCGAATCGGATTTTGTGTTTAATTGCAATCAAATCATCATAAAAATATACTGCACGATGTCATCTTCGTGCTCTGGGATTTGGGGGAGAACACATCAAAGCGAAAAAAACTTGGTAATTATTAGACATGCAATTCTGATGATGATTCGTCTGTGAAAATAAGTAATAAATTTTTTTCTCAATTCCCTTTAAAAGTTCTTTCCAAACGAAGAACTCAGGTAGTATTTCCGATACTATATAAAAGATTTGGAGCATTTTCATTAAGATATCATATCAGAAGTGGATGTAGTTACTAAGGCTTCCGTAAAAGCATTTCTTCTAACCAATATTCTCTTTTTAGATATCTGCCACTTTGTTCTTACTGTAGGACTCATCCACAGGTTTAATTTATACTACTATTTAGTATCCATTTTACGCATTTTGGGCTGTTAGTTATGACATATATCTCTGACTCTATCGACGTTCATTCTGCACTCCAATCAAAGAACCTTTTGTTCTTGTCCCAGGGACATGATCTCTGTTTGGGTTCCGGTTAATGTACCGGCTAATAGATATAAGATGTTGAAACGGTCCTAGTTTTGTTTTGGTTTGGATTCTGACTTTGGTTTTGGTCCTTGATTGATGTCTCAATTCTTAAGAAGTATCCTACAACTATCTTGAAAAGACTCTGGATCAAAATTGAGTATCTTGTATCCTAAAAATACTCGTTTCTACATGTCACAGTTTAGGATATAAGTTGTCTGTACACATTAAAATGAAAAGTATCATGAAATGCTGGATGTAATCGAGACATCCCTTTCGGCAGAGTCCAATTGAAAGACCGCTTTACATAATGTGTTGTCGAATTGCGTCGAATGTTATTCCAAAATGTGTTCCAATAGCTACATTTCTTTTCAATGGGCAGTTCATTATTAATTATATTTAAAAAAAAAATTAGGATTATATTTTAAATCATGTTATCAGTACCATATTATGGTGACTGGGAAGTCTTCAGCTCCACATACTTCCAATTGGGCTGTTGATCGAGTACCGAGGCTTTACTGTTCGGAGTAAATTGTGCTCCTAATAGTCCTCTGTGACCCATTATTTACCCGCTGCACTAAAGCGAGTCGTGTGTAACAAATTGATTTCATTCCGAAATGCACTCCACTGGATGTGTTTTCCTTTCCCTTTGCCCCCCTGCCAGCATCACCACCACGGGGACGCATATACGTAACCGTGGAAGCGAGTCTTTAACTCCTTTCCCTCCCGAACTTCCCGAAGGTACAGCAAACAGCTCTGTAGTAATAATAATAATAACAATAATAGCAGCAGCGACAGCAGTGAAACGAAAACGTCATCAGCAAATTGAGCACCCCGAGTGCACTGGACAAATAATATCGATCCCGCTTTCGATGAGGGCCTCATCCCCCTCTCATCTTCTTCGATTGTCAGCGTTTTTATGCTGCCGTTGCGCTGAAGTAAAGAGCGCGAGCGGAGTGTGTTTGCGCAAAACGCAAGTCCCACCGTTCGGCATGCGTGTGTGTCACGTGGCCGGTGCCGAATGAAAGTATCAATATTTGCGCTGCATTTAGCACCTTTGATGCAGCTCGCAACGGTGATGGTGGCTACTGGTGGACACGCGACCGCGATCACGCTGGAGTTCCTCTTACCCGTGTTTGCTCAGATTGAAACGCTCTCGTGTGCGTACTTGATGGCACTTAAGGGCTTGATAGTTGGAAAGTGGACCGTTCGTACCGTGGTCGACCCGGTATTGACACTGCCAAAAGCGAAAAGCATTTGCCGTAAGGTTGATTATGAGGGCGTTTGTTTAAAGCCAGCTTCACTGTGCGGGAGCTGTAGTGTTAACGGTTTGTTTAATTTTACCAACCAATTTGTGAACTTTTCGTATGCTGTTCACTGTATACTGACTTTAGATTTACGTGAAACCCCAGCTGGAAATAGTTATTCACTTCCTGTTTTCTCGTTCTTCCACTCACTTTCAGATCGAGTCCGTCGATTTGGCGCTGAAAATTCTCGACAACTACGATGTGCGCGGCCACAAGATCAAAGTGCAGCGGGCCGAGTTCCAGATGCGGGGCGAATACAACCCAACGCTCAAGCCAAAAATGCGCAAAAAGGAGAAGGAGCGGCTGAAGAAGATGCAGGAATCGTAAGTATTGCCCCTCCCCTGGAGGAAGGTTGTTTCTTCCTTGCTTATTTTTTTTCTTACGTGGCGTAGCAAAACGCTTGTTGGGCAGTTTTCGCTTCTGCCTGTTCCGGCAGCGTTTAGCATAAATTATGATCATTCTCATTTAGCACACCCGGCGAAGACGGACGGAGCAGACGTAAGGGGATTGATCAGAGACGAATCCATGCCGGCATTGGGCGCACTCGGATGCTAATTGTTGCGGTGTTTCGCTTTGATAGTTAGTGGAACGCAAGCGAAAGTTAGTTTCAGTTTTAAACCCGCGATTGGTTGTGGTTGCTCGTTAGCAAATAAGGCAGCGCTAATGTTGGCTCTCGCGCCGTGAAGGACGCTTTGTTAAGATAAAAGTGTTTGTTGGCTATAATGGGGATGATGTCTTCATGGCCCGAGAAAGGTGTGCTTAATTTTGATCTCTTAAAATAAACGGTTATTGACAGGGAAGAGATAGCCATGCACAGATCGGCTTACACCCCTATCTATAAGCGCGTATTTCGACATCAAAATACGACCCAATAAACATTAGCGTGTTATTAAGAAACAACGAGATAATTACGCACACTACACATGTCGCCAGCAAAAGATGTGGGGTATTACCAAGTACTACGCTTGCCACTGGTTGTAACGCGACCAATAACGGTAAGAGTAAGAGCATGTGCTCCTCTCATCGTGCCTGTTTTAGCAGCGAGAGAGACAAACAGAAGAGACAGGTATTTAATTTAGCACTTTTATTGCCCGTACGTGCCGCACGCGCTTAATGCTGAGTATGTGCAATAAATTAACATTGCTTTCGAAACAATACAAACAACTTCGCAATTTCGCCAGCTGCCTTTGTTAATCTTCCTTCTGTTAGTGTGTATGTTTTCCATTCGGTATGCACTTCTTCGCGTGATGAATCACGACGAATGACTTCAAGTAAGAGAAGATGTTGTTATTCCAGCGGGATTTTCTATTTGGAGTTGTTTTTTTATATCTATAAATTGTTCCGCGCCTGGCGCCTCCACCGAGAAAGTAGCCGCGAAACGTTAATTTATTCCTGCTTTGCAAAAACTCAACCGTCCTCCTCCCCCTCTCTTCTGAGCACCATTTTGCGACAGCACGAAAACACCACGCAATGGTGTGGTGTGAAACTGGCACGCCGCGGTTATCCTCTCAATGGCACGTTTCAAGTGTGTGACTCATTACGCGTGATGTGCCGTTGCTTGCTTCTTGCGCTTCACACAGAGGGCACGCCGTCGACGGGCGCACACGATGCAAGGGCGCAAGGGCAGTCGTTATCCTCACCGTGTGATGATCATGATCATGTGCTCCCGTTGAGACTTCGGGCCGGTTCGACTCTTGTGCCGGGCTGAGAGTGTCTTACGTGCACGGGTGCTTGCTATCTTTACGCACGCAGTTCATTTTCAATTGGTTTCGCAAGTTTACCGTCAAACAGCGGATTAGGGATGGTTTTGCGTGCCGTGCGTTAGCAAACACTGGGCGCCTATTGAGAGGCGCCACTTGAAGACGACGGAACACGCTGGTCGGACGAGAAGCAGGTCGTCCCGTGTGCTACACTTTTAACGAGTTTTTAGTGCGTGCACAGGCACAATCCAACCACCACAGCCAGCAGCAGGAAGCGATGATTCCACCAAAAGCGAGAACGATTTTACGGTTGACCGATCGATTGCGCGGCTACTTACGGACGGGGCCGGAGCCACAGCAACAGCTAATCGAATGCTACTTCTCACCCTCTTTGTTTTCGTCTGACAGGCTGTTTGACTGGCGCCCGGAAAAGATGCGCGGCGAGCGGTCGAAGCACGAGCGTATCGTCATCATCAAGAACCTGTTCGAGCCGGAGCTGTTCGATCGCGAGGTCCATCTGCTGCTCGAGTACCAGAACGATCTGCGCGAGGAGTGCGGCAAGTGTGGCACCGTGCGCCGCGTGCTGCTGTACGACCGGCACCCGGAAGGGGTGGCCCAGGTGACGATGGGCGACCCGGAGGAAGCGGACCTGGTGGTGCAGATGATGAATGGGCGCTTCTTCGGGCAGCGAAAGCTGACGGCAGCGATCTGGGACGGGCGGACAAAGTACCGGTAAGTCACGTTCGGGCGAGAGAAATTGTGGACTTTTCACCTTTTCTAATGTTTTTGTGTGTGTGTGTGTTTTTTTTTTATAAACCACCCATCGACAGAATTGCCGAAACTGATGCCGACATTGACAAGCGGCGTGGCAACTGGGAACAGTACCTCGAAACGGATGAAACTGCTGCCGAGAAGGGTAAGGACACAGGAGAGGCTTCGCCACCTTCCAGTGGAGAAGGAACCACCGAAACTGTCCCAGCGGGTGGCACAGAATCAGAAACACCGGAAATGAAGTCCTGCGACGACCAGGAAGAGCAACATCCGGGCGTGAAAGTTGCCGATACGGAGAAGGAAGCCGAGAAGGACGATGATGAAAGTGAAGAGGATAAAGATGTGAAGCAGAAGGACGGAGAGGCTGACGAGGAGGAGGAACCAGAGGATTAGCCATCCAGTTTAGATGTGGCGATCGATTGTAATTGATTTAGAGAACGTTGAATTCGACGACCCAACTCGGATTTCGAGAAAATAAAACGGATCTCGAATTGTAAAGCGGGAGAAGCAATCGAAGAAAAACGCCTCTTTGTGCGATGGCAACGGAGAGGTCGATCATAATGTGTATATCCGAAAAGAGCAGGAAATTAGTTTCACACGATCAAAGCGCAAACCCTCAGGTATGTTGGTATTGCTCTTTTATTATTATTTGATTGTTGTATTATTTAAAAAAAAATGAGGCATGTTTTTGATTGTACCTCTACAGTTTTGTAGTTAAGTGTGGGTTATCCTATTACATATTTGATTGACGGATATCAATTTAAATTTAATCGATTTTTTTATGGATTTTTTGTTGCTGCTTTTCGTACCTTGGGATTCTTTGATTTTTTCAGATTCGTTTTTTTTTCGCTTTCGTCCATGTGATGTATTGAACCATTGTACATCAGTGTATGAACGATTCCATCTGAGAATCTTGTTCAAATATAATTATCACATACATGACAATACGTATTAAGAGTCAGGAATGAGCTGAGGAGGAACTGTGGAAAGAGGAATGTTTTAAGTTTTCAATATAAGGATTTAAGCTGGCTTTATGTACTAAAGTATTTTTAATCTATTGACTTTGGTTACAAAACATACACTGTTTTCCGAGACAGTTTCCAATGTTAACAGAATTATTCAACGTTCTCGAGATGTGTTTAATCAGCGTAGCTTTCGCAATTATTAGGAAGCTATTGAAAAGATCTTTTGAACCGTTGAGGAATGCTGTTAAAAGTGGAAACTTATTCGCAAAGCAGTGCAGTTCTCTTTCCCATATTATCACACTCTCGCTTTTCAAATTTAAGGCTTTTAAACAGTATTTTTTATGTCCAAATCCTTGTTTGAGTTAATCTTGTCGAATGAATAGCCGGACGTGATCTATCAGCCAAATATAATTTAAATAATACGACAGCAGCGTAACTCGACTATACGCGTTAGACAAATACCGTGATTATCGACAATAATACCATTCAGTAATTTTGATGCCATTTGGTGGCTTTACACACTAAATTAATTGTTTAGCAAGATTTAGAATTTAGTTTAACATGAATATTAGCACAATTTGGACTTTCACATAATTTAAATGTCTTTAAATGTACTAATGGCACAAAGATTAGCTTATTTGAACCAAAACATATCTTTAAATCCGTGTGAAGCAACAGAATAGATCAATTTGATCGATTAAAGGGAAACAAGCTAAAATGTGTCGAGCATGTCTCTTCTAAGTAAACACCCTGGTAATTCGAGCCCAGTCTCTGCAAAGGAATTGATCAAAATACCACTTTTTGATCGCAAGATTAGCTGCCTGAATGATGTTCAAAGGATTTTATTGGAGTTCGATTTGAAAGATATAACCCGCCTCGAAGTTCAAAACCAGTGTGTAACTTCGTTTGATCCATTGTAGAAGTAAACATGTAGAAATGTAGAATGAAACAACAAACATTGAAACGTTCATTTCGGTTGATTTGTGGTGGTTTTGAAATGCTCTAAAAATGCAACTCCAGACACTGTTCGTTTGCTAAATATCCAGCAATGCACTGTGTCGCTTGTGAAGTATTCCCCCAAAAAACCACACTCATTTACAAACTTGCAAACAAGAGCCTTCTCTCAACAATGAACCACAGAGTTGACAATTGCAAAACCGCATGCTTTTGATGCGTGTAGCACTTCATTATTACTCATCCCTGTCAGAGGAAAGATAGTGTCTGTGCCTGTGTGTATGTGTGTTTATGCATCTACAGTGCAATACACTTCCACAATACCTGTTAATAATCTGCTCATCATATCAACTGAGTTTGAAATACTGTTGACAGTTGCCTGCGGGCACACGTTTTACGCACGATAAGGAATGTGTCTGCAGTCAGCCGGCCACAAACCGCAAAAAGTCGATGCCATGTCACCGCCAGTTTGCGGTTGAATCGTCTCGGTTCGCCGGGACCCATTCAACGTGCTGAGGTTGAAAGAAAGTCGCAACGGGAACGGGTGCAACGTGTGTGCTGCACATATGCGTTCGCATTTCGTTGTGGCGGAAAATTTGCAAACAAAACTCTCCTGTGCGCGCTCTCCCTCCGAAGGTGTGCTCTTTTGTGTGTTATTTCGATCGGCACCACCGATAGCCGGACATGTAGAATTCGTTGCAGTTGCTGCCTGTTGGCCCACACCCGTGACAGCACTCACTAGCGCTAGAGGACCTCGGCAGAATCTGTGCTCAAGGGACGGACGGACCGAATCAAGTGTCAAGATTCGGTGCAATCGCTGCGGCGAAGTACGCTGCACCGCACCAAAATGCACCTATTTATTCTCATTTGCATTCTTTCGTTCGTTCCGGCACAACATAGTGCCGCTCACAGTGTACCGAGCGCGAACATTTCCCAGCAGCAGCAGCAAGTGTGTGAACATGATTGTCGGTGTGCGGGACATACTTTCTCCCGGTGCTCCTTGAATGCCGCAAACAGCACCGAGCATGGAAACTCGGGTCGGGTGCATTCAATGCTCGAAATTTCATTGAAAGTGAAGTAAAGGGTGAAGGGGAATGGGGGCTATGCGGGGAGGATCATTTCATGTGGTCAACACACGTATTCATCAACATCATTCGCTGCTGCCGTCAACCACCACCTGGTAAAAGTGCATGCCGCAGCATAAATGTGCAGACTCAGCGGGTGGGTCGGGTTTTGCGAATCAAGGGCATATCCTCTCGGCACGGGAGGTAGTGTATTTGCTTTTTAAATGTGTGTGCATTTTTTACGGTTTTGTACACGCGTAAACTTCTTTTTTTAATTACGTTTGTAGTGAAGGTACTTTTGAAAAGGGCTCTATGGAGCTGGAGTGAAAGAATGTCAAGTGTGGTGGATCGTGTTTTATGTTCGTTGCACGGTTAATTTCATTGCAGCGACTGATATATGAGGTTTATGCTATCTTTTCCTGGTTTTTTTTTTATTACTTAAACAGAGCTAAACCTCCATATGATGAATAAATGCTGGTTAAAAGGGGATAAACAACAAAAAAGCATACACAGCAGAACACAATCACTGCTCAACACAGTACAATGTGTCCAGGTGCTACCGACAAAAAAACACATCCTGCTGACGTTTGCATTAGGACGTCGACACTTGTGAGTGTTTTTTTGTTGTTGTATTCTTCTTCGCACATTTCCTCCACTCAAACAGAAGTGCATTGCGAGCGCATGTTCTATTTCTACGGACGCGCCGAACTGAAAAAGGAATGCAGCAGAACGGAATGAAACTCGTGAGCATCGTGAGGTGTTTGTGTTGCTTCCCTCATTGTGGTGGTGTGCGCACACAAAATAGGAAACAAACCCGCACTTTGGGTTGCGATAAAATCGGCCAGGGTTTTGTTTTTCGGTGCGATTCAAGAGACAAATCAACTACGACGCGCACGGACCGGCGGCAGAACAGTCTCACAGCTCGTCTCGCAGCCATACGGTCGCCAATGTGCCCTTCTGTGCGTGAGGAATTTAAAGGCGAAGGTTCAGGTGCATTGCACGGGCCGAGCTGGTGAGAAATTTCGGTGGTTTTTTTTTTGGGACGGGGAAGGGAAACTATTCTGCCCTTCGCGTAAGCGCCAACCAGCGGGAATGGATGGGGAATTAAGACGACGGGTAAACTAAGGTGGCGCTTGAGCAAGTGGGAAGTGTTTACGCGAGAACAATTTCCCGGTCGTCGGCTTCATTGCCGAGTGATACCGTTTGCTCAATCGTTGCAAACTATCACGAGGCTACAAGGGCAACGACGATAGAGTGAGGATGTAGAATAGCGTTGCAAAAAGTGTCGGTCATAATCAGTGATTTTGACAGTTTGTTTGAATTGATGATAAAAAATGTCACATTTTTATATCACAACGACTACAAAATATTGTGTATTTGTATCGCAACTTTAAGACTCCATGTTTAGACGAAATGTCAGTTGTTTTTGCAAAATCATACTGTTACATCACACAGTTTTGCGTCCAAAAACTCAAAATTTGCTTATATTTAGTATGTTAATTTATTACTTCTGTATAGGGAAGCAAATGCTTATTGATTTTCAGGTTTTTTTCCTTTGCTAGTTTACCCAAGGTGTTTTGAAAATAACTAAAAATTAAAATCTCTTTAAATGCCAATGGGAAAAGGTGCAGAGTAATGCCGATCCCTCGGCCGGCTCTGACCTTGGGTGGCTCTGGCCGACTCCGGAAGAATTCGGACGGCTCTGGTCGATTCCAGACGATTTCAGATGTGTCCAATTCCGGACGTCTCTGGACGTCTCTGGACGACTCCAGACGACTCTGAACGACTCCGGACGACTTTGGACGACTCTGGGAGACGCTAGGCGACTCTGGGCGACTCTGGGCGACTCTGGGCGATTCCAGACGACTCTGGATGACTCTGGACGACTCCGGACTTCTGACGACTTCTGACGACTTCTGACTACTCCGGAAAAATTCGGACGACTCCGAACGACTCCAGACGACTCCGGACGACTCCGGACGACTACCGACGACTTCTTCAGACGACTCTGGACAACTTCGGACGGCTCCGGACAATTTCGGAAGACTTCGAACAATTCCGGACGACTCCAGACGACTCGGGACGACTCCGGACGACTCCGGAAGACTTCGGACGACTCCAGATGACTCCAACTCCGGACGATTCCGAGCGATTTCGGACTGATTCAGACGATTCCAAACGGCTCCGGATAGTGATGGGCAGATCTGAGTCGGTTCTGAAATTTTCCGGATACGGATCAGGGTCTACTCCAGAATTTCTTCCAATCTTACCCATCACTATGTTAGATAAATCCGATACATCTGCGCCTTAACTCACACTTGACAACAACTTCACAACCTAACCACATCGCCGACATTGTAGCGTAATAAATGCTTTCAATTGTCACTTCATAATTACTCATTCGTTTGATAGGAGTATGTTCAATTGGCGTAGAAGTGTCGCGAGTCATTACTTTTCATTCGTATTGACATCCTTCGGCGCTGCACTTACATCACCGCCGTGCCATTGAAATCCATCAGCAGCGCTTTATTAACACCACTTGATTACAATTTAATCTTTAGTCACACCATTTGCAAAAGTAAAGATTCACCCATATTGTGTATGTGTGTTCTTAATGAAAAAAACAGCACGCATCCAAACACGTGCCTGAACAGATCCAGTAGGTCGTGTCCGAAACGCGTACGAGCTCGTAAACTGCAACTATGAGCTCAGCGCGGGAGGGCGGGCAGACCATAAGCTGAGCTCATTGCGCTGACAAACGTTGTAATAAATATTCTCCCAGCTGACATTCCATGGCGGGGACGAGTTTTCTAAATTTACATACTAACCGGCTAGTAAGGAGGACGGTTCACTAGTTCAGTGCTAGCCAAATTACGTTACCCACTGGTTTGAGGTGGCTGTGATATGGAATGTGACCATCAGGTGAGCTCATGCTTTAAAATTGTACTTGTAAAATTACCAAGTGTATGATGCAAGCGTGTTGAGCAACAGTGTTGCAAGGATGTGAAATTTTGCAAATTAAATCACCATTTTATTTTTATTATACAAAATGGCAGTCACTTTTTGAGTCATTTTAGACTTGCTCTCCTTTACAAGGGGGCTAGAAATTTCCCATCCATCCTGGCGAATGTCTCAATTTGGAAACAATCAATCCAGTTCGTTGACATTTGCAGCATCGAAATGAAGCAATTCAGGGCGAGTGTAGGCTCCCTCCTTAGGGCGTTGAGTTTCCTTTACACACGCGCAATAACTGCTCTCCAACTGTCGCCCAAACCCGTTTCTCACTCCTTTCCGCTCCCAGCGGCGCTTAACATTAATTGCGAATTTGGCAGTTTCACACGATCTAAAATGCCGGAGCTTGTTTCGATTCTCGAAAACGGGTGTGTAGGCTTTAATGCGGGAAGAAGGCAACAAATACGCAACGCGCGCGCACACGGAGACAAGGAAAATAAACAGGAAAAGTCACAGATAATGCCAAAAAAGTGCACGCGAATGTAGAAAAGAAGCTGAAGCAACTGCAGCAACCCCTAGCGAAAAAGGAAAAACAAAGAAAAGACGCGTTGTTTAAACCACCAAACCAAAAAAAACCGCACCATACACTCGACATAAATAAACCGCGTACGATCGCGAAAAAGGGCAGCAACGGTACTGGTGCCGCGTGTGTGTACCAAACCCATCGACACGATCAAATTCGTACTCGTGAGGGGGGAAGTGCGACAACACAGAAGGAGAGAAAGGGTGACTATAAGAGCAGCGAGGGGAGCAAAAACCCGCAGCCAAAAAACCCCAAAAGAAAGAGGTCAATATGCGGATCCAAAGTGCGTCTTGTGCAGCGGTATTAAATGTAAAAATAAAACAACCCACCAAGAAAACCCCTTGGTTGTCGGAAAACGGACGACCCGGCCGAAGACGGTGTGTTGTTGTTAATTGTTTTATTTCGTTAACTAGTTGCCGTTTGCTGTTGTTGGCTTTGTTGTTGTTGGATGTTGTGCTCCTTTTTTGTTGTTGCTTTGTTTATATGGGGCTTTCTCGCAGCTCTCAGCGCTATGCTGCGGCTGTGTGGCTTTAGGTTTTACGATTAATTTGAAGCCCAATTTTTCTTAATCGTTTCGCTGGGGTTTTGTGATGGCAGCACGATCGGTTGCTGGCTGTGGGTAGCGGGAGAGGTGTTTTGGGATCGAAATTGAGACCCTCGGGGGAACCTCACGTTCGGTTGATTTTAAGCTCCCTTCACTCACTCATTAAGCGCACCAGCAGGCTCTTGTGGGATTGCATTGACTCACTCTGAGAAGCTTGTCTATTTTCTTGGCCATTACTGTATTATTGGCGATGTGTACTATAAATAAAATGATTGCAATAATACACATTCCTAGCGTGCTGTAGATCATGTTACTATCTTAAGGCACGTTGCGGGTTATAGATGAGCAAATTCTATTTTATTAATAGATAAACAGGCACATTTATACATCGACATTGCTCTGCGTTATTTTTGCAACAGATGCAAGGTTATTGGTATATTACTGCTATTGTTGCTAGAGTAGTGAAGGATAAAAGTACGTAATTTGTATTTGATATATAATTAGACTTGCGATAATAGCTCCAGCTAGTTATAGCAAACATAACGTGGCCTTAGAATGAAGCTAAGAATAATATCAAATCAAACAGATTATAATGGACTGGAGCTGAAAATAATTAAATAGTATTTTTTCGCTATATTTAGAAGCATGATATGGCGATTTCCGATACAAACTATCGCTATAGATGCGTCCAGACATTTAAAAATATACCAAAACTGCAACAGAAGACAACACATGTACATAAAAAAGAATTGTTAGTAGCTTCAAATGTTCCTTTTGATGAGTTTAACATAACAACTATCCACGATCTTGATTTATTCCTTTAATTAAGTCATTACTAGTGGGTTATTCTTGACATTTAGCTAGCTAATAGTTTAAAAACCAGTGTAGAGAATACATTATCTACTCGATTCTCAGGACAGGTATAGTGTTAGGGTTTAAAATGGACTGCGAAAGACTGCAGGAAAGCTTCAGAGATCATTTCATGTGGCAAGCGACTGTATTTACTTTACTCAAATTATGTATTTTATCGGATTGTTTGTATGATTTACTGGGACATATAGTCCCTTGTCTTTTTTTAACGACTGTTTCCGTTACTTGCGATTTTATTTTATTAAAAACTTTTAGTTAGTTTTAAGTTATAGAATATACCGAAACCAGACAATTTAAATGCCATTTTTTCTCATATATACATTATCGTTTTATGCCTGTTTAGCTGGAAATTATCTAACTAACTAGAAGCAGTGTTCATGCAATCAACTCCATGGATTTACAATTCATGATCGATTGTCATTTCTTCTTAAAAATACTTCCAATACCAATAACTTAAGCAAAAAATAGCGAATGGTTTCACCACGAGATAAAACAATTCGTCATAAATAATCCCGCAGGCATAATTAAACTATTTCTGGCAAAAGTTTTATTGCTGTAGACAAGGTTGGCATCTTGATTCGAGTACATCAATCTTGTTCCAATAAAACCTCCTGACCCTGGTGGATGCAAAGCCCCACCGTCTTTCCCACACGTGTTGTTCGGGCTGCGTGCGTACAGCAATGGCGGCACATTTAACCGACTGAGTGCAACTGTCACTCTTCATTGTGCGAAGAAAAAAAGCAAAAAACAACAACAACACTGCCATGTGCATGCTGCTGCAACCCCAATGCATCGCCAGTAAGCCTTCGGTGAAATCCATTAAACATCTCGATATGAAGGTTTGCTTGGAAAGATCAAGTGCACCGAATATCAACCACCGGCTGGCTGATGATGCAAAGGTGATGCAAATGCACGCACTGGAGAGTGCCTTTGGCGGGTATGCTCGCTCAACAGGTGGATGTTTTGTGCGATGTTTCTCCCTCCCCATCCCTGGTAAGGAGCTGGCAGCATCGTTTGGCCTTTGCTTATTTTATGTTATTGCACCGTTTCCACCCCTTTCCTGCTCACCGTGTCTCGTCCCTTTTCGACGCGGGGGGGCTTACATGCACCTCCGTTCCTTAGAAAACATTATTCGTTATTGATATTAAACGTTGCGGACCTAGGCCTTCGACAAGACCTGCGGCTGCCACCGGCTTACTATTCGGCGCGTTCGTTTGGAGCCCTCCGCCGGTTTGGAAGATAACGGTGGTTCTTACCATGTTTTCGCGCTCCCGCTGAGGAGTAGAAAAGTACAAAACCTTCGAAACGAAAAATGGGGGAAAAGACGCAACGGCAACGAAACAACGAAATGAGTATAAAAAAAAAAGCGCCAAACAAAATCAGCCAACCTCGAACGCGTGCAAAACGAAGATTTATTGTGCTACTTTTTATTGACTCTATCCTTTCGTGGCCTCGAGGCCACCACAACCCAATATCTCTCCTCCCGTGTCTTCCCCCGTTCAGTGAGCGAAACCCTCCCCTTTAAGGGTTGCGGCCTCCCGAAGAACCGGGCGGCAGTTTTATTTATTTATTTCCTTCCCGGATCCGTCCGTGCGCAACCTGTGGCGGGATGTTATGATGCGGTTTGGTGCGCGAATTTCATAGGGAGGTTGTCCGCCTTTTTGTGTGTGCTATCGTTCTTCTTGCGAACCGTTTACGTTTCTATGCTTGTATGTTTGTGCTTACCTGTGCTTTGCCGGCGTGCCAAGGGTTTGAGGTCAAGGGTCAGCGCATTTGTTCTGGGCCACCGCCGAGGGAACGGGATCTGCAATGTGAAGAGAGCGAAGAGAGGAGAAAGTTCAGTCAAAAAAGTATCAAAATTGGATGCACACACACACAAACGCAGGAGGAACCGAAAACAAAACGCTGAGAAATGATTAAATGATTGATATCCTCCCGGTTGGAATTTCGGTGGCGGGGGAAAATGCTAAAACACGCCATAAATTTACTCAGACATGTTTTTCTACTTATCCCTGATGATGGTGGTGGTGATGGGAGGGTAAATTGAAAGTATAATATCTGTTTGGCTTTTCTGCTTATTCAATCAAGCGCTTCACGGTTCGGTCGGGTACGGTCGCTTTACGGTAGGTTTCGTCTTTCACCCAGACATTGTCCATGCAAAAAGGGTTATTATTGTTTCTTTTTTTTGTAGGTTTGTCATGGCTTTGCATGCATTTCGTACTTCGTACCCAACCATTTAGAAGTGATTTAAGTGAAGTAAAATAGCCGTAACTATTGAGCAATTTGAGCGAATCGTAACGAGCTGTTAATGTAATTGAATATTGCAATAACAGAAATTTGTGTAAATATTGAGGTAACAAGAGTATATGTGATACTTTCGCTACAACTAGGAGCTTTTTATTCGAGAGCTTCAAAGTTTACGTCCAAATGATGATGAAAATGCGTTTTTCTTCATAATTTTTTGAGTTACAATAATTTGTCATGCATGTAATATGTAGAACTATTTAGAATAGTTTCTAGATCGTAGGCTGATTGCAGCCTAGATCGTTCTAGATTGCAGCCTAGCCTATTAGCTGTATCATTGTATTTAGAAGGTTGTTTTTTATTGTTTCTGTTTCTGAATGAAGATTTTAATAATGTTTTGTGTATTCGTCAAGCTACCAGAAAGCCTGTTTGAGAAAAAGCTTTCACCTGTTTCACCTGTCAACAAGTGACGTTCAAATTTGGTTATAAAAAACATGCTATGAGACCATCTGGACTACATACACTTTGATTCTGGATTCCATCATCAGATCTCTTTAATGCACCTTGGGATAAATGTAAACACCACCTTGTTTTCGAGCAGGTACTCGAATCTAATTCAAGCTTTGCGGCTAAAATAATCTAGGCTGAAAATCGCAGGCTAGTTTTTTGGGTGGATTTTTATGGAATGTTGACGTGATGTCAGCCTCCAACTGTCAAACTCCATATAAAAAGCGGACTAGAATCGTGAAGGGTTCCAATATCGTAAAAAACTAAACTAAAGTTCCAATATCGGTAAAAATAATTTCAAACAACTTGATAAACGATGCTGTTAAATTACATTTATAATACAACTCGCGTAACATTTTTGAAAAGGAAATGATCAAATATACGGTCTACTGTTTTTCAATCTCTTGTTTCAAGTGTATTGATGGAAAAAGGTTAATAAACAATGGAAAGTCATACAAAAAAGTATTTTGAACGGCAAATTGCAATCAAGTTGATTTTTGATAAGGATCTACATATTTTACCGCCAAACCGAGAATCATTAAGCGTACACAGTACTTTCACATTAAGGTGGTTTAACTTTGTGCTCGTTGCAATTCGTTGCATTAAATATGTAACTCGCTCGCTGATATTGATTTTACGCAATCCACTAGGCCCCAATTCGGTAGGGCTCAGGGCTCAACTCAAAAATTAACACCATTATTCAATTATTCAGCACCAACTTCACTTACAGAGCGACCTGAAAGCGGCATGAACCAGACTGAGTGATAAAAAAACTCACCACTACTCAGCAGCCTATAGTCGCCTCTCGGGAATGCTCTCCCCCCTTTTCGAAAGTGCAAATTATCACGCTCATCGATAATGGGGTTTCACGGGGTGCATTTTATTTGCTTCCCTTTTTATTGTGTTTGCCGGGACAGGAAAGGTTTTTGGCTTGCTGGATGGAAGGTGTGGGAAGCTTTTGCAATCGAATTGCATACTACCTGCTGTGGTTTCTCCTTATAACTCAACCATCATACGGTTCTGTGCGGCTGTTTGTTACAGTGCACTGCGAGCGTGAAAATAATAGCAATAGAAAATCGATTGCATTTCCGCCGCGAGCTGAAAGCGATGAGCGCCATGAGCGCACTGTAGTAGGTTTACTTGTCTAGTCTACTTTCCTCTTCTCTAGAGCGAACATCGGTCGCAATAGCTGCATCATCGGTCGGACGTCGGACTATGAGAATCAAAGAGTGAAAAATCGGCCGAAAAGGCAATCGATAAAATTAAAGGGCAGCGTGAAAGTGTTGAGGTTAGGGAGGAGTCATGGAACGATGTGTTCAATGAGCATTGAAATGTTTTGATTCTTATCGTGCACAGAGCGTTTTAATGTTACCTATCAGCACGACTTTTGAATGGATGGGGTGGAATTGAGGCTGAGAGGATTGCTTAGGGGGAGTTGTTCTGTTGTGGAGAAATTGTGTGCCCCACAGCAAGAAAGAACCTTTTTTGGGGTGCGGGTATTGTCTGAGAAAATTAGCACCCTGCTAGAAGGAGTACTAGTTTTGCAGCAGTTCACCAAAGATAACTAGAAGCGAAACTTAAAGTAGACAAAATCCCAGGGACAAAGGTTTCCAGGAAAGGTTCCTACTGCGGTAGTTCAGAGAATGGTAGCTTGTAGAAGGAACGCCAAACCCTTCTGAGTAAGGTTATCATTTTATTAGTGAATATAAGCTGACAAACTCAACAGCTTAATGTTTCCCGGTATGAGATCTCATCAGTAATGTACCTTGCAGGGTATTTTACAATAAGCGAAGCATTTTGTGTCAAGAATCGTTTAACCTGCTGATTTCCAGCAAATAGAATCAATTTCATCGTCTCATTCTACCAGTATCTACTTGTAAGCCAGGCGGTGCAAGTCAGTTGGAGCTAAAAATGACTCAACGATTTATTACACAACGCTTGTGTCGAGAATTTCAAAGCCAGCGCTCGCGCGTACTGGAAACCCACACACCATCCGATGGGAAGGGTTTGAAAATTGATTGAAAGTTCGAGAGTATATCCTTCGATACCTTGATGCTTTCGCAGCTCACTCGCTCTCTTTCTCTTGCTCTTAACTCCACAAGCCACATGATCCGCTAAGGAAGGGCACGTGTTTAATCAGCCCCGAACGCGCTCTTTAAAATCTCGCCCCACATTCCGATCGTCTTGTGTGCCCGCGCCGATAATCTGTTATTGAGTGAGATCGATAGCGAGCGAGGCGGACGGTTAGAGTTCGATGCGAAGAGTTCGACGTGGTAGAGCATCAGCAGCAGCAGCACCGGCAGACGATGATGAGTGTCGTGGTTTCGGTTTCGATTTCCTTTCCCCCCAAAAACGAACGGCGCCTTCGATGACAGGTCCGTTGAAAGGTTCGGCACGGAAGGTGAACGGAGCATTATTTTAGTGAAGAACCATGCTCCGGCATCATCATCATCATCATCTTGCTCCACCATTACCAGCATCGATGTCGTCGTTCCAGAGATGGAGGAGCCACACTAATGAAGCCTCGAGCCGTACACGTGCGACCAAGAAGCGTACTTAATCCTGGAGCTGGAGCTGGCTATACAGCCTGCACCAGGGATAGTTCAATCGGGGATGGGAATCGAATGCAGTTTTAGTTGCCTTTCCGAGAATTGGGTAAGGTTGTACAATGCGTTTGCAGCGATTATTTCACCGGCTGGGCGGGGCTGGGTTATGGCGAACAGTTTAATTAACGAATGGAAATGAGTGCACGTTTAACATGCAATTAGTTTCGCAAGAGTGTCATGGAAAGAGTAAACAATGTCTGGATTAATGATTAAAAGGTGTTATGCATCGTTAATGTGTATAATTTTTGTTTTTATAATTAAGTCTGATGGAACTTTTTATAGATTTATTGCACCTTATTGCCGATTACTCTTTATTACTAGACAAATAAGGAGGCACGAGTTGTCCCATGCGTTTAATAATGCTCAGCTTCACACTTGGCATGTCCCAGCATCGTACACAGCTCGTTCGCGTAGGCCAATTGTGAAGCGATCGTTTTCTTGATGGACGTATTGGCCGCTTCCAGCTCTTCTGCTTCCTTTTCCAACACAGCTTCGGCCATCCTCGACTTGGCCCTGCTGACAGGAGCTGCTTCGTTGTTTCGGTTCCGCTTGTCCAGCTGCTGTGGGGTGCGGTCCGTGGCCGGGTATTGTCGAGCCATATTTTGGTGGTACACGATCGGTATTTCTTCGTGATGCCCTGCTAACTTCGATTGCCATCGGTAGAGTGTACGGGACGGGTGTAGCTTCCTCATGATAGTAACTCCTCCATCTCGTTTGTTTTGGAGATCGGTTGAAGCGGTGCTGGTAAATGTCGATGCCGACTGTTCGCTGTGATTGGATCGTGTGTCACTGTCCTTGTTGCTCTCGAAAGTCGTATGTAGCCGGCTGTTGTCATCGCTATGCAGGAAGCTGGAAGTATCGTGCAAGGATCCTGTGCACTTTGCATCTGGTGCAGCAAATCCCAGTGCAGACCTCAGCAGTTTTTCAATGTCTTCTTTCTGGATGTTGTTGGATTCTCGCTGTAGTGCAGATAGGGCTTTGTAAAACTTCTTTGCTGTATCGTCGAAATCCAGGGGTTTCGCGAAGGAGTTTGAATTGTCGCTGGAGGCCATCGTTTGATATCGTTGACAAGTTGATGGGAGATGCTGAATAGGCAGAACTCTTAGCCTTATGTTACACGATATCCGTTAATGCGAGCTATAGGACGTTACTGTATGGAGCTGCTAGTTGAGACTCCGATGGTTTCTCTGTGGTGCTTCCCCTTTGTACATGGTAATTGGTTGTAGAATTTTACCCTAGATCAAAACGAGTTATTAGATCAAAATGATCTTCTGCTTCTTTGGATTCACAGTATTTGTAGCGTTTTTTTCTTTTTTTCTGTGTTATATTTTTGTTGATTTCTCATTTTACTAAGCACTGAACGGTGATCACTGAAAACTGTCGTCGTTGAGAGTTATTCTTGAAATCAGCATAATGATCGTTTTGTGTTGGTGTACGACTTGGTAGAGTTGTCACTAATTTACATTTTCATGATTTTAAGGTTGACGTTTTCACCTACAACCATCATTATCTTTTCTGTTGAGGCTCAATAGTTAGGCTGGCCTAGTTACAAGGCTACGCAATGGATGGTTGGAGGAGTATATTTACTTCAAAGTCTTCAAAGTTACTTCAAAGGTTTCGCCTTTATGGGTAGTACACGTGCCTTTTTTATTTGTGTCTTTTCTGCGTCCTTGATGATTTCTGTCCATTAACCATATCCTTATCCAGTATCCATTTATGTTTAACTCATCCTTAAGGTTTTACTACGCTTAGTGATAACTATAGAGTGGAAAAGTAACGCTCTTTAGTGATACGGTAGAAAATGAGATTTTTTGTTGTAAAATTTGTTAGAGGATTGATATGAAGTAAGCATGAAATAGTCATGTCAGGTTTTTAAATACTTTCATACACAACACAGCAATTCCCACCTCAGCACCTATGGGTCGTAAAAATTCATTCCAATCGATAACAATCACGACCTTGGAATGAATACCAACAACTTGGAGTGGCCCGATCACTCGAAAGCATCTTGTTTATCCTGTTACGGAGGGCAGCAAAAACACACACACACAAACACACCCCTCTATCCGTTGTGCCGCGGCAGCTTCCCGAAGGAATTTCCCCTCAGCCAGAAGGAAAGGGGTGGCACCCAACAAAAAGAAAACAAAAAGGTCACCTTTCTTGTGCCGCCCCATCAAAAGCGTATTGAATTTCCACTCAATTTTTTTCCACTACTCGTAGAAAATATGTTTCCAATTTGTTTGACCAACGAACCATGGGGTCCTGCACTGCCCTTCCCTATCGCCGGTCAATATCCCGATAGACGGCGCGGCCCAGATGGCAAAGGAAATGGCCCTCAAACTTGGTGGCCTGAGTGTTGTTGTTTCGACACGATTCAATTTCACTCCCATTTGACCTTTTTTTCTGCACCCCATCGGGTGTCCTTTTTTTTTGGTCGTTCGCCGGTTGAACGTGTGTCGAAAGCTAGGGTAGGAAAATGAAAACTGGGTGCCAGAAAACAAGAAAAAAAAAACATCATTTCATTTGCAGCGTTCCTGCTGAACGAATGTTTGTTTTATGTGTGTTGGGGCGGGCAAGGAGTAACAACTTCGCCTCTTCGTTCCAATTTGACCGGCGTCTAATCGTGTGAAATAAAGTTTTCCAATCGAAAAGGAAACGCGAAGGAGACGGACGCTCTCCGTACCCGACAAACCCTATTAAAGAGCCACTTGCTACGACACTGGTGACACTTTTCCTTAATTTTTCGTGCGCAGAATTGTAAAGTGAGTGCGTGTGTGTACTTTTCTCCCTGTTGGCCTTTCCGTGCAACTCGTTGAGCGCTCTTCATTAGATAATCTTTCAAACACATGGAAGTGTAGTATATGTGGTCCTTCTTACGCTTGGATCTGAAATGATAAATAAACAAGCACATTTCGACGCGATTCGGCGCTCGTGTTCTTAGTACCGGCGCCACCGCACTGTGTCTCTCACTGCAGCAACATCACGCTACACCGGCAGCACTTTCCCACGCGGTGAAGGTGAAGATGGAAGCTGATGATGATGATGATGATGATGGATACGAAACGACTTTTCTTAACGAGAAATACAACGACATAAAACACGAACAGCCAAGTCTGTCGCTATCTCCGGCGCGCGCTCTACACTTGCGAAGGTGGGAATAAAACTGCAAACGGAACGCAATTTCAACTCGCCGAGACATACGATACGAGCTTCTAAACATTAGAAAGGGTCTGGGGGAGTATTTCCACTGATGGATGCTGACTTAAAAGCTTGTCCCTCCCTTCCCCAACACCCGAATGATCCATTAGTGCTGATGGTTGGCCGTTAGGTGAGAAGAGGTACAAACAGTACAAGACGCAGGAGTACTTGCGCCATCTCGAGTGTCGGACTCGGGGTACTTGCACGGTATAAAACAGTCGAGTTTAAGCTTTCTCAGCCATTTTGTCGGCTACGAGGACGTTTGCCGAACACCGTTTGCTTCCCGGGAAATGTATGACCTTGCCTAGTAGTGGTGCAAACATACAGTCAGAGCAAAACAGGATATTATTATTCAAACACCGGGGAACGAATCGATACGCCAGGAAGAGTTGTTAGCAAATGGAAAAAGGAGCAAGCGAAAAGTGTTTTTGTGCATCTTTGTGATGACGGCTGTCTTTTTGGGGAGTTTTTAGTGTGGCACAAACAGACACTTGTTTTTTTAAGTGATTCAGTATGGTTCAAATATTTTCCAAAATCTTGTTCTTAATGACTGACGTTATACTGCACAT
>KB667755.1:673996-704054 GCA_000349065.1 Anopheles quadriannulatus
GGTGTGATAGATATTCGCTATTGTCCCAGCGAACAAATGGTAGCGGATGTTTTAACAAAACCGTTAGCTCGCGTTAAGATGGAGCAGATGCGCCTACGACTTGGTTTAAAGCCAGCCGAGATTGAGGAGGAGTGTTGAGATCATAGCAACCTCGCTAGCATGAACGTAGTTTAGTAGGCTTTAGTGAATTTATAGAATAAAATCAGTCGGTTATTTCCATTCGTTGAAACAAGAAGTTCCAATACAAACATTCCTTTATTTCTCCATAATGTCGATATGATTCATTCAAGTCAATGACTTCGAAATTTTAGAGGATATTCGAGGAGATTGAGTTGAGAATACTTACACTATTCAGTAAATTGAAATGTAGTAGATGCGCAGCTGCAAATATTTGGAACTTTAGTAGACTCTTTATGAGTTGAGGTACTCTAAAGAACCTCAAACCTCTCTCTAGTCGTTCCAGTCACTCTACCATCTATTGATAGAATTCACATTCGTGATAGAACATTCGTGCAAAACAGTTCTTAAAGAATGAGTAGAAAAATATTAGAGGGTTTAGGTGAAATGATTCATTTAGACCCTTTGTGTTGTCTTTAATCTATACATTCACCTGTAGGATTCAACACACTCACTTGTTCACACTTACACAGTGGATCCTGCTTCTTTACTGCAGACTTTACGGCTGGCTACTTCATTCGTATGGTGCCTTCCGACCCAGCCAGTAGAGCAAGTCCTGCTTAAGATCGTCCTCAGTTGCCGAGGTCGCTAGTTCAGAAGCTGTACGATATTCATCCCCTTGAAATAACCCATTCCGTGACTCAGTATTACAGTTCTCCTCCACCGTCATTTTAAAACCACCGGCTCAGCAAAACCCACCAGAATAGTTAATAAATTTCAATCAACACACCGTGTACATTCAACGCTCACGGCGAAAGGGATTTACTAATATGATTCATTAATCTACCGCATTCATTGAACCCCTCCTGTGCTTCTTGTAAAGGGAGAGCGCAGTGCTCCTTTCTGTGTCAGACTGTTTTTGTCAGCGCACGGTGTGGAACCGGTAGCCGAACACAAAGCCACCGGATACTCTCCATCTCGTGCGAGTAATTACCATCATAAATGTCAAGCACATGTTGCACTCTTTTGCGCCCACAAAAAGCGCTGCTGAGCGGTATGGAAAAGCTCCCCCGAAGCAACAAACGCCAGCTGTGCTCTTGTGTGGGTTAGGATGTTAGGAGCCGGCATCCTTTTTAGGCGCGCAGAAACGTGTGTAAGAGGATCACACACGTACACAAACTGTTCCTCAAAGACACGCTACGGTACACGCTCTGTGTGACGTCATGCTGTTCGTTTGCCGGCACACCACTGGCAGGCACTACACGGACGCAATTAAAGGAATGTGCGAGATGTGGTATTACACGTGGCACAATCGGTCACAAAACAATAGGCAGCAAAGAACCGGCGCGAACACAGGTGCATCGAGCCTGGGAAAGCACGCGAGCACGCTTGTATTTTCCATGCCGTCACATAACGAGTCATAATTCCTGTCGCCTCGGCTTAATGGCGCTAAACCGCAGGAAGTTGCCAATTTCGTCGGCGAGATGGTTGTCAAAAAAATGGTGGCCGTTGGTATGAAAATTTAATTTATGTTGCTGCCTGTTTTCTTTCGCGCCATGGCGCGACGGTACGAACGTCTTGTGTTGCCGAGGGAGTCGTGTTTCTCGCTTGGGAAAAGTGGGTGATCTTTCGCCGCTGACGCTGATAGGAAAAGATGTAAGGAAGAAAAAAAGTTCTTCTTGCTCGTGGTGATGCTGGTTTGAAAGAAAAGGCATAAGGTAAAGAAGAAAAGCGTATCAACTTTGAAGGTGAATATTAATGGTGCGTTTCCTTAATGTGGTTTTTTTGCGGAATAAAAACCCGTGTTGATCTTGAGCGTGTGTGTTTGATTGGGGAAAGTAGAAGCAAACAGTACAAACACGTGTAGGGAGATGGCGGAGATCCCTTTTTTCCTTTATTTGGATATAAATTTGCATCCAAATTACATTGTAACATTGAAGGAAAGAGCAGAGAAGTTAATGTCAGTCAACACGAAATAAACTCAAATGAACTTTGACCTTAGTTCCGAAACCATACAAAACCATTCACTGAATTTGAAGCTGAAAAAGGATTCCGTTTGCACGAATTTACCACAGTACTTTGTGGAATGAATTTTCCGCTGAACACTGAAGCTGTGTAACGTGTAATGATTTCATTCTCATTTTGTTTTCAGAACGAATCTGTTCTCTTTTGTTGTGCTGAAATTAAATGAAAAAGGGGGGGCCCCGTTAATAACTGGCACACAAAAAGTGTGCCAGCAACAGTGAGATAATTAATCTTTGCACTCTCCTGTCGGCGGTTTTGTTCGATTCGAACTATGCAATCCGTGCCATTTCATTTCCCTTTAGTACCAAGCCACGCCAGGACGCCCTAAAAGACCAAAAAGTCGGAACCAGAGCAACTTTTCCAACCCTGCACTCGTTCAATATCATTTAGAAGAGTGTTTTCTAATGTGCTTTTTGTTCGCTGCGAATGATTTGGAAGCCCGGCCCAAAGAACGCAAGAAGCACAGTGCGAGAGTAACCTTTGGGAAGTCATTAACGCTTCACGCGAAACGTTACGCTGGGCAGTTGTTTTGTGTTTTTGCTGAGAGCATTTTCGCAAACAGCTTCCATTGAAATGTGGCATTGCGTTGAGTTTCGGTAATGGCAAACAGCTTTCCGTCTGGTGGGCTGTAGCCCGTAGTGTTTCCCATTCCGCTGGATGGCTTGTGCCGGCTGGAAAAGCTCGGCCAATGAGCTGTGTTTCGTGCTGAGACGTTCTTGTGAATGTGTCTTTTTTTTGCATTTGAACCCCACGCAAAGGGTCGCATGCGGAAAGGGAAAGTGTCAAAACCGCAGATGGATGTATTAGCCGGCCGGGAACCAGTTTTCCCCGGCCAGCACCCACAGACCGGCAGACGGTGAAGGGAAAGTTGATGGGCTCTCTCTCTCTTTCTATGTTTCTAACCGCAGTTGGTTGGCTGGCTGCCGCTAGCTGGACTATATGTCGGTAGAGGGATCCGATGTTCCTTCCAATGGGTAGAACATACGGTGTGAACAAATGGACGATATGTTTTGTGTTGGGGAAACTTATGTTGGTAGTTTATGGGTTTGTGGCGTATCTGTTGACATGATGTTGGGTGTAGGAGGCAACTTGTATGACAGTTTGTATTTGTGTTTTGCTGCTGAAGCAACAGGAATTGGAGTTCTTTCATCATTAAGTGGATATTTTCATGCGCTCTTAAATTCTTTATATTTATTTAAATGTTTCAAATGACCAGAAGATGACAGGGATTTTTATACAGAAACTTTACAACTTTACAACAATGCCTCAAGTTTGAGACTTTTTAAAATTGAATTTATTGAAATATAAACAAATGGAAATGAAGGATCAGAGGGTGAGATGCTTAATTTCTGTTATAACTAGGGGTAAATTACTATTAAATGTTTTAAGAATTCTGACAGATGTTGCTGATAGATGGATAATTGGATATTAATTGAAAAATAGTTAATTAGTTTCATTTCAATTATTGAAAACATTTTTTTCAACAAATTAAAAAAAAAACAATTCAAGTAGGATTATTAAGTATAGAATGTCGAATCAGAAATATTAGAAGACTATTTGCCGAATAGCAAATGATGTACAATTCCTCTTATATTGCGTCATTAACAAACTCCATCAATAATGGACGTTTGAAATTTCCAACAATAACTTCCACGAATTGCGGAATGCCTAATGTTAAAACAATGTCATTTTCTTCCGTCCTAATTTCCTCCAGTCCCTCCACGTTTCCCGTTTATTTCAATTCCAATCAATTTTGTAACCTGTTTACATGCGCTGCTGACTTGTTTTTTTTAATACATTGCAACATAGTCGTTCCACCGCGCGATAACAATAATTTTCAATTTCCCCCAAAAAGCTCAACAGCCATCTCCTAATAGCTCGTTAAGCGTCCATTTGGAAATATGATTTCGGGATGCTACAACGAAAACAAACCGCCTCAGCATCCTGCTCCGCCCAATGTGTGTCCTTGATGTGCGGGGGAAATTCTGGGAAAGTGAAATAACATCCGATTTTCATCACGACGGACACAAAATAAGAGCGCGTACTAAATATATATCCTCCCTTCCATCCTTCGTCGTTGATCCCCGGTCTGGCAGGGACGTACCGACACATACACACAGACCGGTGTGCGGATGATGTTATTATTTCCAGCCGACCACCGATTGTTGTCGTATAATTTTAGTACCATCATTACTTCGTTTGTTTCTGTGGGTGGCTGTCGAAGGTACCGGAGGTACGATAGAGGTCGAGGGAATGAAGCGGAATGTGAGTTCGTGAGTTGTTTCCATTTTTCCTCGCCCTATCGACACTATCGCCCCGCACACACAAACACACACGACCCGGGGTCACATAAAGTCGTGCAAAATACGTGCGAGTGTGCGAATTGTCTTTGTACGTATTGTTGCCAGGCTCCCTCAGTTTGGTCATGATGAATGATACCTACCTGCCGCGTGTCCGTGTCAGGGCATTGTTAGAGCTATTTCCGGCAGAAACTTAATATCCCAGGACATCACCTTTCCTACCGAGCGGAATCTCCCTGTTGTTACCGGAATTTCCACCGGAGCAGCTAAAAGCGGACGGGTTGTCATTTGGATCCATTTATCGTACCCATTTTGTCTTCTTCGACGCACCTCGATAGTAGTGAGGGTTGGTAGAGGTCGAGAATTCGAGATGTAGTTTTGCGGGTGTAAAATCTCCCAGAAGGATAATCATCCCAGGGTTGCAAAATGAACAAAAATGGTTGATCTTGGAAGCTGAATTTGTTAAACCAAATTGGCAGCACCGTAAAAGTGCTTTTGTATTGTAAACTGCCACGGCAAACTGTCCCTGTGTCCCTCTCTTACCCTGAAATGGGTTTTCCATTGAAATCCTGCAAGCCCGTTCTGCCCAAAAACCCATTCAATAATGGCTCGGGGGACCACCGTGACCTTGTCGAATGGTCGGGGTTCGGTTATTTTTGAAACATTGGGAAACTCCTCCGAAAGCGCAATAATGAACTGTTTACGGAGAGAAGAGATCAAGTAAAGTGTGTTTAAAACAGGGAAAGTTGTCGCAAGCCCCGGTAGATGGCAGATGCGCCTTACTCCTAGGAAGAAAGCGACGATAAATGACGAAAATATGGTATGTAAATATTTGCCTCCACCTCTCCTCCCGTAGGGCATTGAAAGAAAGCCAACAAGGGGATTTTTTGTTGTTGTTGATTTGTGTAACAAAAGTCAACAACCAGCAGCAGGAGCTGTGTAATTTGTCTGTCCCTTTCATTAGTGCAGCATTTATCAACGTTGACGTACGGATTAAACTTTGTCAGCTGGCAATTGTTTAAAACAACTGCAGAAGAATAAATGAAGGTCCTCCCACTTTGAAGCTGCGTAGCGAATAAGCACAGCAATAGAGCGGGCCCCGGTGGGCTGTGTTTTAGTTCATAATTTAATTATACACCATTGTCAACTTCAGTGCCACCGGCATCTGTGATGGGCCAACCGTGGTTGTGGTTGTGCAAAAACGGTCCTATTCAACCTGTCGAGGTCCTGGATCGATTGAAAGCTGGAAAAACGGTTCTCCACAGGACAGGAGTGTAAATGAAAAATGCTTCTCTATCATAACTTACACAGTCGGCCTGCATGAGGCACACGACGTGATGACGATGGTTGACCCACATTAAACCCCCGTCCCAATTGATTCCCAATCAGCCCGCAGAGAAACATGGAGTGGAGTTGTTCGTTTCCGTTGGAAATAAATTAACTTCAAAATGCCATATTTTACGCTACCCTTAGGGCGCACGTGGTTCCGATCCTAATCACTTTGCCGCTTTTGCATTTGTTTGCACCACGGCATACATACATGGGAGGTAAATTTTATAGTGTACATTAATTATCCAGTTTATTATCATCGTCCGCTCGTCGTCGCGCATGGCGCTGGAATGGGTTTTTAAACACTCTTCTTTCGCTTCTCCTCCTTGTAGACAATTCGGTGCGACAATAAATTGCGAAAGCCCTCCCGGTACATGCTCATAATTCCCGGCTCCCGGAAGGTTTCATCTGCCGAGAAGATGTAACTTTCCGAACCGTACGCCACCACGACAACAACAGACACGTGGTGCGAAACAAACATACGCATTGGCTGTGCCCCTGCATGCGTGTAGTAGGCGATGAAGTCATCGTCTAACATATCGTTCCTGTTGCTACAATGCGTGCCGTCCGATCTAGTAGCAATGGGGCACCGTTGTCTGTGTGCCGTTGCGTTCGCGTTGGCGATATCGAAATGTAAATAGCTTCCAGTATTTATTTCAAGGTACTCCTCTGCTGCAGGGCGGCCGGCTGGGCAAAGTTACACACAGCCGTGCCAAAACAAACGCTGCGCTTGTGGAGACACTGCGTCATCTGGTGTGGTAAGGTGTGGTGCGCTTGGAGCACAGCAAAAGTGTAACATTTTTAGTGACATTCTGTGGTTTGGTTCTCTTTTTAGTGCTGTTTGTAAGCCATCCTTGATGTGGAGAAGCACCGATGAAGCATGTTGGTGGCAAAGGTTTTTGGGTGATATTTTTGGCAATCACTTCAGGACGTTGTTTTGTTGATGAAAGGCTTCAGACTGTCTGGTTCGAGGGGATGCTGCCCAAATTGCATAACAAGGAACGTTCACACCGAGGTACAGATTTTATGATTATGTCAAGCACATTGGGATTCAGAGGGATCGGAAAAAGGTGGATACACCGGAGCCTGTCTGTCTTGTGCAGTGTATCATATTTTTACGACCCACAGCAGGGGATTGAGACTGTGGTTTTAATCATGCTCTGGCGCGTCGCCTCCGTCTCATGACGCTCCCTCATCCAATCAACCTTGGCAGATGATTGGCCATTGTCAAAAAACGAAAGAGGTAACTCATATCCGAACGCATAAGCCATACAACAAAGCCCTTTCCCTTCCACCTGCCCCACCGGGCAAACATGTCGCGCTGGGCTCGTGGAAAGCAAAATAGTGACATTGCATAGCAATGAACTCTCGGAATAATATGCAAAGCATTTCATCTCGAGATGTGTCACGCTGGCGCGAGAAGATGTCTGGTACCACGGGGCGGCAGTCGCCTCTCACCCGGGTTCGCCAATTGCTATGCAGATTTTATGAAAACAAAATTACTCAACTCAAGCACACACAAGGCACAGCAGGGTGGTGGCGGCCCTCGGAGTGTCGGATGGAAACCGTACAAAGACCGTGGCAAACGTTTCAGGTGCAGACTTGTATACAGCTGGAAGAAAAAGCTTTTTGGGTGGATAGCGAACCGTTTGGGCTTTGATTAGCTGTGTGTGTGCGGGTGAAGTGGGCATTGCAATTTAAATATGGCTATTACGCTGAGAGTGGCTGATGGGATTTAATTAGGCCGGAGGATGCCCTCCGTTGTTGGCCAGAAGTATTAGTTACGAAACGGGGCAAAAGAAAACAACGATCCTAGAGAGAGGAGGGAGTGCTACACTTTAGTTTGAGTGATAATAGTCTCCCTCTATGCTTCAGTTTGCTATTTTAAGCCTATTTATCTTAACCGATCTAAAGGATGGGTCCTTTGTTGTGTGTTGTTGTAAACGCAATCATAATCTGGTTGGAATTAATCTATGCAATCACTCTCTGCTTTGACAATGAGGCTCGAAGCATTGTAAGTGTTTGCACGAAATTCCACTGCCTCTCACCGGGTCTGTTTTGGGCTGTCGGAATTAATTTCCACCAATCGCGGAAGCCGTACGTGTGAAGGACAATGAAAGGCATTAAGTTAATCGGTTTGCATTTATACTTAATTAGCTGTTTCTCATTACATTGCCAGTCTGTGCCGGTGGTGGTTTGGTATTTTTGGAAGTGTTTGCTACCAACTGACATCCATTTCGGAGGATGTAGATTAGCGGATGTGGATGTGCAACGGTTTGGAAAGTTCATCAAATTCAATCCTCCCAAACCTAACCGGAATCCAAATCCGGGGATCAATTCGCTTCGAGAAATATGTTATTTCCAATTTCCTTCTTTTTCTGCGTAAACCCCACATTGTTCATTACTGTGCGAACAGCACACGGATTTGGCAAAACGTTAGCTCTCGGTGGCACCGTTTGTGGGATTAAATCTGTGTCTTTATGCGAATTTTATTCCTGCCCATCCAGTGGCAGTGCGAAACACGGATCCCTTAATGGGCACACTCCGTTACAGCACTTTCCCGAGTGAACGGGGCAAGCTTTAGTCGGGAGTAACTTTTGCCGTGGAAGTCCTTTTATTCCACCGCATATACCCCGCGCCGGTTTCGATCGTGTATCCTTTTTCTGGGGTACTGGGAGGGAAGCATAGTTCCCCTTAACCTCTAACAAGCACCACCACACATACCCCATCATTTCACCATTACAATATTGTGCCGCCTTGTGTCGGGCTGAGAAACGATGTTGAGTACCTTACAAGGGAGAGGAGTAGCTTTTCCGCTCCTTATCGAAACCGGGACTGTAAGTAGCAGGCCCGAGCAGTGGGTGTACGGCCCGGCGAGGTATGTTTTGCGTTTGTTTGCGGTTACTAACTGCTGGAACATGTTTGCCGTAGAAGTTTGAATAACTTCATCAACGATGGCGGGGTTTCCCAACATCGCTCCGGTGCGTTGGCTTCGGACTGTTTGGGAGTCGGTGGCAGTGTCGGAGGGCGGTTACCATTGTTTATAATTAGTACTTGTACAAATTAATGTTTAGTACCATAAAGGAAGAACACACGGGGCTGCAAGTTGACAGTTTTAAATGTGGTACGTGAGCGACCCGGAAGTGTGTTATCGAGAAATGTTGGGTATGCCGTACGGTTCTTCTTGTACTGCCGTGTAATTGTTCCACGAACTGGAGCAACTTCTAATCCTTCATGCAACAACTGCCTGCTACAGACCACACACAAACACACACACACTCTCTCTCCCCCTTTCCCTTTTAATTGGCACTACGAGTGTGTTACTGAGTAAGTGAATTGTTCTACCGAATGGAAGTAAACTTTTCGTAACCCAACTTTCTTCGTAACCGGCCTACTTTTGGGAAAGATGAAGGCCCACAACATCTGGCACACGAGTGTGTATGTGCTGTTGTATTCTTGTGTAGGTTTCTTCGCTAGGCTTAGCCGGAAACCTGCTGAGTTGTACGTGACGGTGAGATTAAAATTACAATTAGCTCGTAAAACAATAAACATGCTGACGCCAACCGAGTGTTTTCAGGTGCACTTTACTGCTGCAGTGTTACGTGTGTGTTTGCGTTACGCTTGCTGTTTTGTATGCGAGAAGGAAGGATTGCAAATTGCACCATTTCCATGACATTGCCCCCGAATTCCCATTTAGCAATGGCTTAGCATGTAGTTTGAGGTGTAAGAGATAAGAGATTTTGTCAACCCTCTCTAAGTGACTCCATATACGGGATTTTGTAGCCGGTAGTACGTGAGTGTTGTGCAAATATTAATTTGGCATCCTTGTAAGCTCAAAGCAGCAGCAGATCAGAGCGATTGATTAAACCGTTTATTTCTTGATGTGATTGTACTTCTGTATCCAAACGGAGCAATCTACACATTCAAACATTTTTTTTGCTCAAGTTCGTGTGTGTGTGTGTGTGTAGAATTTCTGGCATTGCTCTCTTCGTGTCGGGGAATGCTTCTGTTGAAGAAAATAGACAAATCTCCTAGCACACAACCACAGCACGACAATAGTGACGACAAGGCGTAAAACTGACGATCCTCTACAAATACCAGTGCTCCCCTGCGATGTTGCCGTCGCATGTCGGAAGGATACTCGTGCCACGTAGTCCCTCTTTTCTGTTGCTCTTTTTGTGCTGTATGTGCTTTTAACTCCAGCATCCGGTTCCGGGCGGTTAGCATTGGCCGGTTGAATGTGTGTCTGTAGACGTGTTCGACATACCACCGTATAGACGACGGTGTGTTGTGGTCGTTCGTTACTAGCTGTAACCAACCAGCAATTGGATAGCAAGTGTGTATAGAGTGCATCCTTCATCCGGACCTTCATTCTTCCCGGTTGAGAGTATTTGTTCCTCCACGTGTCCCAAGGTATCCAAGCCTTTTTTGCATGACCAGCGGGGAAGCGGTTGTCCTAGGTAGCAGGTACAATAGAAGGATTGAGTTTTTTTAACCCGACCCAGATACCGGAGCTAGCCGCAAACTTTCATGTGGAGAAGGTATGGCAGAATGATGTGGCTGAAAATAAATGCTTCCGTAGGTGAGAATTTCTTCCGGATGTGGTCTGAGTTTTCATCGCTGCACAGCGCAACTACAGGGAAACTGGCACGGGGTATGTGGCTGCTAATTCTGCTCCTGGACCGGAAACCGGGGGAAATTTATGTGCGCTGGAGGGGCGATGAAGGCCAACGACCTGGCTAAAATCTGGAACATCTCGAGAGCAGAACGTCAGCTTTACTCGCGTTCTGTGCTGCGTGACGTCATACATTCTCATTCAAATAAGCCCGCTAGCACAAGCGTCCCTTCTTCGCCAGCTGTGTATCGCAACGGTGTGGCCCTATTGTTATCATTCTTTAGCTCGGCGTAGCTTATGTTGCTAGCGTGCTATTTATAAATGCGCCGCGAGGAGCATTAAAATGGACCGGAATTGCTGGAAGTTCATAGGGCCATGACATATGGCCCGAAGCTGTTCTAACTTTCCTTCATCCTTTTCGCTACTATCAAATGAATTTAGATGCCCTTTTTGGCTTTTTTTTTGGGAAAGGGGAGCTTTGCTTTTGTTCTGCATGTGAGATAATACTCCATATTAGCTTACAGAAGACACAACCCATTTCGCCGATTCGGTGCTAAGGTCGGAGCTTTCGGATTTCGGGGTAGTTGTTAATTTATTCATTTGCCAAATTTTCCAGACGCTACCTTTTCCGACCGGCCGACCCGACCCGGTGGATAGAATGGTAGCACCGCCCTTTTGGAGCTTTGAAATTCCAAACGGTGAGTTTAAGCTTCGCAATGGAAAGCATTTCTCATGCTCATGGGAACGAAAGGGGTTTGCAAGAGGTGTACTGCCACCGTTCGGTGTGTGTGTGTGTATGTGTGTGCTGGTACGATGGAAATTTTGGAAGGATAAAATTAGCACCGACGCTCGACGAAACCTCCTCACCTGGCCAAAACTTTCGCCGCAAAGTTCGCATGAAACTCAATCGCAGTTGAAATCGGACGCCGATTGAATATTCGTTGCGGTAGTGAAATTAGTGTGCACAAATAATTAATGTACCGGCAAAGTGGCTTCGGCTGTGTATCATGATTATGAGTGTTGACTTAAAGGATGGCAACAGTTTGACGGAAGGGAGGATTCGTCGAAAGCTGAAGAGATCGAAAGAGAGAGTGATTCTAATGAGGTTTGTTGTATGTTAAGGATAACTGGTTATCGTTCATATTGATTTCACATTTCTACGTAGGAGGATTTAAATAGATAGTTTGCTTGGTTTCTTGTTCTTAGTAAATATAGCAAAGATTCGTTGATAGCTACACTTATTGAGTTACAAATCAAAGTAATTACTCCAGTTTATTATACACGACGACTTGGTTATCTATTGGAAAAAACTTCGCAGATCTTACTAAGATTCATTTCTTGGTCGATTCGATTCTCATGTTGATGGCAAGGGCATGAAAGAGAGACGACCGAATGGGAAACATATTTCTAGACACGGTGTTCGTGTTCTGTAATAATCAAGAGGAGCATCAACCGAAATGTTTATGTATTTTAGAAAATCTTTATTAAACACATGTAAAGTTTCGCATTGTCTTCTTCTTCTTTAACGCAACAATCGTCAAAAGGACAACCAGTCCTACGTTTAAAGGCATAGGTCATTTGTGCCTCATACCCAAGACGGCCATGTTTCAAGTAGTGCGAGTTGACGACTGTATCTAAACGCTGTAGTTTTAGTTCTCGCGTTATCTCTTCTCCTATTTAATGGTTTGCTCATGGTTGAGTACATCCTGGAGCACACAACCCTTTCAACAGCAATGCTTCAGGTTTCTAGGTTATTTGATACTGCTTCACATTTTTGGTTCTCCTAAAATCCTTTTTGTAAAACCCGATTAAGTCTACAAACGTATCCGAATTGCTCTACTGACGTTTGTCTGATTGTCCAAAGATACTAAACCTCTTCTATTACTTCAAGACCTTCAGAAGTCGTGTCTGAAACTTCATCAATCAGGTACTTTGTCTTTGTCACATGTATTGTCAGTCCGATTATTGGGAACTTGGGGGTATACCTCTTATACACCTCATATGAACTGTTCCGTTGTACAAGGTTTCATAGCTTCATTGCGCTTTATGGTGGTGGTAGGGCAATGCTAAGTTGGTCATCAACAGGTTGTTGTATTTTTAAAGATGTTTTGGACCTCGTGAGTCTCTTTCATCTCTTATCATCAACAGTTCTGAAGTACTCCATAGTTTTGTAGAATTGGCTGAAGATTAAACGATCTTCCAAAGGTGGGTTTGCCATAAAAACCAGCTTGATAGGTATTAACCAAATATTTAATCATATGGCCCGAGTCCTGAAACAGCCCTGAAACAGGGACCTTAGACAAAAACTTATAGGCATAATTGTAGACTTTGATGTCACATAAGTTCGAACAGTTGAACAAACGAATGCAGTCTTTACAAATGATTCAGTTCATTAAGCTTAAAACCCTACGTTAGTTCTTCGCAGGTGTTTTGTAGATTTAATGATTCATCTGGATGGTAAACTTCGCAGGCCTTATCTTGAAGAAATGTTGCCTTCAGTCTTCTGACGAACGAGCTTTTACTGTTTGGTGTTAGCCCAACTGTTTGTCGAGATTGTAAACAGAAAGTGTGTTCGTAAAATACAACAAGTTATGATTGCAACACTAATTGGCAACATGATCTGAACCAACAAAAGAACAACTGTAAATATTATGAAACATCGACAGGTTTCGGTATCAAATTCGATAAACTGAACAATGTATAAAGAACCCTTGAAACCTCGAAAACCAGCAAAACAATGTTGTTAATGAAATGCAGCTCTATAAAACCACACGCTATAAATTAATGTACTGATATTCCATAACATCCAACCACCGCCGAATGTTTATGCCCCGCACACATTGTTACGATTATGGGTGCGTATGTGTATTGTTTTACCTTTCGGGAGAGGCGTTAACTTGCCCGTTTCGATGAATTATGAAAATTGCACCCATACGAAGGCGCTAAAGTGATAGGCGTTGATCGTAGACAGAGGCTGGTAACCAAATATCTTTCTTATAAATTGCATGCCACACTTTTCCTCCCAGTTGGCAATCACTTTGCGTTTGCAAAACACGTGCATTGGCGTGGCATATACGTGCCTGTCTCCATTAACTTTGAACCCACCGTGCCTCGATGGTGCAAAGTGTAAAACTCGTGCTGTTATAGACAGGAATTGTGTTTTTCTCTCTCTCTTCTCGACCAAAAACTGCCACTGACCGCATGTTTACGGAGGTGTATTTTCCACCGCTTTTTTAACAAATTGCACCACACGATGTTGCTAACGGCCTAACCGCGAACGAAATTGGCAACACAAGTCGAAACATTGTCGCACCGGTTCCGATGTCAGCCAATGTTTTTATTCTCATGTTAACGCTGTGCTCTTCCATGTCAGCCCGAACCAAACAGTGCCGGTATGGTGGTGCAAGCAAAAAAAAAAAAAGCAAACTCACAGCAAACGACGATCTTATCAACGATAAGGTTGCTGCTTGTCCGTTTTTCAACACCTCGCCGATGGAATAAGAGTGTATACGGCTCGCTCGTCCCGCTGAGATTTGCAAACAAATGTTTGCAATTTTTGTGTAACGCCCTTCCTGGTTCCACTTCCCTATCGTCGCCCTGGCAAGTGCAGCGCAGGAATGACAGTCGCGTGTGCACGGCCTCGACGTTCGTGTCGCTAATTTGTTTATTGTTTGCAATTTTGTTGACTTTGTTTGCTCACTGGAACGGATTTACCGATGTGTTCTGTTTGCTGCTCCTCTTCTTTTTTTATTATTAGACGCAGAAGGTGCGGTGAGGTGTGGTTTGAGTTGGCACCTTTTTTTTGTTGTATTATGCTATACTATCAGCGTACGCGAGTGTTTGCGTACACGACAGTTTTCGAGTGCTGCGTGACACTGTTGCAATCTGATGACACTCGACGGCACTGCAAATAATAATGCACTCCACCCGAAGTGGTCGAACTAAACTCGATCGGTTCGATAACTTTGCTGCGGACGACACACTTTGCGTAGCGCATTGGTGACGCATGTCTATTGGGTGCAAGATGACATGCGGGATCGTGCCGGTTGCGCGTCTAGACGTGATCATTCGCGAAAGGCGCAAACGCAAAGCGATCATGCATGGCGCCGGACGTGAATAGCGTCGGGTGGGTCGTATTTCGTCGTCTTGCTAGGGAAGTACAACATTTATGGGAAGGTTTCATCATGTACATGCGCTGATGCATTGAAAAGCATCATCCAATGACCGTGAATATGGGTGTGAAGCGTCCTTGAGGATGACAGTTATTGTAGATAAAAATTTCTCCTGTATAAAAATACCATTGAACCCCTTTTTTAACGCTCTAACGCTTAACGTGCTGTTAAATATGATTCAATTTAAATTCTAAAGTATTATAGAGGATCACTTAACTTTTTTTTATCAAAAGACTCACATATGGAACTACTCAATTGAATTCGGCCTCATTACATTAATCTGAATTAATAATACTATGTATCGTGATATTATTCTATTTCGTTTACTTTTTTTTATTAATCGCACAACTTGTTCGTCAATTACCAGAACATTTTTAATGGAAATAACGTTAATTATTTTTAATTATAGATTGCAAATTTCTCAATTGAATTCAAAATTTTGAAATAATTTATATGTTTGTTGTCATTTTATATGGGCTTGGTATTTACAATTAATTGTAAAGCTTTGAATTTCTCATACTTCTTATTTTAAAAAAAATCATACATTGTTAGTACATATCATATACTATCCTTTTGTACTCAATAGTGGTCCACAAAAATGCACAAATCTAGCAAAATAAAAATAACAACACTTGCAACTGCGTTTCAAATAAGCAACGTTGCAAACATTTATTTTTCACTTCAACTTCCCTTCCATTTCATTTCACGCGATCACACTTGTAAATCATTTTTACCTTCACAACAGCATCGATGGACAATTTTCCCGGCGACTGTTTTGTTTCCCAAATCCCAACCACGCATGTGTCTCTTGAGAATGAAAGTTCCTGCTGGTCGTAAAAGAAAAAGCAGCAGGAAAATTCAAGCCCGCCCGACAAGAAATTCAGTTGCCGCTTGAAAGTTCATGATCATGTAAAACAAATATGGCACACGGGGGACACATTTCACGAGCGACTTGCGCCACCGGCACACTTTACCGAAAAGCCAAAAATCAAACTTTGTGTGTTCGTTTTGCTGGACCGGTCGGGAGGGTTGTTACTTGGTTACAACGCTACGTACGCAAATCCACCCGAAAAAAAAAGACACTTGCCAAGGACACACACACACACACGCAGGAAGAAGGAAAAAGCCCGGCGGGAGTGGTGAGGAGATAACTTTTTTATGAGCATCTTGAGCCCGAAGCAAAAGGCGATAAAGTAGTCTCAGCGGCGAGTTGAAACGGTTTAAGACCGTACAGCTTGCTCGATGTGTCCGTGTGCCTCCTCCGTGTTAGTTTTGTGGAAAAAAGGACCCGTTCGGTGTCTTGCCGGGAAAGGACATGTACCCCTGTGTGGGTGATTCGAGATTATTTGCTTAGCACGGAGGAGAAAGTTTCGTTCGGTGCTCTATTTCCAGTCTTCCATTGAAGCCTTTTCCATCTCGGCGTCGGGCGTTTTGCTCCTCGCCCCACACAGGATGTGTGTCACACGCTTTAAAACTCCATTCATTTTGCGGATCGTACGGTCCTTATCCTTCCCGGAAACCGTCGGTAAGGTGTTTTGCTGCGGTTCGACGTGTACGGCCGGACGCTTTCCAGCAGCGAGGGAAGCTTGCTTGGAGGAACATTCTGGGCACATTCCTACGGCGAGCTTGTAAAGTTAAACAATTTTGAGAAAGTTGCAAGATTGTGAAAATTCCCATTCGAAGCATCGGTAGACAGCGTGCTGCTGCTGCTGCTGCTGCCCGTTCGTTCTATCCTACGTGCTGGTGGGCACGTGAATGGAACGGACACTGTGGAATGACCGAGCAGAAAATGGGGGGAAAAACCGTAACAACCTACGGGCTTACAGGAGTTTGAGGCAATTTTGTCAGCGAAACATTCTTCCACTAAGCTTGCCCATGGCTGAGCGTGTGGGACCGGGATGGGAATTAGCTGCTTCACGACAAAGAAAGGAAGGAAAGGAAGGAATCAACATTCCTTTGGCTACTGTTACTACCGGGAACAATTAGCAAAGGGTTGAGGGGAACGAGTTCAAATTTAATATTAAACATTTTATGAATGGAAGGTTGCCTAAAAAGGAGAAAATTATGGTTTATATTATGATTAAAGACTCAAATAGCAGGGGTTTGAATTACATGCTTGTTTGATATTGTACTTTAGTTTATTTTCCATTAATATCTTTTGATGCTTCTCATGTTGCTTTATCTAAGATTGTTTTAAGTTTTAAAATTGTTTTAAAATTGAACTCCTAACATTGCTTGTTGATTTATTTTTTTTTATTGATTATTATTATATCAGTTTATACTGATTGCAGCAATTTCTTCTGTTCATATTTTATTTTTTCATTTTTATGTATGATTTTGTTTAATTTTAATCGTCAGCGGTCGATTATTACTTTCATTCACTAATTTTTTTATGTTTTGCTTTTCGTTTTTAAAATTTGCATAATTTTTTTATTTTTATTTCATATTAATCTGTTTAACTATAATGTCGTTGATCTTTAACTCTATTCAGCGTTCGATCATAATTTAATGCATATTTAATGTCTTAGGATGCAGGTTAAAAATATATTCATGATAATTTTTTGTGCATAATGTATTATTAAACTTCTTGTTTCTTCACAATAAAAAAAGCTGCCATACTTTGAAAAAAAAAAAAACAAAGATTTCACACTTTACGTTTTCCAATGATTTAAAAAACATAGCTTTTGCATTTTTTGCAACTTTTTGTTTGCATGGGATATCATTTTGTAACATATCTGAATACTAATTTAAATACTGATTTGCTTTTGCCAACGTTTTGCGGCATCAAGAATCCTTCCATAGTTCCACTAGCGGACCGAATAAGATTGATCGCTCTCCAGACCAGGTGGTAGCCCAACAAAACGTGAACGCGAACCCATCTTGCTCACACCTTGTTGGATCCATTTATATTCCTACGTGAGCCTCCACTATCTGTACGATCAAAACGATAGAACCAGCCGGCGAAGAGTGTGTGACACAACGCACTCTAGTACAGGCGATACAACGAGTGATAGAAGCAACAAAAAAACACCAAAGACTACCATCTGGATGGGTCGTTTTGCGTCGCTTTTCATCCCCCACCGCT
The DNA here is from genome assembly GCA_000349065.1 of Anopheles quadriannulatus. NCBI lineage: Eukaryota > Metazoa > Arthropoda > Insecta > Diptera > Culicidae > Anopheles > Anopheles quadriannulatus. The sequence goes on from KB667755.1 coordinate 691,640, forward strand.
TGACGTTGGGGGCCGGAAAACCACATTTACGTGCCTTGAAGCGATTCATCCAATGGATAGAGCAATCAAATAACGTAAAAAAGCGGATCAAACGGCAGCCAAAGACAATCCACAAACTGCTCTCCCCCCTTCAACACACACACAGCAACACTGCAGCATAAGCATACTTTTGGCTCGCTTCTGGGAAGCTATCTGGTTTGCTGCTCAGTATGTTTGTGCGGAGCTGGCTCTGTTTTGTTTCTTTTCTTTTCTATTGGTTCTATTTTGGCACAAAAATAATGACCATCGTATACCATCGAGCCATCCCAAAAGCTACCTTTTTGGCCACCTTCCACAAAAGCGAACGAACTGGCTGGCGGTGGCAGTGTGATGCTCTAAAAATATTACCACCCAAAACCATTCCCCTCCACCCCAGCTCCACTCAGTTGCCCTGTCCCCCAACGCCCCTGCTGGAGCGAAGATTTTGGATTGATGGCACACTAAAGCAAGCACTAGCCAAGCCTCCGGGGCTTCGGGACGATTCACGGCCCCTGGCGCGCCGGCACTTGGCTTGGTATCAATCAATTTTCGTTAGATTTTGATTGATACGCTTGGCCGGCGAGGTACAGGGCGCCGTCGAAAATGGCAGCTAAGGGCGGTGTGTGTTGGAGTGAAAGGGAGAAGCGGGCTTGGCACGCCTTTCTATGGTGGCAAATGGACACACGGAACAGCGGGTGGAATTTGCGCGACCACCCAAACAACACACTCAGACGCACGTGTATGGGGAAAGACGGGTGAGATGATGTTGTTATTAAAAGTGGCCCTTTCCTGGGTAGCGGGGCGGAATGGATGGTCATTCATTCAAAACGGGGGCATAACCGCGGTAGCGAGATATGTTAATTGGTTTAATAAATTCAGTGTCTAGAATAATTAGCCCCGGCACGTTCCGAATTTCGTTCGTCGTTTCGATGCCCTTTTCGGTCGGTCGGTTGCGGCTACAAGCTATTTTGCTCCCACCGTCTTTGGGGTTTGCCCAGTTTTATGAATAGTTTGCCTGAAAGCGGTAACAAATGACGTGGAGGAAAAGGTTTCTTTTATGACCCTGTTGCTCGGGACACAATCACTTGGTTTTAATGTCTGTTGTAGTAGAAATAAAACATTTGTTTTCCATTTTCGCACACACCCGCTAACGTATGGGCAACAACGAGACTGTTGATACAATGTGTTTCAGGTGACATCACGAGTGTACTCGATAGACCTAGCTACCCCCACGCAATGGACCAATCGGTGGTGGTGTCAATAGAAACAACCCTCGGGCTCGTTGAGCACACATTGATGAACACAGGCACAGGCAGAACGTACTCGCATCTCTACGCGTATATGTATGGCCTAATAATTGTCAGTAATTTACAGCTGATAAACATCGACCTACAGAGCGGAGGAAACGGGAATGATGTAGCACAGATGGAAAGGGTCGATTTCATAATGTAAACGAGATGCGCTTGATGGACCGACGGAATGTTGACTGCAGATGCAGAAGGGTGTGTTGATGTTGCGCTCGATAGCAAATATTGCATTGCGGAAGTTGCAAAACAATAATTAATTAAAGTGTAATTGATGTTTTTCGACCACTGATTGGTAAAATTAAAATGTTCTACACCGGACTGGCAGTGACAGTTTGTAAATTGCAACTTTGTTGTTCATTACAAGGGTTTGCTCTATTTTAGCAACACAAAAAAAGGGCTCACTTTAATTCCCGCCACTGCTGAAACGCGTCGAAGCTATCTAATCTTGTTTATGTAAACAAGCCACTTCGCCGATAAGGGACGTAAGATATAGTCAAAAGCTTGTACGTCCGGTTTGTTCTCGTTCACTACACCCACACGTCGTGAAAGTGAAGATCATTGGTCACGCATGTATGATGTAGATCAGTGGTCTCCAACCTGTGGTCCGTGGCGTTAACAGACGTGGTCCGCGAAATAATTGATTTTTTAATAGAAAAGCTTATTGCAATACATATCGCGCATTTTTATCCGCACAATCAATAGTAGATGTTCCACAAACAGTTCTAGAATTAGATTTTGAAGAATAAGATAAGAGTTGGAGAGCACTGATGTAGATGGCAGGCGCAGATAGATGGTTACGCATGTATCGTTCACGAGTGATTAAGAGACGATTTGCCACGTTGATGTAACTTTTCTCTTTATGTGTGTTTTACTATACGCTATCATTTAGTAGTTAGCTGTGTGTTGTAATAGTATCAACGTATGTGATATGTTTTATAGTTTCCCATGCTATTATGAGGATGGAATGAGTCAAATAGAGCAGGCAAGTGGGTTCAATTGAATGGTCGATAGAAGCAATGAATGAATGAAGTATATATGAAACGTATTTCGTAGACCGTGTAGAATTAGAATTCATTCTAAGTATTTTAATGCTTCGTTATATCACTTCAACATTCAGAAAGTATGTCCAATTATCGGGACAACAACCATGAGTTGAGCGATTCTACTAGAGTATTTAAAGCGTTACTGCACAATTAGATGACTCTTGGTGGCAAAAATGATATTGAACAACTGAAGCACAATATCATTTTTGATATCATATCATTTGAACACAAATATCGATCAATTTGCGTAGAATTTGCTCTTTTATTTTGAAGTAAGTAATTTCTGATTGTCTTAATTTGTCAAATGATAAAACAAAATACCAATAATGTAGATAAACGTTAGTGAGGAGGGCATCATTTTAATCAATTAAATTTTGTATTATTTTCTAAGCTTGAAGTAATCTAACTTCAGTACTAAACATTGCGAAAACTCAAGCTATTCTGATCTATTCTTCTCACTACGAGATCTCTAGCTATATTTAATAATGAAACTGGCTTGATACACTTGAAGAAGGTTTAAAATTGTAATATGCTGTCAAAATTATATCAAATAATTAATTTATTGGCTAAATCCTTACACCTGAGACAAAATTACACTAACATATAGTGATATTTTGCCTGGAAACCGTGATATTAGAGATACGCGATATTTTGCGGTTTCGGTTCCGTTTTGAATCCCCAATAGTGTATCTTGGGGAACGCCTGTACTATATTCTGAGAACGTTCGGCGTTGTAACCACCTTACTGATTGTGATTGTCATCTTGCGTCATTTTGCCTATATTTTGCAATTCGCCATTCCTGTATTTGCTCTACAAATCTTTTAAATAAATACATTAAACTCTAAACAACCTCGTACCCATCTGCCTGAAACCTGGTTTTGTCTCTAAAACCGTTCACAGCTCACAAATTTGGGAATAGTGCGAACGCACTCAACCGACCCAAAGCAACTATTCCATTCAGTATCAAACCAACCCGCCTTACATATATGAATGAACATGTGAGACATCTTTTCAACACCTTTCAATGACGTCGATGCTCGCCAATGGAGAATGGTATCCCACCACCGTCCCACATCCGCCGTATACGTTGCGTCGGCACAGGGCGCAGAACCAAACGGAACCAACCTATTTGCGATTGGGGCGCGTTGGTCGGTCCGAAATCGCGCCTATTTGTTGTCTCTATTCTAGCACCTGCTAAACAGTTTCCCATTTACATTTGCCGATACCGCCCGATTCCAATTCGCACCTGACTGACTGCCTGCCGTTACGAAGGGCACTGTCTTCACCTTACGCCAAGCGAGCAAAACGGATGGACACGGATGGATGGATGGTTGCTTTTTGGCAGCAAACCTTCTCTCTAACGCGATACCTTTGCGGTGCGTTCATTCATTGCGTATCGTATTCCCGCTGCCAACCGCGGCCAGAAATCCCATTTTTTCAATTAACTGTTTAGCCAAAACGTTTTCGCATTTATGTCGCAGTAAACAACAACATTCGGTACTGCGTCTACGTGTGGGTATGTGGGGTTTTCATACAAATCACAAACATTTGCCATTCTCCGGAGCTTGTTTCTTCCCTTTTGTTTCATCTGTCAAAGTTAGCTAATTTGTTCGAAACACAAAACAAAAAAAAAAGTGGAAAAAGAGTAACCCCAAAGAGATATGACAAGACGACAGGATGCTCTTCGTCTGTCTACATGGAACTCCATTTTCTATTAACCTTTTGCCGAACGAAAAAGGTCCAACTTTCAGAAAAGGTAAAAAGCTATCCCGTGCAAATATGATGACATCCTCGCAAAACCGCCGGGTTTTCTTCCCGCTACAGAAGGCTCGTGGCTTGTTCTAGAGAAATAAGACGAGCAAAGACAAGCTAATAAAAAAAGGTTTAATAAGCATACGACACAATGTTGTGTTGTACAATTTGTAAGTTCGATTGTGCCGCTTCGAAAGAAAGCAAATATGTGTTTCACTGTACGCAGAACACAAAGACTGGAGGCACTTCTTCTGCCGCAGTCTTCAACGACCAATGTACAAGAACAATATTTATTTCCATTTCGAACTATTTTATGGCAGGAGCGATTGTCGTTTGCATATGGATCCGAGCACCTTTTTGCTTGAAATACTTTTGGTTGGAGGTAAGAATTTCCAACCCAAAAAAAAAATCCAGCCCCACCGGAAACGGTAAGCTCTGTCGGCTTCTTCCTACGACACTGGCAGCGGCCACAAAGACGATCATTGATATGCAAAACTGTGGCGTGGCGCGGTGTTTTATGACAGCGCTTATGTCAGCTAAGCTGGCAGCTGATGAAGTCATTGATCATTGGGACGCGCGCGTTTACCAACCGGTGGTGTGGTGATCGACTGCTACTGGGAACAGCGTTTTTGGAGGTCGCAGCACTGTGTAGGCGTCGGTGGTCCGTCCAAACGCAGCATCCATCATCGGCACTGGCAGGAGATTGGTTCCTTTGGCTCAAAACGTTTGACTTTGGCGTGCTTTTATTGACTACAAACCACTGATGGTCGTTAAAAATAAAACGCGCTATTAGTCGGGGAGCTTTTCGGTTAAACGCTCGCCATCATCCCGCCCCGTCCAGACAGCGCCCGTTGGTAATGAAGAGCGCGGTGTTTAAGTCGAACCGAAGAAGTTCGTAAGATGAGCACCATCAGAGAGGCGGTACAGTAGGGACCCCAGCCCCCGATGGATGGCCAATTTCTTAGAACCCGCCAGCACAGCAATCGATTTGCCGGTGTTGTTCGGTGCAAAAATCCTTCCGCTGAAAAGTTGTAAACATTTTACGGCTTTCTTCATCATCCCCCCAAGTTCCTTTTGTTGGAGTCGTCGTCCTTGTCCGGTTCGATGCTTCGGGAAAGAGTTATGCTACAGTTTTTGAAGGATTACAACTCTTTACTGTTTGCCGGGCGCATGAGGTTTTGCGCTTTCCGAGAATCTTTACACAAAAGATTGGTAGTAAAACGGCGTCTCTGGTTGATTAAAGGCGTCGGTCCAAGGTAGGTGGACAGCATTCTTGAAAGTAGTTATCATTAGGCAGAACCCACTTGAGCTTTAAACCGTTCGCTCTTCGTTGGCTAGAGTAATCCGTTCCATCAGTTTCGATAGAAAAATGACATAATTTTAGCTCTCGAGAGGCGAAAAAGACGACTCCGAAGTTCCCGTCACAAACTAGCCCTATCGAGATCGGTGTACTAAGCGAGAGGATAATTTACGAGAGTGTCTAACGTCGGTGTATATACTGCGGCGGCTTCGAAAACAGGTCGATTGACGGATTGGTTTCGTCAAACAAAATCCCGCATAGCGTCGATTTCGTATCGATTTTTCTCGAACAAACTATCGTGTATCCATGTGTGTGTGTATGTGTTATAAATAATGCACACCATGAGCATGGGTTTCGGTTACACTGGGGCCATCATGTGCCGGAACACGTGTCGTTCTCTAATGGATGGTGCTAATTTCTTGTGCCATACGGCCGTGGAGAGGGACAGCGCACAAGAACCGTCCGTCGTCTTCCGTTACGTCCAAAAAACTATCCGAAAATTACTCCACTCTCCCCTCGAAAAAAGGGAAAACAATTGCGTCATATACGTACAGAAATGTTTAGTGAGGAGAGGGAATTGTGGAAGGAAATTGGGCAGCCCTCGGTGGGGGCAATGAAAGTCAACATTGGGGGGAACACATTCCCGAGTCGGGAAGGTCTTTTGTGGATGGGTCTTTCCACCCCTATCTTCAACCCACCCAGAATCCCGCGGAAGGTTGCAAAACATTGGCCCAGAATTTTCACCCGGTGGCCACGGGAACCGATCGGGCGCGCTCGACGACGTCACAACATGTGCCGCAACAAACTGTTCTACCGTGAGAGGAGGGAAGGTAGCAAGATCAATATTTACACTCGGCGCGTAATCAAATTTCTGGTTTGCTTCGTTACTGTCGAATGATAAAGAGGAAGGGATGGGGTGGGGATGGTAGGATACAGGTATGCGTGTGTGTGTGTGGTTGTGAAGGTATGGATGTACCTTTTGTTGCCGTGCTGGCAGTGTGATGTGCTGTAAACGCGTCCGGCAGAGGGCCTGTTTATCAGCACATTTGCGCTTCCACCCTCCTCCCAACCACCCAGCTGTAAGCTAAAGGGGAGGGAACTACCTCACGCACATTCGACGCTACCGTTGAGGGATGAAGTATGTTTAGTTTCAATAGTGAAAAACGGGAAAAGAAGTGTGATGAAAGCATCGAGTACACACGAATATGTTCTTTCTAATAGTTCAAAACAATATGTGGTATCGCTAGCTATTTCCAAGTAGATTTCGAATTTTGTATACATTTATATTTTAATAATTCGTCCAATTTCTCAAGCACCAAGTTCTCCAAAAGAGCTTATAGCGTCATATAATTTTAACCGGGCTATGCTAGCATATGCAGCTTTGAAGTCGACAAAGAGATGGTACGTGTCGTGTGTCTATTCTGCCATCTTCTCCAAAATCTGTCGCGTGGTGAAGATCTGATCAGTGGTTGATTTTTCGTTTTTTTTAAATCCTATTTGATAGTTTCCGACTATCTCTTCGACGTGAGGGACAATACGATCCTGAAGGATCAAGCAGAATATTTTATAGGCGGTATTCAACACCCTCATACCTCTATAGTTGTTGCATTCCAATCTGAGGCCTCCCTTCTTGTATATGGGATAGATGATGCCGAGATTTTAATCACAAGGCATCGATTCGCTATCCCACATCTTTGGCTCATGACTCACCATAGTGATTACAACTACGTTGAAAATGAAGTCTATTGCAAAACTGACTTCATGCTATAAAAATGACACATGTCACCTGAATTTTGTTTAATTAAAAAACGATTAAATATAGATGACACAATTTTACACAGCGCCAGAAAGTCCCGAAACGGAACGGCAACAGCCTTTGATGTGCACTGATACATCGTGCTGTGTTTGCAAAAGAGGAAAATTTTTGCGAATTTTCAAGCACAGATCACATTTTCTATTACTCACATCTTCTCGGCATCTGCTAATGTACCTAGTCGTCTATGAACTGATAAAATTTGATATAGTTATCAGTAGTAGATTCGCGATACCCAAAACAAAATTATTCCGACAACTGCAGAACGTGCAAAAGTGTGTTGGAGAAGACAACTCCATCGAGAAAATTGGCATCAAGAGACGCTGCATGTCCTCGAAGCGTTTAAAACATCTGTGACCACTACTGGAGAAACCAAAGATAATGTAAAGACATACGACCTGGTTCTGGTCATCTCCACTGTGTTGGAGGTAACTGTAGTTGATGGAAAAGTTGGAGTAAATTTACAAACTGTAAGGATGAAGTAATCGATCCAGTGGAGAAAAAGGTACTTGCATTAGTTGGCGAACAATTTTAAACACCTTTAAAGGTCACACCTTTCGGCGATCTCATCTTACCTTGTCAATACCAAAAATAGGATATTAGAAATTAGAAACCTCCCTTCCCAAATCCACGAGTAAAACCGGCAACCATTTAAAAACGCCCGCACCAAAGACCATTGTGTGTATGCGTATTCCATTGCGATTTCGAAAAGGCTTGGAGGCATGCGGTTCTTTAAAAACGCACCACCGAAACGGAGGGAGTGTGTACGCATAAAAGACAGGTATGCTCGGTTTGTAATGATATCAGCCCGTTTCATCTCGCTATCTCTCGTTCTCTGTCTATTGCTGTTTGGGTGTCTTTTTCTTCTTCACACCTCTCCTTCTTCTCCGGAGCTGTCTGGATGCTGTGTGGCAAACGGCGGCAGCATGACGATAGAGCTACACAGATAAGTAGAGAGAGGAAAAAACTCCCACCACCCTACTGCAAAAGTCTGGGGCACGTTAAACCGCATTCTGGTACCGTAGCGACGACACGGCAGTTTCGGTACATCGAATGTCTGCGTTGCGTTTGCCTTTTTTTGGTGCCTCCACCTGTCCCCTCCACCTTCGCAGGAAATCATTCTCATCCGGCCCCAACAGCAGCCCGTGTGTGTGTGGGTTGGTGAGTGTTTTGCGTGAGCACGGAGGCACGGTGACACTTTAGCTAGCAAACTTGCTTATCTAGATGATGGTACCTTCCGTTTTTTTTCTTCTCTCTTTCGTGTCGGTGCTTGGTGGGGAATGGAAGAAGGAAAGCTGCGTTTTGTATGCTGCTGCGGAAGGCATCTGCCACATGAAGGGAAACCTGTCACCCTACGGGCGGAACTACCCGTACACCACACACCGTTCACATTATCAGCACCATCCAAGTTAGACTGTGGCGAGGGGTTGTGTTTTTTTTTTTCGCAAATGGTGCATAATTTTTGCCAACGCGCGAATAAAAATAAAGCGAAGTATACCTTCACAGCTGGAGGGGGAAGAATGGAAACTAGAGCAAGAGACTGTGTGTGTGTGTGTGTGAAAATGCTGCAGCTTTTCTCACGCCGAGCAATTTGAATGAAACACTCCGTGACCAAAAATAACGCCGAAAATTGTGAATGACTGCACATAAAACTGTGGTCAAGCATCGTTTCTTCTTTCCTTCCTGCCTGGGAGGGTGGGAGTGGGAAAGGAGGCGAAGGGAAAGCCGTTCTACGGATGGAAAAACTGGAACAGCATAAGCGCAGCAGCAGCGTACGCAAACTACCGGGCACAGCAGCTCCAGGAAATTTGCCATTTTCATCTAGCAGCAGAAACTCGTTTCGATTTTCCCACAGCGCTTCCGTTGCGTGGACGGACTACGGATGGATTTAATGGCAAAACCACACGCACCCACCCACACAAACACACACACACACCCACACACAAACGGCCACGAAATGTTGAGATGATTTTGATGAGAAAAAGGATATTGTCCTTTTTTGCTCCCTTTTCGCTGCTTTCCTTTCAGGTTATCGATGTAATAGAACGATCACGATTCGCTGTCCTTTCGATGGCACTTTATTTTTATATCTTTTATGATGATCATTCTAACGCGCTCCCACCCCCGTTGGTGGTGAGTGGGTAGGCAAAAGCGAACGGGCAAACAAGAGACGAACAACGAGCCAGGGAAATGGGAAACCGTTTCTCGGCAGAATGTGTGTTTTCGCCATCGGATTGGCGGATGTGTTTTCTTCCCATTTCGGATGTGTGCGATGTGTGGCAAATGTTGCTCTTTTGTGCATATACACATACATATATGTAGAAAGGACAAAATGTTATTTCACATCACATCAGCAAACAGCGGGCAACACGAACCCAAGAATGGGCCCTTCCGAGTTCCATGCCGTGTGCCGTGTGCCGAAAGCAGCAACGATATGCGATGTATTTTTGATGATACTCTCGATGTCGCTCACGGAAACGATTGATTGATTTCCGAATGCGAACAAACAGCAGCGGGCTGGGTAGTACCATTGCCGGGTTGTTTGTTTTGCAGAGGAAGTTTCTTCCTGTTCACATGATTTGAGCGGTACTAGTACTGGTTAGGAAGCAGTTCAATTCATTTACATTTTGTTAGAAAAGTGAAATTTTTCCTCCTTTGGGAAGGTGTTTGTTCTGCTAATACTAAACGACATTGTTCATCATTTCATTTGTAGAATTGTGTTTGCAATCTTGATGTGTGACGTCAAGCTTAAAGATGGAATCAAAGACAAGAATTTGTAAAATGATTCTCTGTCTCTGAAAGTGCTCATTGTCGATTGAAGGAATAAGATGACAAACAGACCTTTTCACTTCATAGAAATACAAAAATAGTACAAATTTGAATGATTCGAGCCTCACTTCCATTTCCTCAATTAATTATTTATTCATAGTACGTGGTGTGAGTCATCATCTTTAGCGTCAACATTTTGTGACGTAAAATTGCTAACGCTGAAGTGATTTTCATCCCTTGCACATGTGGCAAAACTTACACTCAAAAACTCGCAAGCTGACTCATCTTTTTTGGACAATTTTAGTGCTCAACTTAAGCTGCTAACACTTCCCCAACAGTCTCGATCCCGATTTATAACACATTTTTGTTATCACCCCTTTTTATTCTGTCAAATGTGACCCATCCCTCCAAACGGGAGTGAAGATTCATCGTCAAGCGAAAAGGGTTAGAAACCCTCTCGAGACAACGCACCACGCGAGAGCACACACATACCTTCGCGATACAGAGAATGGACCGAGATAAAAAGCAACCAGCCAGAATCTGCATGCCGGCAGACCGGAACAAGTATGTCTCCGACATCACGAGTTTGTGTGTGTGCTGTTTTTTTTTGCTGTTCAACTCCCTCAAAGGGAGTTGACCTTTTTCCGTCGCAAAGGAAACCAACAAAACCCCCAAAGCGGATTGATGGGCTTGCTCATCTCGGCGTTGTCGTACCCGTCCGTGTGAGTGCGAAAGGCCGCACACGCGCCACTAACGAACAGCGCTCGATGTATCGATGAGTTAACGACAAAAGAGCCAATTGAGGAACATAATTTAAACACAACGTGCCAAAGAACACATAATCGGGGCACAGAGAGAAAGGGGCCAGCTCGCTCGTCCGTCTCGCTATCGATATTGGACGTGAAATGGCCCGTTGTGTCTAGACGGTGGGGATGAATCAACACGCACACACCTACACACAAACACACAATTCGGGAAGATGAACCTTGACCGTGAACTTGAGCGAGCTGAGGATGCTACTGCATTTGATAGAGCATTCAATTATTCAGTGCGAGGTAGCATAAGTTATGCTACGCACTTTCGTTGCTATTTCTATGTTTTAACTCTTCGTCCGGAAGAGGGGGGCGTACTTTTTGCTCATCGTCACATCACACTATCTCGGGCACAACCCGTAGACCCACCGAGCATAAATTCACTACTATCGAGAGTAACGTTCCACGTGAAGCACACATTAAAGCAAGCGTTATATTCTTTAAGTAAAACATGCACCACATTACCTGCTTTTCAAAACTGCAAACGTCTGTTTCTGGGCGACGCTTGGGGACACACGTTCAAATGGAAGCAGTTATTTTGTGAATCAACCTACTGATGTGTGTTTGAAAAGCCTTAACACCTCACAATCACTACAAATTGATAAGGATTTTCCTTTACTTTCCACTGGCAGCACAAGATGAATTACGCTCTTTTGGTGGCAGATTCCGGCAGCGCTTCAAGCTTCCCCAACACACACACACAGGACTCAGAGGTCCTGGGCCAGAAAAGGCTCCCCAACTAAGCACCCACACGCACACACACGAGCCTTTTTTGGCTCCTCACTCCCCTTCTAGCAGCACTGATACACCGGTGATTTTGACACAGAATCACAACAACGACGAGCGCGATATGACAAATTCACCGGGAACTTCACGAATTCATCCGGCTTTGGGCATACAAACTCGCAAACGCGGTAACACTAGACCGATAAAACATGCGATCGGGATTGAAAACACACACACGCACTCACACACGGACGGGAGCTGGTGTCGATCTTAGCAGACACCTTTGCCGGGTTGGAAGTGTCTGGTTTTCTTTCGGTACGCGGTCGCGGTTCAAGCAGAGCTGCGAAAATATCGAACGGCTGAAAGCAACTGATTCGCTTTGGCTGGCCCGTCGTTGGTTTTAGTCGCCCTGTGCAAATGAACCGCCCGGCGAGTAGAGGAAACAGACAGTTGTGTGGTCATTCCTGTGTGCGCGTTCATTCGTGTTGTGTTCATGCGGAGGGAGAGATTTTTCCCCAGCGCTGCTGCGTTTGTGGGAAGATTTGCACCGAAACGGTTGGGACCGTGTAGCCGAAAAGCTAAGAGAGAGAGAGAGAGGAAGAGAGAGAGAGAGCGTAAAATTGTTCTGAAAACATGGTTAAAAGAGATAGAATGAGCGGGAGAGCCAAGTTAGACGATGCGTTGTTTTAGTTCTCCGATTGTACGAACGAGTGTATTTCTTCTTTCGTGGTGATGCTGTACAACGATGGGGATGGAGTTTTCCACTGCACGATGAACACAGATGTTGTGCAACAACGAATGTATCACAGGGTTGCTTGCCGAAACAGTTGGAAATTGTGTTTGTTTTCATCATGATACAACAAATAATCATTTAA
>KB667755.1:775948-832961 GCA_000349065.1 Anopheles quadriannulatus
GATGGTGTGTGATCATCTTCGGAAAAAGAACATGAACTTTCCCTTCCCTTGCGACTGTGTGTGTGTGTGTGTGACCATTTATCAAAAGATTGCCATCGAGGCAGCAGCTTTGACAGGGGCGTGATTTGAGCCAGCCAGGGCAGCGAGCCACGTGGCGTAACGGGTGGGTTTTTTTTCTCCCCCCCAATGGCAACAGACCAACGATTCTGTCAGCGGAATTGGGTTAGAATTTATGGCCTTTCGCACAATGTACCACTACTGGCAATGGCCGGTGCGGGTTGTTGGGGATGTGGTGTTGGTGTATTGAAACGTAACAATTTATCAGAGTGCGTGCGTGCGTGCCGCGTTCTTCTCAATAGTTGCGTTGTGGTTGTGTTTATTTACGCATCGTATTTTGACAGCGCAAAACTCTGTGCGTTACTGGCACTGTTGATCGCTAGGGGTTCTGTTTCCGGTTGCTACCCCTTTGGCCGATGGTAGAATTCCGTTGGCCGTGAAACAAAAACAAGATGTTCCTGCGTGACGATACGCTGGTGGGTGGTGGTGGGGTGAATAGAGTCGATTGATTTGATTCGGATCGTGGTTCAGGACGAAGAGGGAGCGTGTAGGGAATGCAAATAGACGAGGAGCAGACCAACGAGGAGCAATGTGTGCAATTGTACAACCATACATTGTGTTCTATTTAGGGAATTGGAACGAATTTAGCAAAAAGGATGCGTGTTTGTGATTACTCTATTGTTGTTTAATCAGTACCGTTTGCTTTAGTATAGTTAGTATCAGTTTAAACTGTATCAGGAATGTCCTACTTTCGAGACTTATTCAGTACCACGCAACCGGATAGTCAGTACTGATTGTAGTACTTACTTCCTGGGATGTACAGTAGTATAGTGATAGGTTTGGCAATTCGCTCTTTGACAGAAATAGATCCAGATATAGTTATCTAACTACAAGAAATGCAGTATCAGTTCCAGCATCTGCTTCGGTTCAGAATCAGTTTTTAGACTTGTATGAGTTAAGGAACATTTTAAGCGCAGATTCGGGATTAGTTTGAGGATCAGTATACAGTCAAGATATGATCTAGGAGGTGTATAGATGTAAGATGAATTACATATAGGGATGAAGGTTCAATTTAAAGAACGGTATAGGTTGTAGATCAATTGCAGGAATAAGAAAGGATTCACATCCGTCTTAAGTATCTGTATACGTTCAGCGATAGTAACAATACTTGTATGAGTTCTGGATCAGTTCCAGAAATGGTATGGATAACCCGCTCCAGTATGCGTCTCCGGTGTGAGTTCAGTATCAGTTCCAGCAACGGTACAGGTTGGGGATAAACTCCAATGTGGGTATGGATTACAGGTTAGTTTCAGGACTTATATGGATTCAGCATCACCTTCAGAACTGATATCAGTTAAAGATCAGTTCGATGACTGGTATCGGTTTAGGATCATTTCAAGATTCGTTACGGATTTGGGATCAGTTCAAGGATCAGTATGAAGTAAGGATATGTTCTAGGACCTGTAAGGATTCAGGATCAGGACTAGTATTGGTGCAGTATAAATTCTAGAAACAATATGAGTTCTAGATGCGTTTCAGGATAAATGATGTTGGTTCAGGATAAGCTTTTGGACTGGTTAGGGTTCAGGATCAGTTTTAGGACCGGTATCGGTTGGTTGGGGGTCAGTTCCTGGTAGGGTATATGTTAGGAATTAGTTTCAGGACCTATTTGGATTCGGGATCGTATTCAAGATCGCTATGGGTTCAGCATCAAGCTCAGAACTGGTTCACTTCCGGTAATGTGTCATAAAGCGTCATCCATCAATCACCAAACTCAAAAAATTTGCGTTACTTAACAAATGTTAATCGGTTACCCCATCTAATGATTAACGACACCCCTACCGCCCCCCTTCACCCATAAGCGTTACGTAATTGATGGATGATGCCTAACAGGAGATCATCCTAATCAGGAGGAAGATCTATTGATCCACTATCTCACCATGTCTTGCTCTCTCTCTCTCTCTCTCTCTCTCTCTCTCTCTCTCTCTCTCTCTCTCTCTAGTGTGAGAATATGTATAGCTTACTCTCTCTTTCTTATTACGCGCTTATCGTAGAAGAGGATATTCTCCCTACCTATCCTATTCGCTGTCGTCTTCTTGGCATTCCCACATCCAAAAATGCTTTATTGCTAGTATTCTATCCAATGACGTCGATGTTCTTTTCCTCATATGCTTAAGACCCGTTTTAAGGGCATTATTGGCTGTCAACGATTCGTACCACTTGTTGGACTATAACGTATCTGTGTCTTGTTTTCGTTCACGGCTTCGCAATTACACCTGTTCCTCCCCTCGATAATCATTTTATTATCCCCTTGTTGTATTTACTTCTTTAGCCTTTTCCTTTTTTTTAATGGATGGTTAATGATACAAATGTTAAAAGAAATCTGATTTCTTTTAGATGAGTATTTTGCTCCACAGCTCCAAGAATTCTATCTACTGACACGAAAATGTTCACAACATTCAAATTACAACACTCTAACCCCGCCATTAATCATTGTTCACCTTTCTGCGTTCAAGCGTATGCGTGATGAAAGCATCAAATCGATCAAGTGTGGTAAACAAACGCGCAAGGGTGTTTTTCTTTTCTCTTCGAAAGCTGCTAGCGAGCAATACAGGCGGCTGCCCCGTGTCTAGCGCCACTTAACACTAATGGAGACGCTTCTTCCCACTGACAGGCTGATGTCAAAAGCTGTGGCCCAGGTGTAGCGAAGGAGACAGGTCAAGTGTGGCAGACAAACGGCACCATCGGCGAACTGCAACGTCATAATTAAACACTCCATTACTCGGATCAGATCGGTACCGGTAAGTACACGACCAGATGAGGAGTGGTTGTGCGGATCTCGATCACGATCTCACGCTTATACGTCTTAATCATCTACCTCACCGTGCACACGTTTTTGCTGTGCCTGCACCGGTTAGCAAATGTGAAAATTAATCATCTTTCAATCGTTGACTCATGAAATTGGTATCTCTCAACAGGCTACATTTGATTCGCTTTTATAATACGGCATAAAGCACCGAACGAACGGTGACACTAGACTCTGACCGTGATCTCCGAGTGCGACATTAATGCAATTGCAACGCTTCTGCACCGACCGACTGCGTCACCATCTTGTTGGGCGTGCACGTCGCTCCCATTACAACGGTGTCTACACCTGGCCTCCACGTCCACCATTTCCACCCGTTCAACGAACACGCCATTTAGCGATGAAGATGGATCGTTTTTGACTAGCCTGGCCACAAAAATGGCAAAGCGCAAAATCACACCACCAATCAAGCTCCTCACCATCCATCTCCAGCTGGTGGTCCCATCGGGGTGGATGGTGCTGATGGGGCGGTGCGCAAACTAGTTGACACAATTGATGGCAGCACGTGATGCATATCGATGACTGGCCACCCATTCAAAGGAGAGTGGGAAAGAGGAGCGAAGAGAGGATGTAGTTTGGCTGCAGATCCCGCAGTCAATCGGCGTCGTACTTTGCATACAAACAGGGAAATGGGGAATGCGCTTTGCTTTGATGGCAATCGAAACGACTCGTGGTGCACCAGCGCAGCACCACGCGGTCGATTCTACGCGACTAACTGTTAATGACTTTGGACCAGAAGGTGATCTAGTAAGTGGGCTTTTCTAGGAGGAAAACAATAGGTTCAGTGTGGCGTAGCCAGGAATGATGCGATTGGAATCTTGCATCGATCGAAGTTTGTGCTGCATTGTTTCATATTTGGTATGCTCCTTCAGCACCTGGAATGCAAGGGCGGTTCTATTAGTTTAACACGTTTTGCCACAGGCAATTTTGTGAAATATATAGTTTTTTTTTTAAAGTAGATGTTAACTATCCTTAGTTGTGATCAGTTTAGTATATAAATGACTATCATTATCCCCTGAGAATTCTGTCCAAATGTTTCATAGCAATTCTTGTGTATTCTGTCATATTACAGGGTTCTCATAGCTGTGGGACACTTTATTGACTCTTTCTTACGTGAAATGAACTTAATGTAAAGGGGAATTGGGCTCTGAGCACCCTTGTTGGAGAAATCCAATAGGAATTTCCTAGGGGATTGTCCAAAAAGGTTGCCATAGAGTCCAATTTCCATTATATGAAGTTCACTTTCGATTAGAAAGAGTCAAGGAATTGTCCCACAACTATGAGAACCCCTGGAAAACCCTGTATCGTGTTATTATAGGCATAACTGAAGTATTTTCTCATGATTTGGCAATTGACAAGGACTCCCGATAGCATTTAAAACGTCTAATCTAAGCGACCGTTCAAGTACATACCTTTAAGGAAATTTTCCACATCCACGGAAACCATACTATCTCATGTTGGTTATTTCACACCAAAATCAGTCGTCACTGTCTATGGTAGAGGCAGGTTGCGCGACAATGAGCTAGCTTGAGGCTCAGCATGCGAGCGGAACTTAGGAATGGAACAAACAACAGTTTTAACTATTTTAGTGTTTTAAAATGCTGTTTTAGTAGACTTAAACCACCGAGCAGTTATTGTATTACTATTATTTAAAAAATCTATTACGAATAGTGCAAAGTTGGCGTCTTTGGGGAGAAAAGATTCGTTGCCTGTTACACTTAGTGTTATTATTGCCATTTTTATGCCATGATTGTTTCCTTTTTTATATTTTAAACAGAAATTCTATAAAACATGCACATTTTTTACTTAATACATGATGTTTGTTGACTAATCTCAAGACTTTTTTGAGATTGCAACGGTTATTTTCATTATTTTATTAAATTATCTAGATTTAAAAGTCATTAAACTTATCAGCATTAAATGATTAATTTGAAAAATATTGTATTAAAAGTATTTTTTTGAAATTTTAGCTTCTTTTTGGGATAATTCCTAAAAAATTATAAAAACTGAATCCGAAGCACATGAAGCGTTTCTTCTCTAGCGCGAAACGCTTGAAGCTGCTGCTAGCGCCCTCTAGCTGTCAGTGTGTGATATTTATCATTACGAAAGGAAGAGCGGCTTTCAACCAAATGAAACACCGAGAACAATTAGAATTAATTCTATCATTCGAAGGCTGTATTTGTGCAAATGCAAAAGTTAACAACGAAAAAAACATAAAAAAACACTATACCAAAAACACACAACTGCCGGACGTGCTGGGGTGAAACCATCGCTCACCTCCTCCCACACAGTACAGCAAACTGTCGGTCAAATTCATTACTAGTTTCTACTAAAAAAAAAAAAAAACAAAACCTTATCTAACAATGGTGTCTCAAGAAATCCTGTTATGGTCAGTGAGATACAATACCATATATTACGGTCTCCTGCCGCTCCTCCACTGCAGCTACGAGCATTACGGAAGGCTGAGATACTGAACACAAGACTAGAGCAGGTGATGGTGGTGCTGGTCGTCGTGGAGGAAGATGGAAAGGAGATCCTACCTCCAGGGGAAAGAAATGCAAAAGGCGCTACCCCAACTTACCCTCGCTGCCTACATGTCCTCGGTCCTATCGGCTCTTGTTGATGGCCGTTATAAGCCCACTGACGGAACGATGCACCCGTAGCAGCAGCAGGAAGCCCAACACCACCCCAACAAACATGACGTAGCTGGCGATACCTTCGTAGATGAACCGGGGGGCAAAGATCTTCCACACCATCAGATGGCGACAGTGCAGCGTGCAGGCAAACATGGCACAGAATATCTACGGAAAAGAACGAGAAGAAGGGTGTGTTAATTTGCTCTCCTTTTAGGGGTTCTTTAAGCAACTTACCCTCAGCGACTGAAGCAGAATCAACTGACAGGCCGTCTTGAAGACGGTGCCGATGAACAGCTTCTCATTCTCGTACAGATTCAGCTCCCCCTTGGTGATGTCAAAATCGGCCGGCGACACTTCACCCGTCTCTTCCGCCTTGTTCACGGTGACGCTCCGATACTCGACACTGCCACCGTCGGCCGTCGTTTTCCTCAGCGTATTGCTCGTCTCCCCCTTTCCGCCGCGAACGGGCGGCGTCGTGGTCGAAGCGTTCGGCGCTCCCAGCGGTGTCCTGGGAGCGCTGGTGACCGGTCGCTGTGCCAACGTTGGCCACATCGTGTACACACAGAAAGGCACAAACACGAGCAGCGGAAACAGCACCGACAGCAGAAACGTCACGGAGAACGTGTTGAGCAGGACGAGCGTACCGGACAGGAGGTTACTGCCGTCGAAATGGTACGTTCGCCCCACAAACGCCGCATTCCAGTCGATCTGCGACAGGGTGGGCTGGTGAGCGGTCGCAAAGAACCCGTACTGCTGCAGTATGACCCAGGTGAGAAGCGTCGGGAAGGTGGGTTGAATGCATCCGGCCAAACTGGTGTGCGACTGTTCGTACTGCAGGATGGAAGCGATAATGCCGTACGCAACGGCCACGCAGTTCACGATGATCAGTCCCATCGTGCCGTGGGAGCCGAGCAGCAGCGCCAGCGTGATGGTGAGCAGTGCACCGGCAGCAACGAACACGGACGAATAGACCGTCCCAAGACCGCACACGATCGGTATGTCCGCCGGGCTGACATCGTTGGCCGCCCGACCGCGAAAGTTTTCCTTCAGCTGACGATAGATTTCGGGCGCCAGATTGCTCCGCTCACCGCCGTACAGGACGTTCAGCACGTCGGTGCGCTTGGGTAGGACGTACAGGAGGAGGGGCGAGCCAACCAGCACACCCACCTGTACCAGCAACAGCCCGTACACGACCCAAGCCAGCGCGTCGACGTGCAGCTGCGGCACACCATTTTGGACGCCCGCTTTCGACACGGTAAAATGCGCACAGGTGCACACGACGGCCACGGTTGGGCCGTACCGGGCCAGCAGCACGTTCACGCTCGTGCCGGTCAGATTGCCGCACGCTTTCAGGTACATGCGGCTGCAAACGATGTACAGGACGAGGGCAACGCATGGCAGTAGCCCGATGTCGGCGCTCGTTCCACGCCTTCGTTGCCCTTCCGAGGGTGAGGTTGCGCTGGGGGCCTTCACGAGATGATCCGTACAGTTCGCTTGCTCCTCCCGGCAGCGGAAGTACCCGCCGGACAGGCGTATCATCACCAGCGCGAACAGGGTAAGCGCAACCAGCTTCGCAAGCGTTGATTTACGCACCGCCGCCCAGCGCATACGGGGGAGGGCGAACCGTCCGCCTAGGCGGTGCAGTTGGTAGAGTGCGGTCAGGAAGAAGCCCATCAGCACGTACGAAAGGATTTTCTGTTCCTGCACGATGAAGCTGTTGGCGAAGAAAACGCACGTGGTGAAGACGAACGAGACGCGTGTCAGTAGGTTGGAGGATCGTTTCCAACTCGCCATGTTCTCCGAGATGGACGCCCAGTGGCGTATGGCAAGCAGGGCTAGTAGCAGTACGCTTGATACCGATCCGAACAGAATCACACCATGCTGGGCCGAACTCAGCCCAAAAAGCTCGTGGCAAGCGTACCCGGTTTGGGCGGCAAACACCACCAGCAGAAAGGCGTACGAGCTGTTGTTGCCCTCGGTAAACATGGCCACCAGTTGGTGCGCGGATGAATGCACAATTAGGATCGCCATCGAGAAACAACCGAGAAAGGTGATGAGCAGCCCGTGCGAGATGAGTTGCGGATCGAACTTGACCCAGATGCGCCGGTATCCGTCCAGAATGCCGCGCAAATAGTGACGCAAATCGCCCGAGAAGCTCTGGAAGGCGGCCTCCGTGTACACACTGTTAACGCGCTGCGTTAGCATGAGGAACAGGTTTTCCGCGTCGTCCAGCTCCTGCTCCTGGTCCGGTTCGAGTGGGCCGGTTATGTCGGCGATCGGGCGTGGTTCACCGTACTGCTGATAGTAGTTCTGCACTTGACGGGCGTTCTGCCATAGATGCACCAGTGCCAGCTGGTAGCGCAGGAAGCTGTCAACGCGCTTGTCGGGCAGCAGCTGGAACATGATCTGCCCGAGGTTCGAGTACGGCACCGGTACGCCCAGCAGGGTGGCAAGCGTCGGCACGAGATCGATCTGTTGCATCGTGTCCGCGTGTCCATCGTACGCCCGAGGCAGCAGTGGACTTCCCTTCGAGTAAGCGAACAGCAGCGATTCCACCTCATTCTCCGTCTCACCGCCATGGTCACCGGTTTGCGTCATACCGTGGTCACCGATCACGAGCAGCGTCGTACCGTCCACCATCTGTTCGGTAATGTTCCGGATGACGTCGTTCATTTCGCCCAACTTCCTCCCCATCTCATCGTGCACCGGCCCGTACCGATGCCCGCAATGATCCACGCCGAGAAAGTGAGCCACAATGAGATCCCAATCCCCGCGGGCCATCTCCCGCGGCAACTGCCGCTCGATCGCACTGTCCACCGTGTCGAGATCGTAGATGTTAAAGCTCGGGTACGCGTACTCCCGGGTAAACCGGTGCGGGAACAGCTCCGTCCACGTACTGTCCCCCAGGAACACACTGGTGCGATTCGCACGCACCACCTGATCGATCAGATTGTCCTCGTTGATTTCGGGCGACGCAAAGTTGGAGCCAATGTCGATGAAGGTGGGCAAACTGCCGGTCGTGATGCCCTTCAGCCGCTGCATTGTGGTGGTCGGTGGATCGGCCACGAACTTCAACCGCCTGCTATGATCCGGATGCTTTCGCAGCAGTTCCGTCATGATCGGAAGCTTGTTTTCGTACGGTGCCGGCTGCGGATTGTCCGGATTGTACAGGCCAAAGTCGTACCGCAGCGCGTCTATTACGAGCAGAATGACGCGTGCCTTCGGTGGAAAGCAAATGCCGGCCGCAATGTCGACGTCACGCAGTATCGAGGACGCCTTCTCCGCACCGGCACATTCACTCTGTGTGTGCAAAGGGGGGAAAACAAGAATTAGCGAAATGGAACTGCTAAGAGCAACGGGTCCAGTGACCGGGGATTACCTTCTGGGTGGAACCATTTTTGCCATCACTTTCGCAGCGATACTGGTCGTAGTTGATGCAGCTGCTCACGTTCGTCTGGGCGACCCGGGTCAGCAGGAAACCCTTGGAGAAGAGATGTATGCCGGCACTGATCAGCAGGGCGAACCACACCAGCACAAACACAAAGTTTCTACTCTTGGCCATGGCCTGTCTCCTCGGCGACCGCCGGTCACCTTAGTTTAGGAGTTTGGTGGGCCCACACACACTCACTCGCTCGCCTCCTTAGCAAATCATCTAACTTGCGGCACGTCTGTCTACGTATATTGCACAACTCAAGCCGACTGATAGGTGTGGTGCTCGTCTGGCGCAATCCACTATCAGAGCAAACAGCAGCACCACCGCACGAATGCGCTAATTACGGTGATAATAAAGATATTAAGGGATTGACGGAGGGAAGTTTTGCTAGCGGCCAGGCACAGCGACAGACAGAGTTGTTAGCTTTTTTCTTGCTAGCCGACTTGTTAGCCTATCTCTTTCTTTCGCGTGGGGTTGTGGGGAGTGTTGCTGGTGCTGTCTTTGTTGCACATTGTATTTTGGTTCAGTTGTCATCGCGCGCGAGCGGTTACGTTTATGCACGCGGCTTGAGCTCCCTACTAGACAGCGTAACGTATGTCTGTGCACTGTACAAATCAGCTGATTGATTCAAAAAGCAGAAAAGCCGTTGCGAAATCGTGTAAATTGTGCAATTGTTGCTCAATTGCAACAGATTGTATAATGAATTTGATTTAAATTTGTTTTTATATCGTAATATAACAAACAGTACTCTAATATTTGTTGAAATGGTCAAAAAACTCAAATCGGAAGCGATATAAAACAGACCGCAAAACGCATAATGTTCATATAGTTCTATATTTTATTTCAGTTTTCTGCGTCGAACTTAAATCCGCGGGTGACGCCGATGGAGAGGGAGAAGACTATGGAAACCTTCAACTATCTCCCCATCTGCCACCCGCGTGTCATTATCCTTGTTATCATCCTGCTGCAGTACACGTTTGTTTTCGTTTGTTCTGTTTCGTATGATGTCTCTATTATCCCTTCTACCCCGGTTTTGTCTGGTGTCAAAAGATAATAGTTTTCCGTTTTTTCCGTTTCACTTATCGCTATAATTATGCCGAGCCTTTGCTTCAACTCAGCTACTTGCATATTTGTTTGCCCGTTTCATCAACACACATTTACACTTATACCAAAAAAAAAAAAAAAAACAGAGAAAATCCTATCCATAGTGTATTATATTCGACACGCGCTGCTCTGCCTGCCTTCACATTTAAAAAAGAACGCGCGAATGTGTATGATGGTGCTGGCTGGTGCTGCTGCTGCTCCTTTTAGCGCCTACTAATGAGAGCCTAGTGCTTTTGGAGAGAGAGAAATATATGTGTATGTATGCATGTATGTATGTATATTGCGTATATATGCTATAGAAGATGAAACTTTGCCAAGCTTTATACAGGGTGGGGCGACTGCAGCAGTGTTCAGAGTGTGTTTGAAAAAGTTTGTCAAAGTTTGTCCCCGCGTTCTCCCTACTACACCGGATCACTTGCTCAAAACGATCACTCGATCAACCCTACACAAACATACAATTGGGCTTTTGTTCTCACTTTTCTCACGCGTCTCTCGATATATTTATATATATTTGCACAAAACAAACACACACACAATTACGAAATTGTGATGCATTTTTCTCCTCTAGCGAAGGTTGCAATATGGGCTCACTGTTTTTTTTTTTTGTAATATTAATATCATTTGTATTTCTGTTTACGTTGAGTGTGTCCTTGTATTCGTCCCAATGTCTTTGTATGTGATTTATTGTGAAGGGGTCAGGTTTTTTTTCGTTTAATTTCCATTACAAATAGCATTTGTAAATAGGTTTCATCATATCAAGTGAAATTTGCTTTATTATGTTTCCTGTCTCCTCTCTCTCTATTCTTCCTGCTTCTTGGCGCGCAAAACCAATTGAAGATCATTCATTTTACTAGCATGCCAACACACGTCACATCCCTATATCCGTTAAGAACTTTGCATCAGGGACAAACTGAATTCAAGATATAAGAATGAAACAAAAAAAAACACGTACATGATACCGATATCGGCTACTGGGGTCACTAACAGGGGGGATGATGTGTACGAGAGGGGGATAAAATAAGAAAAAGAGTGATCTTCATTCGAAAAAATAGTAGTAGAAGCATCGATCGTAACATATTTACACTTACATTATATACTTGTGTGTGTGTGTTTTCGTCGTATAAAGTTCCAGTTTTTGCTTTTTTAAATGAGTAATGGGATGGTGGTGAAGCAAACGGAGCAAACTACCACTAACCACTAAACTCTGCTACCACTGATGATACTGAGAAACGATTAATTAACACGTACCGAGAGAGTTTGCTTAAACATAAATGCACCCGCATTCCACTGTTGCTTCCTTTTGCTTACCACTTCTCCCCCCCTCTCCGAACCCCGAACTCTTCTGATGAACGCGAGTGAATTAAGAGATTGATTGACTTTTGATTGTTTCATCCACACCACGTGGCTCTAATCTCGTTGTGTTCGTTCCCAACGCGCGCGCGCCCTTTTCGTTTAGTAACTTAAACAAGAAACAAAATTGGAAAAAAGGAAAGAAAGAGAAGCGTTTTAAATCATCAGCAAACATTGCTACAGTTTAAAAGAAACAAACAAACGAATATTCAGTACCACATTGTCGTTTGCTGGTTCTATGCTTTCTCCCTATAACCCATCGTTCTCTCGTTAGCGCTAAGCTTGCTCTCTTCCTCCCGCGTTACGATGTAGAGCTTCAGGACAGGAATGATACGACAGGCTCGTGTAAGTAAGTGTTTAAACAAATAGAGACGTTGAAGCTGCTCTAACGCTTTAAAACCTGTCAGCGATATTACGCACGAGGGACCCAAAATACACACGCACACACCCGCATGAAGCAGCTGCCCGAGGAGTAACAATTAGAGCAATCGTATTAATGTGCATTTAAAAAAAAACAAAACAAAACTCAGTAAAAGCAGCATACCAAAGTAGAACCTACACGAACTGATGTTGTTCAATTAAGCTAACACTGCACGCCTGTGGACGAAGGTCAAGCAAAAACGTACAGCAAAACAGCACAGAGCGTCCACGACACAGAGTAAAAGCAGAGTAAGCTAATAATTTGCAAAATTAATAAGCGCGCCGATTTCTTCACTAAAAACAAAAACAATCCTCCCAAAGGGGGACAATTTAGTAGTGCTGTGACCCTCAAGCTACTGTTGAACTGCAACATTCGGTCCGGAGTCAGCATACCCCACATAAAGCATTCTCTTACATTCGCGAACGGTAATGTAAAGTAGTGGACGTACGTGAAGAGCAACAAAACGCGAGCATAAACTATCATAAACGCGAAACAAAGCGGAATTAATAGAGAAATCATCTATGTGCACACCAGGGAGGGCCGTTAAGGAAAGGGGGACAAAAATTAACACAAAATACCACAAAAACCCCCGTGACAGACGTCGCACGGTGCGGCACGGTCTTCGCTTCCTTTCCGCTTTTTTTGCGCTAATAAATCACACTACTACTGATTGACCGTGCACGATTGGCATGTATATATGTCTCTCTCTAACGTTCACTAAATACGCTTCCACGCTCAGTCCGGGAAAGGGTTGCGTCCTTCCCTTTTGTTTTTGTTTTTTTAGCTAATCGATTTGGGGGGGACGACTTGAACATTGGCTAAACACTAAGCTCCCTCCCTGACTCAAAACGCGTTTTTGTTTCGCCTTTTTCCCGTTTTATCTTGCTGTCCCACACCCCGGGTTGTGCGCGCCTGTGACACAGTTTTTTTGTTTGTTTGTCGTCTTCCCGCTCTCGTAGTAAACCTATTTTTTTTTTAATACGCCATATTACATATTACAGTATATGTATATATGAGAGCTAAGCAGCGGTGACTTTGTGAATGTGTGTGTGTGAATGCATCGTAGAAACCTAAATAAATAGCCGAATAGTTGCTGCATTGCCCCCACCATTCAGGCTCTCCGGAGCCCCACCGCATATGAGTGATGTAGTTAGCAGCGTCTCTGCGTCTCAATTAAAACAAACGACCCGACCCGGACTCGGGTGTACAATGTATAGATGTACGGGGAAGAGGAAGAAGTGCCACGGTCCGGTGTTGGCAGGGGGGAATTGGGTAGAAGAAGAAAGAAAACGAAACCCGGAGGGAAGAGCGCAGAGATACCGGTTGTTAGTTCCGGGCTGCAATCACTGCTGCTGCTGCTGCTGCTGCTGTTAATGATGATGATGACGAGGTTTGCGCTCCCGGCGACGGTAGCGACGTTGAGGGATCGGTGGCACGGCCGGACATTTATCAGAAGGGTGCGGCCTCCTTGTATTCACTTGGGTCCATGGTGAAGAAGTCTTCCAGCTTCCACTGGAGCGTCTCGAACGTGGGTCGCCTCATCGGGTCCTTGTTCCAGCACTCGAGCATTATCTCGTACAGCGGGGTGTTGCAGTTCTGCGGCTGCGGCATGCGGTACCCGTGCTCGACCTGTGTCAGCACTTCCGCGTTTGTCATGCCTGAAGCAGGGTGAATGAAGAAGGGTACATACATTAGCATAGGCATTTAATGACAAAAAAAAAAACGAAACCAAAGAGCGCTTACCCGGATACGGTATTCTGCCGTACGTGACCAGCTCCGTGAGCAGGATGCCGAAGCTCCACACGTCGGATTTGATCGAGAACTTGCTGTAGTTGGCCGCTTCCGGAGCGGTCCACTTGATCGGGAACCGGGCACCGACCCGTGCCTCGTATTCATCTTCTTTGATTAATCTAAAAAGTTGACGAAACAGAGGTATTAGAGTAAGCAAATACTTTCCCTTTTTGGTCGTCTCCTTTCCCTAAACTTACCTAGCTAATCCGAAATCGGCAATCTTGACGATATTGTTATCACCGACCAGCACGTTACGTGCGGCCAAGTCACGATGGATGTAGTTCTGGGACTCGAGGTACGCCATGCCGGCCGCAATCTGGGCCGCCATATCGATGAGCTGGGGCAGCTTCAGCGATCTGCCCTTACCTGTGTGTAAGTTTTTGGGGAGGAAAATGAAAAAATGAATGATTAGCAAACAAAAAGCAGGATTATTAACACACACACACTTACCCTGCAGATAGTCTAGCAATGAGCCGTGCTTCATGAGCTCTGTGATGATGTAGATCGGTTCCTCCAGCGTGCAAACGGCGTACAGCTGGATCAGCTTGACGTGCCGCAGCTTCTTCATGATCTGTGCCTCGGCAAGGAAATCCTTCGGATCCATCGTGCCTGAGAGAGCGAGAGAGAGAGAGAGAGAGAGAAGAATGTGTTAGGTATCTGACGGGAAAGCCTTTTCAATGCTCCTTTTTCCTTACCTGATTTGAGTGTCTTGATGGCAACGGGGGTGGTGTTGTTCCAGAGTCCTTCCCACACGTCGCCGAACTGTCCCGAGCCGAGCTTGCGCACAAACTTGAGGGACGTTCTATCGATTTCCCACTGATCGCGTGTGCGATGAGATAGACCATCCGTGACAGGTTTCTCGATCTGTGGGGAAGGAAGAGGGTCGTTTTAGTACACGTTTCGCTTTGGTGTGTTGTTGTGCTTCATACTTAATAGCGTTAGGCGTTGTATTGTACAAGGGAATGAGGGGGAAAAATATTTTACAAAAATAGCAAGCAAGAAATAAACGGTTTAACAAGAGAAACATTGAAATCCAACATTAATGTGTACAAATGAAACGAACGGGGTGGGCGGGAGAAGGTTTACACTATCAATTATGCGTACAAAGCAGCGAGGTAGGTCTTCGTTCCGGAAAGAGACACTGGTGTGATTTGGTTTTGTGAGACACGAAACAAGCACAGGCACGGGTGGAAGAAGCGCCTCGCAACAACCATTAGACACCGAGGCGACAGCAGCAGCTCGGAATACCTTCTACACCACCAGGGCGCGCGATCGTGCGCTAGCATCAATAAATACTACAAGGCAAGAACGGTGGAATGCGACGACGACGACGTTCTTTCCTTGGTCAATGTCCAGCAAGCAGGTCACAGAACAACAGCGACACCAACAACCCGCTTCGAATTCGAATTACTTAGGTAGGGCGCGCGCGCATCTTTCGATGATCGCCGTGTTGTGTCCCGCCCAAAGTGTAATTAAACTTGCAAAACGATCGTGTGCGCGTGTGCGCGAAGAGGTGTGGTGGCGGCGTGGTGCCGGTGGGTAGGAAGAAAGTCGTTTGAATGCAAATACGTCCCGGTACACCACACAAGCGGTTGCACCGTGGCAGAAAGATGAGCTGTACCACGCTGACAGACACACACCCAACAACGAACAGTGCGTGTGTGTCAACTAAAGCGCACCTTAGGCTGAGTAGGCGAGGAAGCAACAAAAACAAAAAAAAAACATCCGCTCACTGTGTCGTTGGCCGCGCAGGCGCAGCGTTTCTTCCGGCAATGTACAAATAAATTCGCGCGCATGAAAGGTAGGGTAGTAGGCGCAAAAGGAGGATCATCTTCTTGCGTACACACGAAAACGTACGTTTGGAATGTGCGTTGCTAAGGGGGTAACAACATACTGTACGCTTCCGCAATCGGTTTGTGTGGTCTTGCTTTTTTGCTTTGTTGTTTGTAAATTTCGTTCTAACAGTTTTAAGCAACAGGTAGCACAATAGCCTCTCGCCTGAAATGAAAGTGAACGCGCGCTGGCGACGGAGGGACAACCGCACAAAGCCTTACCTTTGTACTACACACCCCGTGTACACCACCATTGACGTCACGCAACAAGCAGCTCTTCACACTCTGTTAACTTTATATAGCTCGATTCTGTTCTGTTCCCAGCAATAAACAGAAATTGGAAGTACAATTTACGTTTTTTTTCATATTCATTCCCATGCCCCCCAAGAAGGGTTGCTTCTTTGCTGAACGAAGATCACGATCGCAAGGGGGGGGGGGGGGGTTTGTTGAGGGTGTTTGGGTTTATAAATTGCAGTTCGTCGCCTTAAGTCTTTCTGGGCGCAGCTTTGTTGCATTGGCGATGCGCGCGCTTGGAATAAAACGTCCGTTTCCGGAGTTTCGTGCGACACAACCGCAGAGAGATCGTGTACGTCAGTCTCGTCCGAGAGAGAGATTGATCTGTGTGTGTTATGTACCCATCATCCTGCACCACCATCGTTCACCCATGCTCCTTGTCTTTTTGCTTGAAAATAGTGTAATTAAAAGGCGCAGAAGTTATTTTTCAATCTTGTAGCTAAAACACCAGGAAGAGATCAATCAGGATAGGGGCACATATTGAGCCGTCGTTTTGTTTCTTTTCCATTGGCAGCAATAATCACGCAAAGCAACAATTGCATTTTTAGAGAAGATGTATGTAGTGCAGATAGCAGGGCGCCTGTGGACTGCATGCGCATGTGTTATTGATTTTTGTTTTGTTCTTTATGATAAATTGCAGTACATTTATCATATGCCATTCGTTGGTTTGGTTGCTGCGGGCAGTCTCCTCGGGTACGTCAGAAACAACCGACCGATGGGGCTGCTGTTCAGTTTTGTACCAGATAAATTGGAAACTGGAAATTGGCCGTGCTTGCTTCTTCATACGATTTATTGATTTGCCTTGCGCTATTGGTTCGTTCACTTCCGTGTGTCGAGCTGCAGGGGGTGCTTTTAAATTAACCACAGACAATTGTATGTAAAACAGTTGTGAAATATTGTTTAATCGAAAGCGGATAATGAAGCGGAGCGAAATTTATGTTTCAATTAAAAAATCAAACTGATTGAGCACACACACACTTGTGGTCAATTGGATTGGCTAGAACTTGTTCTAGAACGTAGAACAAATACGCAGCACCACAAATACGATGGAGCTTTATCCGAACGGCATGATCATCAATGTGCGACATCGCGTTCTTGTATAGCTTTGTGTACCGCGATCGATTGAAGCTCCGATCGAACGGTCGCAGGAGGCCGTTAAACGGTTGCGCGTTCGTGTGTGTGTATTTTATGTCTTGAGTCGAGCATCGCATATCAAATGAGATGATGATGCTCCGTTTTCATGACGTTACGTTTCTTTGTGTGCCTTTTTTTGCTCGCATGCTTGCTTGCAAAACAAGCCATGACAGATCATCCATCGAAACGCCACGATCGAACGATCGGAACACCACCAACAGAGCACACCCTACACAGGTAGTAGGAACAACGTGGCCCGGGAATGTCTACCGGTGGTGTGTGTGTGGTTGTTTCCCTTTCCTTCCCCTTCCAGCAATCTCCCAGAGCAGCCGGCAGGAAGCCATTGAACGCGTTTCTTTTTTTTCGGTGTGTTTTTATAGCGGCTTGGCTCGGCGGCGGCGGCGGCGGCAGTTTGGCCCGTTAGGATCCAAGGCCGTTGGGTGCATTGGAACAACGCCGCACGATCGCGGCGTCATTCGCGAAGATGACGTTTCGAGGCGTGGGGTGGGGTTGGGAGAATGGTTGAGTTACAGCCCCCTCATGGGCTAGAGCTGGGTACCGTTAGGTTTGGGGAAAAAAGGAGAACCAACTGTGCCGGTAAAGCCTTGCACGAAGAAAAGTTTCTATTGGAAGGAGTAGTTTATTTACAAAGCACGAGATTGTACAATTTATTTACATAGAAAACATAAAAGTTTAGGGAGTAAAATTTAAACTTTTTATAAAACAAGGTAAGAGGCTCTAAAAAGGAACAAAGTTAAACACTAATTAAAACAATTAAAATCAATACTCAGGCCTAATCTGTTAACATTTGTACACTAAGGGAGGAAAACTACGCAACATCAACTAACTATGGTTACGTTTACTGTACACAAATAAATTCTAACGGATAGCTGAAGACGTTGGAATGGAGCATTGCATGGAAATTCTATGTTTAATGTTGCTTTTTTTGTAATTGATCATCAACGACGGAGTGGAGAGGGCGGGAGTATGCTGTAGTCAAACAAACACTGCTTCCTACCTCAAACAGCTGATAGTAACGACTTGACTGTGCAAATGATTGATGTTGATATGTTGAGATGACGAATGAGAGAAAAGATGGTGAGGTTGTTGTAGTTGATCGGTTGGTTGATTTTATGGGGTTGTTTTGAGAATTCCATTTATTGGTTCTCGTTCGGTTTGTTTTGTTCAAAAGTGAGGTCGATAATTTTAACCGAATTGAATTGATTGATTTTGATCGTTTTTTTATGCGTGCGCGAATGTTATTGCGTTTAATCCGGTTTGTTTTGGGTTTTAGTTTGATGATGATGGTGAAAATGTTGACAGTGAAAAAGGCGCACCAAAAAATGAAGACGATAATACACCGCAACCGAAGGTTAAACAGAGAAGCAAAAGAAAATAGAGAAAGAGAGAGAGAGAGAAAGAGAAAGATCTGGTTAGAAGAAAGCTCGGGACGCCCTTGAAAGCGGAGAGAGAGACAGAGCACGGACGAGTTAAGGAGGAGGAAGTACGTTCGCACGAGCTAAAAGAGACTTTTTAAACGCTCAGCGACGAACCTTTCCGAATGACGAATGGTGGCGCACCCCCCACCCACCCACCGACCGCGCGACCAGGACGAGACAATCGCCGTGTGGTTCGCGAAAACGTTTCTTCTTCGGCCTCTCTGTCCGTCCGGCCGGTTTGACGTAAGATTTAAAACCATTTGTGAGGTGACGATGAGCGAGGAGAGCGATAAAGGAGCGATCATCGCGAAACATTCGGTCAGCGGAGCAGCACTAATGGCGTTTGGGTGCTCCTACTCTTCACCTCCAAACTCTCCCACCATAAAACGCAGACAGACAGGTGTGGCGGTCGGGGGGGCTGGTGTCATTTTTACGAGTTGGGTTAATTGGATTTTTAGTTTTCCAAAAAGCGACGGGAGTTCAGTCGATTTTAGCCGTCAAAAATTTAACCATTAATGGTGGGTTGAGCCACGGAGGGACATTGTAGGGGATTTTTATTGTGTTAAATCTACCCAACTATTGCTTGATGGCAACGACAGCTCCAAAACGGGACAGTGCAAAGGAAAAAGGAAAATGGCATCAAAAAGAGATTTGGCGAAATGAAGGAATAACAGCTATAAACCGAATCTAAACAGGGGAGTGTGTTTTGGAGGCAAATAAAATCAATCAACCAAGAAAGCACACCATTGGTCATTCATGTGCTGTCCAGCTGGAGGAACAGTATGCGGGAATAGTCAGATTTCGTACTGAGCTGTGAATTCCACCGTTTTGGGATTTATATGGGATGGCACAAAATCAAAGCAAAGAGTGCAGAAGACGCACATGTGGGTGTCTAACGAGTCAGAATAGGCATCTATAAACATTAATCGTTTCTTTTTGTGGTGTAGAGAAGAGCCGCTGTCATTAAATGTTCTATTTTGCTTGTAAAAGAACACATTCAACATGGAAAGCGAAACTGAAAGCAAAGTCCACAACAAAACGTAACGACAAAGCTAACGCAAGAAACGACCAAAGCATCACAAACACAACAATTCACATGTGAAACAGAAGAAATTTGCGCGAAATAATAGAAAAGTTCTACCGATTATAAGAAGCGACCGAGAATGAAACGATTTCACATAGAAAACAGAAAAGAAAGAAGCAAACTCTCGAAGCATCTCACACGGGAAGAAGGAAAGCGAATTCCGTATTGCATGAAACCGATTAAAGGAAAATAAAAGAGTAACACTTCGTTTGCGCCTTACCTGTACGCACGGTTTGCAGAGGTTCACGCACAGCCCGTCCGAATCCTTCGAGTAGTGCTCGACCAGCTCCTGCAGCGTGCGGAATGTGGTCCTTCGGGCGATGAAAAAGCCGCCCTCGTCCAGCTGCCGTATGCGGTAGTGCTTGACCGTATCGCCATCGCGCACTGGAAAGGGAAAAGGAATTAAGCGAATTAGCAATTATTAACCGTCAATATGGCTGCTGCTGCTGGTCCGTCCATCAAGAGGAAAAGATGGAGAGAGCACAAAAAAAAACCTCAAGATGTACTTACCGGATAGGGAATAATCATTGTGGCGGCTTTCCGAATCGCGGATCAAGAATGCGCCGTGTTCGTTCTCCGGTAGCAGCAGCTTCTTCTCCGCCTCTATTCTTTTGATCTTGCGGAAGTACCATCTAACGAGAGAAGGAGTAAGTAAACGAACAGATTAGCGAAATGACGTAAGGGGTTTGAATAGAGTTTTATTCAGTACAGTATGGCTCTATCGGTGGAATTTTGTATAGGAAAATCATTGAATTTTTGCACAAATTAGATTTTCCGAGCTGAAGTCACTAATTTAAAGCTAAATCGAACCAATTTTTTTGTATATTACTTTTTTTGCCAATTTTGCAAACATAACCTTACATTAAATTTGTGTATTGACTGTAATCATTCCTAAAACAGTAACTAATACAACCAAGAATTCATCAATGCATTTTTAATCCAAGAATTGAAGGAATAAAGTGTAAGGAGAAAAGCGATTTATTTATTTATTTATTTATTTATTTATAGAAAAAAATCTGCATGGCCTCTTATGTGGCCCAAGCAACTTGCAATCTATCCTATACTAATCAGTTGAGTAAAAAGAGCTAGTAAGTGTTTTTTTAAAGAATCAATAGAGCGATTCGAATTGAAATACAGGATAGGATAGGCCATGGACACGAAAAAGGTTCATTAGAGCTTTACTGACATATCCCAAAAGTTAATACTTGAGAATTCATTCATTACTAGTGTCCTAGTTCTAAGTGTATTTTGGTTTTTAATGTAGGTATACATGTTCTTAACGATTTTTAACGTATTTCTAGGCGTTCTTATAAATTCTGATTGGTTTCTGTATTCTGTACATGCTGAATAAATTCTCCTGGTAGTCTTAAGTTTTGCCCTAGCATCATTTCTGCTAGAGTTGCCTGTAGGTCTTCTTTAGTTGCTCTTATTCCTAACAGTATTAGAGGCAGTTTTATCGACCAAGGAAGTCTTTGTCTTAGTCCTGTTCAAATATTGAGGTTAATTTTGGCCAGCAGATATGAGGAGTCAATTGAGTTCGAAAGTAATTTTGCCCCAAATACATTTTGGGCAACCCTGTATTACCAACATTAAACACTGTGTATAAACGAATATATTTTCTTTGAACTGGCTCAAGCTTATACTGATCCAGACAATCGAATAGGAACACCAAATAGCTGAACATTACTCAAGTACAGACCGGACAAACGATAATGCAACAAGGACATGCTCCGTGTTCTCCTTTGTATTTCTTCTATTTAAAACCTAATAACATTCATTACAAAAAAACCCTAATTGCATTACTAAAACGGTGTAAAATTCATAGGAAATCATAAAGCGACACTAAAGGTAAAACTGTAACACGCGCGAAAAAAAGGGCAACACATTCCGACGGTGTTAGGAGGGCTTGATTGCAGTTGCCATCCCAGCAACCACCACCGCCACTACCTACACTATTCTACTGCCGGACTTCATTTGCTGGAATGAACGACCGCACCAACTCCCCGAAGGAAAGGCCCGGAGGAAAGTTAATTAGCGCCTGCCACACGCAACCGAAACATCCTAGGGCCGGCAGCAGCCGCTGCCCATGGGTGTCGTTGGAAATTGTCCATTTTGGACAGGTGACTATCATGCAGGCGGACGTGGCCAATCTAGACCACGTGTGGTGGACCCCTTATACGGCGGCGGTTGACGGGCGTGCTGGTAGGATGGCCATTTCTCCCATCACAGCACGCCAATCGCTCCCAAAGGGCCGAGGGGAGAGTGAGCGCGCGCGCGCGCCACCCGCTTGTTACGAAGAAAGTCTATAATTACCCAGCACTACTACCCATCCCTTGCAGGCAGGCAGTCAGGCAGGGTGTGTATTAGATACATTTCCCGTACCGCGCCTTCCATCGCAGCCCTGATCCTTTTTGCTTCTCTTACCACAGGATGGGCGATCAGTGTTTGACATATACAGGGGAGACAGTGATGAGGATGGTGGTGGCAAATCTGCATCTCTGTGGTACGGTTTAAAAAAAAACTAATCATACAAATACGGCGGGCCCGGGTGTGCATAATTCGCAAACGATAAGGCTCGCAGCAGCAGCAGCAGCAGCACGACCCTATCTCGCCCTTAATTGGCATCAGGGCGGCAGATGCATTTTTGCCCATTTCGCAACGCAACTCCGGGTGAGGTGGAGACAAAATGGTCCCCATCCTTACGAGTGACATAAGCTGCGTTTTGCCTTCCAGGCCCTTACGCCTAACCTTCCCGCTCGTAACACTATGAAGCGTTTTTGGAAAGCTCTCGATGTGGGGGAAGGGCTTTTCGATGCATTAAACAATTTCTACTTGAATACAACCACCCAAAGCAATGATGATGATGCTCCTCTTCGCACAAGTACAAGTGACAATGGGGAATGTTTTGCAATTTTCCACCGATCGAAAGGGACCATCATTTTTCTCTTTGCAATCCACAAATAGATGGTGGCGTTGTTAGGCGACATTCGTGTCTTTCATTTGCACATCTAATTGGGAACTAGTTTCTAGTGTTGGCGGCTGGAAATTTATGCGTACAGCAAGATAGTGTGGATAGTGTTTGCATTGGCAATTGTCGAGCAGTGCGCCCCACAGGTTTCGGTGAGAGAACAAAACAGCACGATACGGAGGGGAGATGATCACGCGCTCATCATGTGTGTTTCTCACGCATTGCGGCAACTGATGTACTTTGTGCCGAGGGGATCAATTATCGACCCAAAGTGCAGGTTAAAAATAACGCCACATTAAATCAGCTTGTTTGACTGAGCGCGACGGGGAGAGAGATGTAGCAGAGCGATGAGGTGGTGGTGGTGGTGGTGGTGCAACAATATCAAGCCCCGCCGCGGCAAAGTGTATCATCATCATCCGGTGGCGTGCGAATAGCATCACTGTAAACCCTATGCAGGCTTACATAAAACCCAAGCCCGAACAGGATGAAAGCACACTGTTTCCATGGGTACAAGTTCATCATTGGCATAAATAATAATCAATGATTTACATGCTCGAATAAGCTACAAGCGTGTAACCGAGCTTTAATCTTGCCAGCGCTTGTCGGCACTTGCCAGCAAAAGAGTAATTGTTTTGCACACAATTTATCTGGACATCGACAAAAGATAAGCCAGATGCATTGGTAAATTATTCGAAATAAGCGCATTAATTTGCCACGACTGCGAGACGCTCCGTGCCATCCACATCCGTTCGATGCAATTAATATCTTTCGATGCAGCACACGATGTGCGGCGCAGACAAATTGTGAACTCTCCTCTCTCTCTATCGTGTCTCTAGCAGCAAACTTTGAGGCAGCAGTAACTATGTACGGGGCTCAATTTACGCATCAATCAGACCCTGCTCAGACCTGTTAAGGTTCCAAGTTCGTGACTGTATGATAAAGCACAAAAAATCGCACACACGATAAAATGCACACAATTAGCAAAAAAAAAAAAGAGGGTTACTTCTACACAGTTGCGTTGTCGATGATGATTCCGCACGAAACGGCGAGCCCTGTGCGCTGCTGCTGTTTATTTAATTTATTGTTTTGTTTCTGTTGCTGTTGCCATCATATGGCTGATAGACAGCGAGACGAAACTCACAACTCATGGGACAATTATTTGTTTGTCAGATTGTGTTCAGCCACTGTACTGCACTATGTGCGCGTGTGTGTGTGTGCTGGTAATTATATGCCCTCAGTTGTTGAATGTAATGCTGCTGGTTTGGCTGGTTGGCGCCAAAACAATAATTGATTGTAAAAAAAAACAAACCCAAAGAGCAATAAACCACACACGTTAACGTTAAAGTGTCTGGAGCTTATTTGCATTAAGCAATAAAAAAGAGAAGAAGAAAAAACTAGTCTAAATGAACGCGTAAAAAGGTGTGTTAAACACGAAAACGGTACGTAATTGTGTACGGTAATTGGAAGCACTTTGGCAGTTTAGCGAATTGTGACAGACACATCTTCGGAATGTGTCAGTTGCTTTGTTCGGAAGAGAGACAGCACAAAATAGAAAGAGATCTTTGCGATTTTCCCTTATTGAATTAGAGACACATGACAAAGAGGAGGAGTTTGATCAAAATCAACACACACACACGCGCGCGCGCTACCTGTAAATTGTCATTAATTTACATTTATGCACGGCTTATCAGGCTTAGCTTGGAAATTACAACATTGCATTGCCCCGAGAGCGTGAAATTGTGCAAATGTGACGCTAAAAATAACTTACAAGTGGAAAATTTTCAAACCAACCACCATCGTCCGCATCCGCCGACAATGAAATGTCGCCCCCCTAACCGGGGAGGTGACGACGATTGGGTGCCGCTGATAGGGCGTGAAAACTTTCCACCATTTTCCAGAACAGTCACCAGCAAGCAGACAGATCGCAGATAGAGTGAGTGATGTACAGTGGCGCTGATCTTTATTTTTAATGCCGGTGTTTGTGCCACTATTGAAAGGGCAAAACAAACAGCAAAAAACAAGAACGATGGTCGTTAAAATGAGGGTACAAACATGTACAGAATTTCTGGAAAATGCCACACGTTTCTGTTAGAGGGATTTCCCAGCTTAGAAGTTCGCTTTTATTGCTGGAATTATGTAACAGCGTGGTTTATGAGGCTGTGGAGAAGTAATGAAAACAATGTAAGTAAAAAAAGCACAAACACACACACACCCCCACAGAAGCAACAATGGCGGCGCAAACGGAGCTTCAAAATGTTGCTTTGCATCATCAATATTTTGATATTTAATTTCTTCAACATACCACACTCATTACATCATCGAGGCGAAATAATTTTCGCTGAGATCAGCGTGGCAGCTCATCATCTCTGCCTCTGTGGTGGTTGTGTGGAAGGCAAAGCCTAAATTTCAAATTGCTCAGTTGCTCAATTCTTAACACTCATCCGATCTATTCTGGTGCGATTCCGTGCGTTGTTTGCCTTTCGCTGTCCGCACATTCGACGGGTGTGTGAATGCTCTTTGCATCCGTGTCTTGACGCAACTGTTGGGAAGAATTTGCTGTGGATGCTGGAAGCCCAACGCGAATAGGAACAGTCTGAAGCTCATGGAAGGATGGTCATCGTGTGGCCAAAAAAAGAAGAAGCCTGTGTAAACCCAAACACAGCAACGCGGAAAGACTCAACCCGGACCGTGATGGCGCGATCGAAAGAGAAATCAACAGGCGGACGGACGAAAACAGTAGCAATCATGGGGCGATTAACGAAGAATTGTGAAGATCATTCCGTTTAATTGAATTATCGTGGCTAAGGTGTGGCGTAGTTCTTTCCGGGATTTCCAGCAATGGGAATGGTGAGATGCTGCTGAGTATGGAAAGAATTTTGTTTGGAGCTCTCTGATGCCAAAACTATTGCAAGGTTGAGCTTTGCGTAATGTGGTGAAATGCTTTCCGCACTGGAGAGCAAGCAGTGAGACATTAAACGATTTATTTCATTATTAAAATCTCTTTGTCCGTCTGCAAGCAATACGTAAATGATTAATAGACCTCCCTGCTTGTACCGCTGCCGTTTGCATTTGTTTGGCACAGTTGAGGGCAGGCAAAATTCGCACATTATTAAACAGCACACACTACTAATAATAACACAGATTGAATAGCGTGCGATCAATTGAACGGACGATCCAGAAAAAACAAATTACATGCAATTTATGCGCTGGGCGTTGAGTAATCCACAATACGCTAATAAAAAAAAGCCTCTTACATCTGCCCAGCGGCACCAACTCGGAGTTAATTTGCACTTTTGGGCAGGCAAACGATGACGGTATAAATAAAGCATGTATAGACACACGCAGTTCACGCAGAAAAAAAAGGATCGTGCATTTGAAAATGAGACTAATCACGGGGGGCGAGCGGTGTAGGCTTAACCCGGCGCCGCCGTCACCAGGCCTACCGGTGTTCCGTGTGTGCCGGAAGTGTGAGATCACCAGCACCGCTAAAGACAAATGACAATTAGTTGCGCAGTTGGGTAAAATATAGTTTGGTAAAAAAAAAAACAGATGACGAAAAAGTGGCTTGATATAGGATGTTTTTTTTACAGTTATGAAGTTTGAATTATATTCAATAAACGCTACAGCGTTGAAAGGAGTTTTTCGAATAATCAAGAGATTAAATATAGCTATCCATAGATGAATTTAATCATTAATGTATTTGTCTATGTTACGATTAAGAAGTAAAACTAAATAAGCAGAAAGAATGTAAAGATGGTTTAAGTTTAAGAAAAAAGACTCATAAAATGGAATAAATGAAACAAAAACTGCTTTTTTAATAAAATAAATAAAACAATCCATAAAAAAAAGATAAAATACTAAACCAAATTGAGGAATAGTCCACGATAGAACAAAGACAAATAGCAACAGATTAACATGAACAGTTACAAAAATATATCATTTACAAATGCAGGAAGAAAAATTAAAGGAAGAAGCGAGAAAGTTCTCCTAAACACAATAAATTTAGTAGAATTAAATTAATAAACAGGAAAGGATGTAAAAATAGGTTAAGATTGAACAGAAACTCATGAAACGAAACGAATGAATCGAAACGAATGAACCAATTCATGATATTTTTAAATAAAACTAAAACAATATAATGAAATAAAAAATAAAAAGAAAAAAAAACAAAATCAAACTAAGCTATTCCACAATAGAACAAAGGCAAATTGGAAAAAATGAACATGAACAGCTAAAACACAACTATAAATGTATCCTTCACAAATGCACGGTAGAGACACTTCCTCGCACAATCGTCTGGCATTTGACCAAAAACGAAAAACTTATGTGCTCATTACACGGCCGCCCCGATAAACTCACCGCGATAAAGTGTGAGGCCCATATAATTGGCCACTTTATTGCGGACAAGCCCATCTTGTTCAGCGGGCCCCAAATTCTACCCGAGGAGCAACAGCACAGACGAACACACACTGCATTATGCACTCCAAAAGAAAGCATTTATTTGGGAGGGAAATAAACTCAACCAAACCTACACAGACAATACGATAGTGCAAGCAAACGAAGCGCTCCCCCATGGGTGGTAGTGGCGACCTATTGGCGTCATAATTCCTCCCCAACAATGCTGCTGCTGCTGCTGCTGCTGAATTTGCAGGTCGATGTGGCCAACCAATGCACCACAATCCACCATCTCCCCATCCAGCAGGTAGATGTGCCAAAAAGCAGACACGCACGCACGGGTGTGCATTGGAGCAATGGGGCCAATCGGAGGTTTTCGCACGTCACAGTGGCCAATGCCAAATGCACCGATAAGCGTAACTGAAAACAGGGGACAGAGAGACAGGAGGAGGCGCAGCCGCGTTCCAACTGGGCCATAAAGCAACAGAGTGAAGGGGGAGTGGGTTGGTAGATTGTTTGAAGTGCAATTGCACACTGTTTGGCATAGTTTTGTGTTTTGTTGTTTTTTCCACTTTTGTAGATGAGGGTTGAACGCGTAAAAACAGATGCATTACTGTTTTATCTATTTTCGTGTGTGTGTGTGTGTGTTTTTCAAATCGCTTCGAGCAGGGTTAAAGCACTGGAAAGAATTTCAACGATGCGTGAAACAAAGCACTGACTTTTTCGTCCCTTCTTTTCCCCCAACTGTATCCGCCAATAAAAATTATGAATTATTTTGACAGCCAACAACGAGGGTGGCGGCGATGACCTAGGCAAGCCGTAAAAGAGCATTGTGCGTTGACCTCGTTTTCCAACGCTGCAGCAGCAGTTGTCGCACAGAACGGCACCAACCCCCGCTTCAACCCCTTCCACCACACCTCCATTGTTGCTTTTTGCATATCAGTCGTCGCCACGTGGACCGATATGAGTAATGGGGTTGTGATGGGCTTGTTTCCTTCCATCCGCTCGGTCGCGGAGGTTACAAAACGCGCTTTGCCCATGTGTCACCACCGAGTGTGCGTGTGTGTGTGTGTGTGTGTGTGTGTGTGTGTGTGTGTGTGTGTGTGTGTGTGTGTGTGTGTGTGTGTGTGTGTGTGTGTGTGTGTGAATGATAGTGTAGTACGGGGCTTCTCCTCCGCAATGTGTCAGTGAGAACCACCGCGTGTCTGTGTTCTCTTCTCTGACCTTCCGCTCCCCCCGTCTGCTGAATGGTTTATTGTGCGATTATGACGATGTTGATGATGATGATGATGATGCACGGGACGCGGAGATGTGCGGAGCAGAGGGCACCACCGGCGCACGACAATGAAGAGGAAATAAATGTTTCTCTACTGTTCTTTTTTTTCTGCAAAACACACAAATGCTGCACACACACATAATTGCATCACACACGCCCGGCCACGAGGAGGTCGGCGCATCATGCGGCGAGGAAATCGAAATATTAAACGTGCCGTTCCGTGGGAGGGTAAATTAGCTTGCGCGGTAAATGGCTGCTTAATGCTCGTCAAGGGAGTATGTGTCGTTAATCGGCAACGGTCGCTAATGGATCGTGTGTGTGTGTGTGTGTGTCCTTTCGGAAAAGGATGTAAATTAACACCACCCCACAGGCAATGTGTAAATAGTGTAAAAGTAATCGACAAATGGGTTCGACGGTCTTTTTTAGCGTAGTAAATGCGTTAAAAGCTTGCTTTATTGTAATGATATTTAAAAAAAGGGGTAAATAAAACTGTTGAGTGGTATTAATTTCAATTCGCAGTATTTATTACACGTACTCGCGCCTCACCTAGATTGCACCGAGATCATTAAAAAAGAGAAGGTGATTATGTGCACACAAAAAACAAAAAAACCACACAATCTTATTTCGCCCATCCCGATTTCTAGTGACGCAGGAAGATGGAGCTGCATTCGCGTGCACGGGGATGAAGTGATGAAGTTAAATCAATCAATTCAAGCGCCTACCCTGTCATTAGAACCTCTTGATCGGGCTGCAAAAAAAAAACAGGCTACACGGATAGAGCTAATAGGCTCACGAGCGAAAAAACAAAACAAAAAACAACCTAACGACCACCGGACGCAGGAGCAGCTTTCCAGGGCGGCGGAAGATGCACCGAAACGATCGTACGCCCAATAGTAATTGCACATCAAAAGTCACATTTTCAACCACGTTTTGCCGCCAGCTAGGGCGTGTGCGAATGGGCTGGCGACGGACGAGCAGAGTCATAATTGGATTGAGCGTCGTGCCAGTGTGTCGAACTCATCCTTTACTGCTGTTGCTGCTTTGTGTCCGTTCAATTCAATCGCAATTCGTCGATGGGAAAAATAATCTCGCAACAAACAAACGAACCCTACACTTCTCTCCACCCGTACTCGTTTTCCGTTCCTCCAACACCGCTTCAACAGGTAACTTGGTCGATTCTAATCACTATCAATTCCGCTGCTGCAGCAGCATGTGCGCTCGATAATTGGCGAAAAATATGCACGAGATGCGCGCAATGCAATCGGCGAGATGCATCCGCGGAGTAAGTGTAATATTTCGCACACAGACACACAGGCCGCTGGCGCGCAAAAATCACGATCACGATCGTTAGAAAGGCTCGGGAAAGGGTGGATGAGGTGTGAGAAAAAAAGGAAGGAATCCATCGCATCCAACAACTCTCTCGGCTGTTGATTCGTGTCGCGACTTTGGCATCGAGTTGATCGAGTTTGGCGGAATTTAATTCGCACGATTTTGGTGCTACCCACTTCCCCTGAACAGTCAAGGTTAGCAATGTTTTGGTTTGGTTTGGTTGTGAAGCGCTACACAGAACGGTAGCAGTTTCTCATCCCTCTACCCCCTTCCTCCCCGGGAGCAGGTTTTGAAATTTGGAATCGCGCTTGATTGGAAAAAGAGGTGTGGTGTCTCGTCCGTTCATATGACCTCAAATTCGTCCCACAAGTAGCAAACACCTCGATCAATGTCTGGCGCCAGCGGAGTTGGCCTGTTTGTTTGGCGGCCGTGCTGAACATCTGAGTCTTGCTTGTGTGTTGTTGTGCTCTTTAAATGTTAAAGCACTTCATCACCGCATATCGAGCGTTACGGCGCGAGATAGAGAGAGTCTGCCTGCTAATAACAGTGATGCGTTTTTACAGGGGGGGAATCAGAATCAATCCTAAGGGATTGATGCCGCTTGTACAGCAATCTATGCTGTATCTTCCGCATAAAAAAGCAACACAAGCGCTTCCCAGTGGCCGTCCCCGATGTGCTGCTCCCGAGTGGTGTGCCTATTCCCTTTACCCACTTTATGACACCCGGCGGACAATCGACAATGCTGACATCAATCGAAGGTAGAGAGGCATGAGCAAGTTAAAAAATCAATAGACATACAATACACAACCACACATACAGAAGATACGATCAGATGATACGAGTTGAAAATAAATGCTCCTTTATGTTGGCCCGGGTAACGAGTGAAAAACGGTACATAATCATGCTGCTTGCTCTGGAGGCAGGATCGCGA
The DNA here is from genome assembly GCA_000349065.1 of Anopheles quadriannulatus. Lineage (NCBI taxonomy): Eukaryota > Metazoa > Arthropoda > Insecta > Diptera > Culicidae > Anopheles > Anopheles quadriannulatus. Next base: position 806,289 of record KB667755.1, read on the forward strand.
TTAGGCCGAAGAATGGCCAATAGAAAATGGTCAGATTTATCGACCATAGAAATGCTCGTAGGGAAAGAAAGTTGTCTGGCCGATCTGACCGATTGCAGAATAAATTTATGATTTCTTTAAACTCTGATGAAAACGGGACGACTGAAGCTTCGTTCGCTGGCAATGGCTGTCGTTGATGTAAAGAAATCTGTTTAAGCTTTTATCGGCGAAACATTACAATCTTTTCATTTGTGCATTAGAGATCTTTTCAATGAAGGCTTTGTATATTGTATTTTAAATTATTATGTTTGTGAAACCATTTCAAAACATATCTACTCATCTGCATTTTGTTTTAGAAACTTAGTATTATTTGAGTCGTACAAAAAGAACGCTTTTGGTCGATTTGAACAATGCAAAATTTCGAATGAACAAAGATGTTTAGTTCTAAACCATATAGTGTGGATCAATTTAATAAATTGTAATAAAACTATTTAAAGCTAGCTCTTTTAATTGCTTCATATTAAATAAAATGCGAAACAAAAATTGAAGAAGATGGCTGAGCATGTTTAACTAAATAAACTTGATAGAAAACGAGCCCAAATGGTTTTTAGTTCTTTTCACTTTTCTACAAAAAATCCTAAGCTTAAGGCGTCTTCTCATGATTAGAAAGGTAAACGAGTTTTTTTTTTGCTCAAACAAATCTAATTAACAGCACTCAACCTTACAGGAGAAGCACATGTTTACCAATGTTATTATGCTACTCTTCACGCGTTGTGCCGCACTAATGGCTCTTTTCACGCGCCCCGCGTGAGCAGAGCAGTGTTTCTCTTCGCGTGTTTCGGGCAAGAACACCTAACACAACTGTCAAACGAACGATTGGACTATTGGACGTTCGATTAATACACTGGCGTCGTCAATACATATGTGTGTTTGTGTTGAGTGGTTGTGTTTGTCCGATCAACCACTGTTTTAGGGATGGAAATCAAAAGTTAGAAGCAAAAACAGAGTGCAAGAGTAAAAAACAAGCCACCACTACACGCCACCAGGCGGACGACACACCACACTCTCCACACTTTCGTACGAAACTAGGTTACGTTCACTTTTCTTCATCCGTCTCTGTCTTCGCGCCAGAGCCACCGTACACCACAACCGAGCCTTTACTACTTTTTCCCGCAAAAAAACCCCCCGATCGCGATCAGAAAATGCTGTATCGCTGAACAAGCAAACTTCTGACGACTACTGCGCGCTTCCGGTCGACAGTTTTGGGGCCTGCGACCTGGTGCGGCCTGATTTGTCAGCCAGATTCAGTCTCATTGCAGCCCCACCACGCCGTGCAAAACATGTTTCGTGCTTGCAAGCAGAATCTGAAATGTTTTACATCGCCAAAAGAGAGACACAGTTACTAACCGGTGGCCAACCGTGTCGTACGTAAAAAAAAAAATCTCCCAGCCTCCATTTAAGCGAGCATCCGTTTCTGCTTTTGCCAATCCATCCCACCACAAACTTTGTAGCAGGTGCGAAATAGCGCAAACATGAAATAAAAAACCAACGCCAAGCGGCACGAAGAAATGTCGCAAAGGGAAATGCGAACCGATGGCGCGATTAAGATCGCGATCGTGGCTAGCGCGCGCGTAAACTTGCCCTGCGCTAAAGGCAGAAATGCCGCCACGATCGTGTGCGCGCCCTCGGGGCAGGAAGAAAGTTATATGACAACTGCGCGAGATGAAACACGGATGCCCACAACACAACACAACAGCACGGCACAGAGAGGAGTTCAACACACACGGGCGGGCTTGTTGTTTTTGAGCGATGTCTTTTTACGATCGCCGCAGCCGCAGCAAAGCATGTAAAGCAGAGCAGTTGGCAAGGGTAAGGTGTGGCAGGGCCATCACCAGAAGGTAGCAAGCAAAACAAGTCGTGTGGCCTGCTAAAAATAGCAAATGGCAATTCGCGTGTCGCGCGCATCGAGAGCGGGAACGACCATTTGTTGTGACTGTGTTAAGTAATGTAATTTGATTTCTGTCGCGCTGAATTGCCGTTCGGAAGGACGGACATGATGCTTCTCTCCGCGGACCATTCGTGTGCGCCCGTGCCGGTGTGCCCTGCCGACGCCTCAACCCAGTTGATTTGTTTATCGCGACCAACTGTAATTGCACGACAATTACGCACATCACTACTGGCCCGGGCGAAAGGAGTTCTCTCTCCCCTATCGTGAGTATCATGATCAGGCCTGTTCTGTGACTTCTGTGGCACGATGATACTGCTGCTACTGTTACTGCCATTTGAGCCGGAGCAAGATGGAGGCAAAAGCACCGTTAGCGTTATATTGCGTTTATGCATCCACATTCGAAACATAGTGGGACTGAGCAGACCGACCGCGATCGTTTGGCGCTTTGCTACTTCGCGTGTGTGTCTGTTTTTATTTATTTATTATTTTTTTTTGCGCGCGCTCGCGTATCTGGTAAAGCTGGCAGAATTGCACAATCGTGGCCAATATAGTAGTGCTGGCGGGCGAAATCAAAACACTAATCGGTCCGGCACGGCATCGACCACCAGCCGCCGAGCAGGCAAAGAAGAAAGACGCGAGATTGTGTGCGACCGAAGCGACAGAAAATAGGCCATCGAAGGTGCTGTGGCGTCGGCATCGGCCCGGGTGCCCGGAGAGAAAGATCATGTTATCATCATCATGGCCTGGCGGTGTGCTGCCTGCCCTGATATGGGGCTGGCAGCGGAACGCATCTTCGCATTCCGATCGCACTGGCGCACGGAAATGAGGTTAATGCGCAACGAAATAAATCTCGTCCTAACGCGGCGATTGGACACTGTCTCTCTTCCACATTTAAGGAAGCGCGCGAGGGCGAAAAAAAATGCGCAAAAATGCGTGCTAGAATGATGAGGTTCGTCGCTTAAAGTCTTCCGTTTCGTTGATGACATTTTCAACAGGATATTACGTGGATGAAAAAATAGGAAATGCTTGGAAAACTCCTTCTAATCTATGGGTTAAGTTTTTGGATACAATTGCTACTTCTACGAATCAATAAAACAAAACACAGATTAATCTTCATAAAAGAAAAAAAAAGAGGTTCGTCGCTTTAAGTCTTTTATGTTCACCACGAAGGTTTGATAGCAGAAGATGCGATAAATATATTTCTTTAATTCAAAGAACACAATCTAGGCTGGCTGGTTGAAAAACTATACCCCCCTCCCCCCTCCACCCATGACCAATTAATGAATAATCAATCCAAACGAATCAATTCGCAACCGCTTCCGTCCTCGAGAAGGACGCCCGAAGAGGAACGAAACAAAACAACAAAAAACATGTTGCAGTGCTACTTGACCACATAATATTGGCGCGCTCCCTCAAGTCCACCGGTCAGAGTGGCCGGGTGGGTGGGGGAAGGAATGACGCTAATAATTTCTCTCGAAGAATTCCTTCGCAGCAAGGACGGTCGCACCACGTGAAAGCGCCTGGCGCCAGCCCACATCGAATGAAGCAATAGTTGAACGAATGAAAGAAGAAAAAAATGCACAGTTGGACAGAGAGGAGTGTGGGGCGTTTCCCGAAGGTTGCTACCACACGCACAAGCAGCCAAACAGGGCAGGGGCAGAGAAAGGGGGGATCGTAATTTTGCTGCAAATGATATGGAATCCCGCACATAAACCTCTCTCCCACCCGCTTCACAGCTAGTTCCTTCCTCGTAGAGTGGCGCGACCTCGTGGCGATTCTCTGACTCTGCTTTTTTTTGATGATGCTGACCACCAGATGATGCTGTTATTTGACGCTCCCCACGCATGGTCGATGGGGTGGTTAGTTTATTGAACGGCGAGCGAGACAGATGGATTTCCAGGGCCGTCGTTGTCGCCCGGCGCGCGAAGAGATGGCGCCGGTAAGATATGCAGGAGAAATGCACGGGAGAGGAGGCAACTAGAGGGGCGCATTTTTTTCGTCTCTCCCCTCCATCCGGCCCGAGGGCACCGCGGGGAGAAGGCGATGAACTAATTTCTCGTGTGTTGGGGAAATACGCCCTGCCTGTAACACGGGGTTCGGGGAATCGAAAGAAACACGCGCGTAAGCTTTACGCCCCGGACGACGATTACGGCTGTCATTCGCGATGAACGCAGAGATCTGTGTGTGGTTTAGAAGGTCCGGGTCCGCGTGAGCGATCGACCGTTTCTCGAGCCCCCGTGTGTCCGTCCGCCGGAAGGAAGTTAGCATTAAGAAGGTGAAGGATAAACACAGTTTTTCCCCGTGCCACAGCGATGTCGAGATGGAATTGTTGGTGTTGTTTGCCTACGTTTTATCACACGGCTGTGAATGGACGCAAAAGGGCTCGGAAAAGGGTGTCATCTTTCGACCCACATAAAGTTCACACACACACTAATGGTGAAAGTGATTTGGGGGGTGCTTTTGTTGCGGGTTCGATCTGCGAGCCGAGAAATTACCTGGCAGCAATTCCGACGCCTGCGATTGTGTGGTTGCTTCTGCGGCACAAACAGAAAGAATGACATTTACAATTACTGTGCGTGTGTGTGGCACCATTATTATCTGCACAAACAACACGACGGCGGCGATGGTGACGAGTCGCCTGCACCGGCACTTTCACGCCATAGACACCGCCATCAGTCAGCGCAGTAGCTGCTGTGGCTGTGCTCATTATAAACCCATTTGCCGGGTTGGCTTATCGTTTGGCAGCGGCAAATGGGACTCGAAACGAACGGTAGCTGGGTGCAACAATTGGCAAAATTGTTTCAGATTGTGCAACACAAAAACGGAGCGCGAACAACAAATATACAATCGAAACATTCAAGTGTCGACACTGGGCTAAACACAATGCACGCAGCTCCCACAGCGTGGCATTTTTTCACCATTGCCATAGCATCCTCAACTGTGAGCTCTGTTTCGCCGTTGTGGATTGTTACCAGCGCGTCATAAATCCCGCCGAACAATTTGCCCAAAACTCTGATCTGTCCAGAGCAAAGGCTCACTGCATAGCGCGCGCGCCGCTCGGTGTAATAATCTTGGCGCCGCCTGACACGCCATCGACTTTTGATTTGTGTCGGCGAACTTTTGTCGATTTGTCGCCATCCCCCTTACGCCCAAAGGCGTACATTGGCAAAGAGCATTTGTTGGAAGAAATTGAATTTCTACACATGAACGGTCGTACACGCCGTGGCACGCCGGGCAGCACGCGGATCGTGATTCGCACTAAATATAAGCAAATAACGAAACAAAAATAGGCAACGGCGTACGGCAACATAACAAAATCGCGCACCGCACCGGTCGCGTCAGCTGACCACCACTGGGCTTAAAGGCGGATTGCCCAGCCGCTGGTGGTAGGCCACCAACGGGGGACCACCAACCTCCTCCAACCAAGGTGGCACAATGGTGCAGGTGCGGGCACAGGCCAGCAGTTGCGTAATGGGCCTATTGCGAGGTGGATAAATTTATCAACCTGTCAACGGTGGTATCGGTTATCGTTGCTGCTGCATCAGCGCCGTCGTCGTCGTCGTCGTCGTCCACGCTGCACTTGAACCGCAAACCACAGTCGCACGGTGCAGTCCGCAGCTAGCTTGCTGGCACATTAACTACCCTTATCTGTAATGCTGCTGCAGTGAATATAATAATTGTGACGTCACCGGAATATCGCCGTGTAGTTTGAGCGGTTTTTTTCTCTTTCCTGCAATGCCAAATCGCGCTTGCGATGCGTTGGAAATCCCAACGCAACCCGTCTTTTGCAGAGAACGGTGTTCTAAATGTCGCCCTCGCAAACATGGAAGAGAATTTGGCGGAACTGGTTTTGCGCTTCAGGTAGAGGGGAAGTTTCGTTTTGAACACGCGAAAAATCCATGAGCGACAACAAGTGGGAAATAACCTTGCGTAGGTTGAGTGGTTTAACTGAATGTTGTGCAATCTTTGTCCTAGCTTAGATAGATAATTATTTTACACCGTTTTCGAGCCCAAATAAACAATGTTGAGCTGCTTTTGTACATTGTTCAACTATAAGTACCTTAGGCTTGGCTTGAAAACGGTTTAAGTTCTAGTTTTATGTGAAATTGGACTAGTTTTTAATGTGTTTAAGTTGTATTTTTGTTTTTAGGAACTATTGGTATGATTTTAATTCATTAATTCGTGCATTTTTAGTAAATTGAAACAAGCATTTGGTTTCAACTTCCTAGGTGTCCGCCAGCTAAAATTTGGTAAATTCAATAAAATTTATCAATTAGAGCTTCATAGAAAAGGTTTTTGCGAAGCTTTCCAACCGAAATGTCAATTTTGAACATTTTAAATCCATCAAAAAGACATAAAAGCTCGAATGTCTTGAATATTGACCATAGCCAAGATAGAATTACAAATAGCTTCGAAGGAATGACAAATCTCTTCATATAAAATGCCGTCATTTTCTAAACACAATGTGAAGCATCCGGAGGTAAGTCGTGCACATTCCATTGATCGAATTAATCGCGTAGCAATTAGCGCTCGGTTGCAAAAAAAAGGTTAAAACTGCGCTTCCGTCACTCTGCTGAAAAATTAAAACAGAAAAAGACACACACAACGCTTCCTCATAAGGCAAATTTCCATGTTTAAGCCACAGCAAAATGAATGAAATTTCCGCAGTAGCAAACCAGTCTCCACCCGTTTGCGCGCTCGGGAGAGAGAGAGGGGGAGCTAACAGCACACCTAGCAACAGCTGCAACACCATCACACCACACAACAATACCAGCTTCTAAACACTTCATTCATAAAAGTGTGATTTGCCGCTGCACGCAACGTGGTGCACAATCTTGTGTGCTTGATCAGTTGATTTCTCTGCCTTCGAAAATCGGTCACGACAACACGAGGAGGCGGTGGTGGCGGCAGAGCTCCAGAGAATAGCAAAGCAAGCGAACAAAAAACCCACCACATGAATCACAAACCTGTGAGCGTCGCTCAATTAGCGGCACAGCGCGATGTAAACGCGATGAGCAGAAAGGGTGTTGTTGGAGATGATATTAGCTGTGTTCTCTGCTTAGCCCGCGTGCACACCGGCCAGCTTTTGCTTAACCAAACACACGCGATCACGCGTGAAACTTTAGCTCAATTGCTGTTGAATTTGAAGCGAAGTTTAGCCTGTTTTGTTCCTGTAAAACCCCAGCAGCGCGTCAATTGCATACTCGACACCGTCCGGAAAGTGAAACTCGACTGTTGCACGGGCGACACACATCGCTGGTACCAGAGCGCATAATACCTTCACTGTAAGCTACGAACGATTGTGTCCTTCGCCGCCGGCTCGAAGGCAGCACATGGCATTTTCGCGCACAAAGAACAAACGGGCATGGGGTTCGCGGCAAGCAAATTTACGGCAGCGACCTTACGTTTTGGCACTGTGGTACGGCTCATAAGCATGGCAACACTGAATGGGCAAAGTTGGAACGACAAAAAACAACAGAAAAACAACTTCTTAAACACGATAGATCTTCTCCGTCCCCTTCACCGTTGGAAAACCGTACCGATGAAATAGTACCAGGTGGCGAGGTTGCGGCCGCAGCCTTGCCCTCCCGTACGGCCAGCCAAACTCAGCTGTCCCGTGCCCCATGTCAGTCAGTCAGTCAGTCAAATACCGGGCTGTCTTGGACATGGCTCGACGCGATGGCTGACAACGTTGATGGATCGCATAAGTTATTCTTCACTATCGCTGCGCGCGCCCGCGTTTATAACCTGTCACACACACACACTTTGCGAGCGATGTGGCCGTTTTCACCGTGCATATCCTTTGCAAACGTTGGCAAATGGATTTATGGTACCATCTCTCCAAGCGTGTCGGTCGTTCGTTGGTAGAAGAATGCAGAAAAATGAAAGTTATTGATATGGCGCGAATTGACACGATGTCAAGTGGCAAGCGAACCAGTTTCCTTTCATTACAGAGATGCGATAGTGCCCGAGGAATGGCAAGCTAAACTTTGGTGATAAAAAAAATGCTTTAAAAGCTAGTCGAGTGCTTCGTGATTCGTAAGAAAATTTGCTCAATTTTGCAACCGTTTTCCAATATTTGATTTTTTGGTTCAATTTTATCCACAATAATGATATTTGTTCAATCTGTTTCAAACTATTTGAGAACCTCATGTTCAAATGCACTTACACGACATAAAAGTGTTCGCTGATGCATCGTTAACTGCGCTTGCCAACACGAAGGGTCATTCGCTTTACATCCGCACAGCTTCAACCCCGCTGCAACTTCCACTTCCGTCGAGGCGATTTTCAAATATCCATTTGTTTTCGTTTCTCTGCTTTCCCTGCTCACCACCACAGAGGAGGTGTTCGGTCTTACCATTAGAGCATATTTTAACGCTGCAAGGCATGCGGTGTCCCCTTGGAAAGGAGAGTAAGTAGAAGGCGTATCCCTTCCCATATCTCGTCAATCATGAGCGTCAGCAATTCCTCCGACGAGCAGGCTCTCCGCGTGCGCATCGAAGCAACGGAGATGAGACTTGTTTTGCACAGCCCCCCCAACCGGGACCACATAGCTCATACCGCCGCACTGGGAGTATCCACTGGACGATAAATATGCAATAGATAACTAATAATATTTCCCCCGTCCAACCCACCGCCCCTTTCCAGCAGGCGCCAGTTGCAGTTGCGATCGTCGAACGCTTCCCAGCACAAATCGATCCACCCGCCCCAGCCCTGTCCCCCACCGATCCGTTTGTTACCCGCCTGTCCAGGTTGGTTAGTTCAGGCGAGCGTGTGGAAAAAGTGGAGAAAGGTTGCAGCGGCCGTGTCACGGTTGGCCCACCAGGCTCGCCGAGTAGACCGCGCCAGAAGTCAGGCCACGGACCCGAGCGCCTGCTATTTTTAGCGATGCATTTTTTTTTCTTTTCTAATTAAAATGCAGCAAATCGCCCGCTTTGATAAGCGACAGCCAGCGGGCAGGAAATGAGGTGCGCATCGAGCGAAGTGACATATGCTCGGGGAAAGGAAAGGGGTTGGGGTTGGCTGGCTGGCTGGATAACTGCACTGTTTATAGTGGCGGATAATTAAACTGTTTTATCTTCACCATCGCCCAGACTCGGCCGCCAAACCGAGGCCACCAAAGGGCGGTGAGGAGTGAGGGGACCGTCTCTTTCGCTGCATTTCATTTACCCTTGGTATGTGTGTGTGCTTGGATAGCGTCAGGACGCCCTCTTTGTCTGTGGAGAAGCGTTCAGGTTCGTCTTTCTCCTCGAACGAAAGCTCCCGCTTCAGTCACGGAGAATTATGCCCATTAAGTGAAAGATTAGCCACGTCCCAAGGTGTCCCAAGCAAGAAGGCCAGGGTCCGTTGGCAGAGGGCGACAACAGAGGCTCCCCCAATCACCCTTTTTCTCCTCTAAACTTCCCTACCATAGCGAGTACAGTGCCTGCTGCTGCAAGAGGAGTGAAAAAATGCGTCTTCCTCCGTCATAAATAGGCGCGCGCGTTGCTTTGCCATCGATCTTTGGCAGCACACAGACTCTTTCTTTGCGCACTTTTTTTTTTCTTCTTCAGCTCCCTCACGTATCTTCTAGCGCAGAAGAAATGCTTCCTCATCCTAACATCCTGGTTGGTGTGCCCGCGCTCGCGCATGCCATTTCTAATTACCATCAAACGGCACTGAATCGTCCGCACCTGGTGTCCTCTCGTGCGCGGCAACTATTTTTAGCGAGAATGGACCGTGTCTCTGGTCACTTGATGTACGTAGAAAGAAATGTGCTGCGACACGATCAACCGCGCCGTTGACTGTGGTCGTGGAAACTGGTCGCGTGATCGATCGGTGCGCACCACGGTTTCCAAGATTCCGATCGCTTCTAAAAGCTCTGAACCATATCGGGAGTGTAGGTATTTTTAGCGGACCACCCATAGTAGCAAGCACCTTGCACGCACAACGCCACCGATGGTCATTATGGAAAGTTGGTGCAGTTGTCCTACATAGCCGCATCTCTGGCGGCATTTTAGACTGGCAGCTAGGCTGATGTTTACAGATGTTAATGACGCGTACGGATGGATGACAGACAGAACGGTTGTTGCTCGCTTGCTTGCTGAGGGGAATGTTTTCTTTTCGCTTGTGTTTGGTTTTGGTTTGGTTAAGCTTACCCGCGGAGATAGAGCCATACACTGAAAGGCACACAAAGGTTGGGAAAGGTTGGCAAACTTACCTAAAAAAGAGAAAAAATGCAAAAAAAGAATGTGCATTAGTAATTTATTCATAATCTTTTAATAATATTACATATTTCAGAAAATAAATTGCCCTTTTTACACCAATGATCCAATGTAATGATCAAATTTATCGAATTGCAGTCGTTGACGACAAATTTTAGCTTAACGGCATTAGTTTTTGACTCTAAGGTATAAATTTTTGCCTCCAATGCATTAATTTTTGCCTCTAACGCACCTATGTTTGTCAGTAAGTCAACATTTTTTTAGTCTTGTAGGAATCATGATGATTTTACAAGACGTTTGAGTAGATTTTTTAAAATTATAATTTAAAATCACACAAACAATACAAAAAGCATGTTATTTAATTGTTATTCAATTAAAGCCATAGTTTACACCTGAAACTACATGCTAACTTTTTCACTCCATTAAAACTTCCGAAATTGGCATTAAAGTTGTTATATTTAAAATTCTATCAATATTATTATTAACTACTTAACTGATCTTACTTATTTCAATAATGTTGACACACAAAGCTTGAATTTTTTGTAAATAAAGCGATTGACTCACGGTCAAAACTTGATGCCTTAAAGACAAAAATTGAGGCGCAATGTCAAACATTTATGCTTTAGAGACAAACATAGATGAGTTAGAGCCAAAATGTTGTGACAACGACGTAAAACGTAAAAGAAATTAATAAAAAAGTACTAAAAACAATTAAATAGAAAACGTATGTTGAACATCTTCAAACTCTCAAAACAACGCTATGCTCAAAACATAAGTACTATACACGTCTTTGAGCAAGAGCATCACACGCGCTTGGCGTTCTGAAAATAGAAAGCATTGAAAGCGAACACAAGCATGCAGGGCGTTGTTCTGCGCGAAGATGTCGTAATAAAGTAGCTACAAAGTATTGCCCGCTGATCATTATCCTATGGCTACACAGTGTTGGTTGCGTGTGTAACATTATGCACGCGTATGCCCATTAACATAAGGATATTAATTTACCTCATCATTCTACCACCGCCTTCTTCCCAAACACCCGCCAAACGACCTCTAACGCAGCAGTGAAAAAAGGAAAACCGTTCTATTCTTGGAAACCGCTCGTCCCGCGAGGTTCATTTGCCCCAGGGCAAAGGGTATTATACCTCGCGAGATTTTCCACCCCGCTTTCCATCCCCCATTTCCCTGTGTCGCTCGATCTCCTGTAATCACATAAAGGGAACACTTTTGTGTTGTACGTGTGTGCTTTAATCGCAGCCGTTAAAGGGCCCCGCGTGATTCCTTTTTTCGTCACGTATCGTAAGCGCAAGATGCGAACAGAGGGAACACATCACACACACGTCTCCCTCTCCTCTCTTCCCACCACCCCAACAACACACCATGTGTTCGCGTTATAAATTATGATTCGTTTAATGTGATCTGATGCCCTCCGATCAGTGCGCGAACAAAACGGGGCACACTATTCTGGCGGTGAGCAGCATCATTTCCATTGCATCATTCTGTCGCCGCTATGCGCGCGCGCGCGAAGAAAACCAAAACAAAGAGGCATACACAAACGCGCGAAGCCAAACGACCGCAAAACGCAATGTAGTCGGTTTCCACTACCCTTTCTCGCCCCACCCACGGGAGGATGATGTTCTTGACCGGGATCCGGGATGGAAGGAAGACGAAGACGACCATCACCCATTAGCAACGCGCGCAACCAGAACACAACGGCATCGCGAAGGCGCACCCGCCGCGAGAGATGGGCTCTGCAAAAAAAAAAAATGGAAGAAAAAAACATTGCCCGATGGTGCAAGCGACGAACCCCGCGTGGTGTTACTGCACTCGATGGCCGATGCACTCCCCCCGATAGCTGGTGCATTGTGCCGCGGATGGATGGAGTCGTTTGCCGTGCAGCAGCAGCAGCAGCAAAAAAGCAGGGAGAAATAGAGGGCAAACGAGTGCCGTCGGTGCTGCTGCAACTGGTTTCGAGGCGGAGGCTAAAGTATGTTTATTGGCCGTATTCCTTCTGCCGATGTTTCCCCGCGTGTCCGTGTCCAACGGAGAGGAGACTGTGTCGCTTTGTCTTCCCTGCAGCAATGTGCATCGCAAGTCGATCGATGGCATAACCTTTTTTTACCTTTCCCCTACTACCTCGTCCGCCTGCGGGGAACGGGATGCTTTTGCTCGTTGCATCCGGAAAGTGTTGTGCGCTCGCGGATGAAGCCACACAGCGGCGCAGCAACAACAACGGCACCAACCGGACTGAATCTCTTCGGCGTAGCCGTACCATTGCATAATAACACTACCATCTCTCCTTGCTCCGGAGTGTTCGGAGTGCCGGTCGAGTCATCGATACGTGTCCATCCGGATGGGATGCGATACAATAGCGCCTAGCTGCGGGGCACGATGACGCACGGCACCGGCCACATAATCATAGTCGCAGTGAAAAACCAAAAGGGAAAATAAATTCTGCCGTTAGGAGTTGATGCACTCTCTCGCTCGGCAGCGTTCGTCGCTTGCTTCCAGCAGAGCCCGTGCTTCTTCTAAGTGGATGCTATTCTGCGCTGATACTATCCACGTCCGAAAGGTCTATTAAAAGCATAATGGCTTCCAATCGAGGGGCCAACAGCCCTCTCGACCGGGCGAAAGGCCCTTCCCATTACAATACATTTGCTATAACCGAACCGGGTTTATTGTTGATTATCGTAGACATGAATGCAGCATTCATTTTCAGCATTGCTGGAATTCTCTAACAACAGCACCGAAGCGTTCGATAACATGTGTGCTTGCGCTCTGGTGGGTATAGGAAAATCCCTCCGCCGCCCTCATTAGAATAAAATGCTCGTTTTGCCTTAACACCGATGCATTTTCGGCGGCTGCCCGATAACCGATGAGGGTGTAATATTTCCAGTTTAATCGGTCGCATACCACGGCATACAAATGTGAGGGGGTTCGTCGCTTGAATTAACATAATACGCGCAGCACTGGGGAAACGTAATACGCCATTAAGAAAGGAACCAGTCGCGCACCGTTACCGTTGCGTTTCCGGGAGCCAGTAATGCCGGAGGGGGGAAAAAAGGGGCAGAAAATGCTCTCGCTCCTTTCTCCCTCCGCGGTGGACACACACACTGCATTTACTAGAGATGGCCTAATTTTGGTGTTGCATTTCTTTTGTGTGAACCACGGCAAGCAAGAGCAATTCGATCGAGAGGAGTGACGAAGAAAACGAAAAACGGCAGCACCATTTCAGTGGGGATGCCGCGGTGCGCAATCACAGCAGTGCCCCCGAGCGAAAGTGTCATGTTTAATGAAAAAGCACACAAAGAAAAGTGCAACCAGTTTTGTGCAATTTTCTATTGCCCTTACCCGCCCGAGACGGTTGGGGCTTGCAGCAGCAAACGGAGCTGCACCTCTCATGGCGGACGCATTTGCTCACACCACCAGCATCTTTAAGAATGAAAGTCATTTTCGTTTAACCTACATTAACCGTCCATTATGCTCAACCGGAGATAAGATGCACACGCTGGCCGCTCTAGTGAAAGCGACACACAAGGCAAGTGATTAATCTCTGTCGAGCCGAGCAACAGCAAGTCCGGCGGTGTGGTGTGTTCAGCAGCAATCAAAGTTATTTTTAAAAACACCGGCAAATATTACTACCACATTCCTTTCATCGCCTTTCGTCGAATGAATAATCGTCAACAGCAGCAGCAGATCGTTTTGTCACGAATCCACGATCCGTTTGCTCATTCAGCGTGTCAACACATTTGTAATAATCAACGCGCTACAATCATTGATCGAGCTGACTGTGTGTGTGTGTTTCTTGCGAGAATGAGCGCAATTTACATCGATATGCAAAAAAAGACGCATTCCATTGCGAGAGAAAATTACGCTTTCCCTTTACCTGTGTCCAACATTACGTACGATTGGTCAGCTACAAAATGGACAAAGCAAAATGCTCTTAGGTTGTGAGTTGTTTTAATCATTTAAGGAAGCTTAAAATTGATTGGCCACCATTAGGCACAAACTAAAAACACACAACCAAGCGCTAATTAAATAACAATATTGTCCTGCTGTGTGGGGCAGTGAGTGAATTGTTACGAAAGTCCTTGACAACTTGTCGTCGGCTCGCCGACACTTGTACCGAGGATTTCCATTTCCGTACGGATATGCTGCTTCGTCGGGGGCAAGGTGCGTGCGTGCACAGAAAGGTCATGCCCGTGGCACAAACCCCCAGCCATATTGGTGTCTTGTTTCCTGTCGTTAAATAATCGACCAATCGAACGAACACACTGGAGGACAGAAAAGTGATAATACTGATACGGCGTGTGCAGTTTTGCTCGATGTTGGAGCGATTGTTGAGTGCACCAGATGCACAGGAGAAACCAAAGCAACCTCAAAACCAGAAGAAGGATGCTTCGATTCTGGTGGTTGGGAAACACGGGAAACCCCTCAAGCGCAAAGGGAACGATGAAAAAAAAACCTGTTCTGCAGCAGCCGAAAAGTGGACAGCCCCAGCAGTGTGTCCAACGGGCTATCAATATTTACTTGGGCGCTTGGGCGAAGAAGTTGACTCGACCATCAACCCAACGAACCAAACCAACCCAACAGGCGATCCCGTGTTTCCAGTTTTGCTCGGAAGGTTTTTCGGGCCATTAACCAAGCCAAACGCGCGGGGGGAAAAAGCAACCGAAGCAAAGAAACCCACAAAATAAAACTGGAAATCAAACTCCAAGCAGCACCGTATCGGAAGGAAGAGGAAAGAACCGGGGCGTAAAACGTTTTCGATGCCTTTTTGACGCTTCGCAAGGCCGCACTCAGTGCGTTTGCCCATGAAAGGAGGTCCGGGCCACTCAGGGCCAAGATCATGTTTTATCCCTTCTCAGAAAAATTAATATTTAACAACACCAGCCCCATCCCCGCAGTACGCCCAAAAACCGATCACGTTTTTTCGTTCTTCTTGCGCATGCTGGCAGGCCGTTTTTTTCCCTTCTTTCGTTTCGCATATTATCTGTATGTCCCACTTTACTGCCCTGAAGGTAAGAAGAGAGAAGGTTTGCGTTTCTTCTTCTCCTGTTGGGGTTGAATTTTTGTGGTCAACCAACTGCACATCTCGCTCCAACCTGCCAGAAACGTGTCAGAATGGAGAGTTTAAGAAAATTTCAATTCCTTTTTTCGAGCAAGCGTCTCTGCTCGCAAACGAGAAGGAGGGCAAACAGGAGGGCTTAAGATTGCATCCCAAGGGCCCACACCAACACCCAAAACCTAATGAAGAACACCGTACCGCGCCGCCGGAGGAAACATAACATCGGGCCATTTGAGCTTTTGGAAACAATTTTTAATTTTCATTTGGCCGTAGGGAAGAGTAATAACTTTTCATTTCGTTTTGGTGGTGTATATTTACGACTTTGCCCGATGGGGATGGTAGGCAACAGAACAAACCGGTCCCCCCGGCCGGCGGGTGCATTATTCATATTTATTTCCTTTGCAGAAGATGCTTCTGCAACACAATAGGGCATTGAGGAGCATTAAGGTGGAGTAGCCAAAAGCACCCCATGCCGTGATTTTGAGCGTTTAAAATCGAATGCACCACCACCAAGTCCCGAGCGAAGATGATGATGCTGATCGTGCTGCAAATTTGGATGCTTTTTTTCTTGCAAAAATGTTGCACCGGCAAAGGTCAGAGTCCTGCCGGCCGAAGGCCGATTATTTATGTGATCGGTTTAGCAGTGCTTAAAATAGCCCCAAAAAAGAAGCATAAATTGACCATCCGGAGCTAATTTATTCTTCTGGTTGGGCGGAAATGAATGTTGAGCAGGGAGAAAAGCGAACGACGAGAGCTCCTGTGTGGTTTAATTTTCAATTTGAAATGCATTTTAAGAAGAAGAAAAAACAGTGGCACGAAGCATCATATGTTCTAGAACATATTACAGAACCTTTTGTTGGGAAAACAAATAATAATTAATTAATTTTGGTAACAACGACCATGCGCCTCCATTGCATATTAAAATGTATTTTAAACTATTTAAAATCTTTTTCATTTCCTCCATTTTAATTATTTTAAAGCACTCTTCATGAAGATCAAAAGCATCAGTTATAAACCATTAACTCCCCAAAACTCTCTACTTACGGTTTCTCGTTGAGAAATTCGCCGCGCGTAAACTCGGACAGCCGCCTCGTGCTCTTCTTCTGCTCGCCCTTGCGCATCGGCATGATCAGTGGGGACAGCTTGCGGATCGGCCCACTGAGCCCGCTGGCCGCATCGTGCATGTGCTTGCTCCAGCGCGCCGTACGCGACAGCTTTTTCGGCGCAAGCATGTCCAGCGAGTTCGATTTAAAGATCGTCCCGGGCTGAACGACATCCGCCGCCGACGCTAACTGCCGCCGACCGGGCACATCCAGCAGATGGTGCTGCTGCTGCTGCGGCCGGGTCGGCTGCAGCGGTTCCAGCACCTTCACTGCACCACCCTCCACCATCGCTCCTGCTTCACCCGTTTCGCCAACAACTTCGTCGATCTTCGTACAGAGCGCCGACGCGACGGTGGCCGATTTGCGCATCTTGCCGATGCGCGCGTACAGCTCATCGACCGACAGCTGATGGCGCTGGACCTGCTGTTGGGCGGCCCGCAGCTTCGCCGTGGCGCTCTTGTACAGGTCCTCATCGCTGGCCGCTATCTGCTTCAGCCGGGCACTGTCCAGCCGGGGCTCTTCGGCCGGCGCTGTGAGGCTAACCGTTGGGCAGGACACCTTCGGCGACGGCGAATGTGACGAGCTGTAGGAGAGAATGTTCGAGAAGCGGCGCGTTCGTGTCGGCTTTCTCGCTTGCCCAACGGATTTCGGTGTCGTGTAGTCGGGTGACGGTGGTGCCGTATCGTCACCAGTCTTTTGTGCAGCAGCTCCTTCCAGGGAACTTCCCTTGGCAGGGGTTGCTGCACTGATCGGTGCTAGATTCAGCTCGTTGCGATTGTTCTCATTGCTCAGGTGCAGCTCCTCCTCGGTGATCTTCTTCACCAGGAACCGATTCTTGCCGGCCTTATCCTTTGGCGAGGCCGCCGGATCGGCCGCCTTCTTCGAGTGGATGATGTCGTAGATCGTGGACAGCGTTGGCGGCGGCGGAGCATCGTCCGGACCGGCGGGCGCAGACTTCTTCCTCGCGTTCGTCCCTATTGGCAGCTGCTGCTGGTGCTGGTGCCTGCCCTGCAGTATGTCGTAGATCGTGCCCAGCTTCACCGAGCCGTAGTGCGTGGCCGTACCGCCGACCTTCCGCTTGGCGTACTTCTCCGACAGTGCGCGCTTGCGCAGAAAAACGTCCTCGGCCGCGTCCGACTTGCGGTGCAGTATCTCGTAGATCGTGCCGTACGTCATGTACTTGTCGTACCGCTTGTACGCCTTGCTGCCGTACGAGATCAGCTTGTCGTAGATCTTGTAGTTCTTGCGGTAGATCTCATCCGCCGTCCGCCGCGTGAGTGCCAGCTGGCCCAAATCCTTGATCAGCGGACTTGCCGCCGTCCCTGCCGGTGCCGATGACTTCCGATCGCTGCGCAGAATGTCGTAAATGGTGCTGCCCTTCACCAGCTCCCGGCCCGAAGCCGATCGCTGAATGTCTGCTGCGGGCGTGCCGGCTCCGCTCGCCGTCGGCGGCTTCTTCAGGCTGAGGCGTCGCGAGTTTTTGCGCTTCATCTTAAACAAGTTGCCGACTGCCGAGGCGCCCGTTATGGTGCTGGCGGCCGATGCGGGCAGCGTTGCCGCTCGTTGCGCCCGCGCATCCTGCTCCTCCTCCTCCTGCTGCTCCCTTGCCTCCCGGTCCGGCTCTTCCTCGGCCGTCGTCTTCAAACTGCTAAAGCTAGTATCACAAATTTTGACTAACGCCTTGAACTCCTCGTATGACTTGCGGCGCGCCTTCACGCTCTCCTTCTCGTCCACGCTCGGCAGCGGCAGGCCGGCCGTGTTGCTGGCCCGTCCAGCGTGCCCAACAACGTCACTGGCCGGTGCTGCTGCGGCCGCCGCCACCGCCACCGCCGTCTCCTGCCGGAACAGCGACTTGAACTCTTCGTACGACTTGCGTCGATTGCGCGACTGCGTCACCAGACACTCTTTGATCTGCACCTGCGACAGATCGTTCAACCTATCGTTTCCATCGTCTTCCTCCTGCTCACTGCTCGCACCACCCTTCGGCTGGCGTTCCTCCACCGTGCTTTGCTGCTGTTGCTGTTGCTGTAGCTGCTGCTTCAGCTGCTGCCGCTGCTGCTGATCGATGAAGCCCGAGTCCATCGAGCTGACGGTGCAGGTCGAGTCGAAGCTTGTCTTCCTGCTCGTGCTGCCGAGCGGCGGGTGCTTGAGCGGTGAACCGGACGCGCCGGAGATGAAAATTTCCGGCATTGCCGGATGGGCGCCGACTTCCTCCTCCTCCACCACCAGCTGCTGCTGCCTGTCGCGCGGTTTGCTGGTGCGCATGCGCCGTCCCTCCACCATATGGCCGCTGCGCCGCAGCGCGTCCAGGCGCGACTTCAGCTTCAGCTTCTTGTTGACCGTCGCGTACACTGGCGAACCTTCGGCGAAATGTTTCTTCTTGCTGCCACCACTATTACCACCGCCACCACCACCACCATCCGGGACAGTGGTAATACCTGCTGGCGTAGTGTCTCCCGCACCAACAACACCACCACCGGATCGATCACTTCGGCTGGAGCTTTTGCGTATGACCGGGCGACGGCTTTTGGTGATTTTGTAATTGATGAAGCGCTTAAAGTACAGGTTGGAGATGCTGTACACTGGGTCGCAGTAGAGGCGCGCCTTCGCCCGCCCGTTCAGTACGCGCGACAGCAGCTTGGAGCTGTTGTTCAGTGCGGTCAGGCTGCGCGTGCGCTGGCTGGGCAGGTTGGAGCAGCTGGACGTTGGGTCGTTCATGCATTTGGCACAGCACAGAAATTCGTACAGCAGCTCGGGCCCGAGCAGTTCGGCACCAAGCGACGAACCTCCGCTTCGCTCCAAAGCTCCCTGCTGCTGTTCGCCATCACGGTGCTCCTGCTGCCGCTCTTCACCCTCCACGGCAGCGTCGTCGATTGGAAAATCAATCATCTCCTGCTGCTCACCAGCACCTAGACGTTCGTCTCGAGCGTCTGTCGCTTCGTCTACGCCTCCTCCACCGGTTCGCCTATGCTCCACGCCATCCTCGTCCTGCTGTCGAGGTACCGTTGCATTCGCCCGATCCGGATCAATGTCCCCCCGGCCGTCCAGCTGCTGTTCGAGCATGACGCGCAGCTTCTCGGCCGCCTCGAGCCGCCGCCTCCTATCACTACCAGTCGCTGCTGTTGCTGCTATTCTATCAGACTCATCGCTGCTGTCGCTACTGCTACTATTATGATTATTACAGTCTCCTCCTTCCACCCCGTCGACCGGCGACGGTTGGTCACAATTATTGGCAGCAGGCCGGTAGGGCAGAATTGATTTATGATTGCCGGCCGCTGGTAGTAGCAGCTCGCCATTTGCTGTGCTGTTGTTGCCAGCGGCTGCAGCGGCCGCTACCTCCTTCCCTGCCTTACCCTCGATCACCATGCTGCCGATGGAGAGGCCGCAGTCGAGCAGGACAATGGCACCGTCGGTCGGCAGCAGCAGCCGGCCCTCCGACGCCGCATTGATCAGCTCCTTCATCGCGAGCACATGCTTCTCGGTGATGTTGCCCTGCAGCTGGATGCCCTGCAGCGCGAACGGTTGCTTCTTTTCCGACGAGTTCGGGTCCGAGCACCAGACGACCGGTACCGCGGACATGGCGGCTGACGGTGAGCAGGATCCGCGCTAAAATATGAAATACAGTTCGATTTTGGGGACGCGGCCCCTCACACAACGCGCCTGGTGTACTGCGCTCACTCACTTACTCTCTACGCTGTACTGCAACTTGCTCTGTTGCTACTAAGGCACTGAACTCCCAGGGTGAAATTACACACTTTGATCACTTCCACAGCGTGGCACAACGAATCAGTCACATTTGAATGGGTCACAATCGTTGCGGATCGATCGAATGGAATTATGATTGGGTGGGCACTGATATTGGCGGTTGGTGAATTCACGCAGTCCTCTTTTTTCCCTTTGTAAGATGCTTTTTTAAATTATTTTTTTAATGCAGGGAGCACTAGCACACACTCACAAATAGGACACATACACACTAGGAACAAAACGTAGCAATTCCTTGCAGGAACTACGAGCTAATGGCAAGATGGTTACAGGATTCGTATCACTGCTTATCGATTGTACTTTGCACGTGTATGAGAAAGAAAAATAGGGTTCGTCGCTTTGTCGTCGTCGTTGCACCAAAAAAACACTTGCTATCACACTGCACGTTCTGCACGTTCGTAGAGGTCACAGAGCGATGGACGATGTTACTGTGGGTTCTGTGGGTACGCACGACGCAATTGGTGGAATTGCGGGAGGATTAAAATGATTAGTTGCGATGTCGTAATGCTTCGATCGTCGACCCCATCCCCGACGCGGTGGTAGCATTAGTGTGTGTACGTGTTACCGCGGCGCAGACCTATTTTCGAACCTCGATCAGTGGGGAGACTAGATCCTTCAGTCGCTGTGCGCGCGTTCGTTTGCGGCATTATTTGTGCAATGTATTACGATCGAACACTACTCAACCTACTTCGCGCTTTTATGTGCATTAACACGGGACGAGTGTGTGTGGAGTGAGCTGGCTGTAAATCTAAATATAGATCCGACGGGGGAGCAGCTAGTTTGGTATGCAGTAGTAGCACGCCATGTGGTGGAGCGGACTTCAAATTCATTCATCCGCGCGGAAGGTTCAAACTGCTGCTGAAATTGCCAAAACTTATCTAACATTACTAATTGCGTGACACCATCTTGGGCAGCGCTGTGGGCAGGTGGGTTTGATCGTGTCTCCTGCCCCGATGGGAGGGTGTGTGCGCACCATAGCGCCATTTATGATAGTCCACCAACGCTTGTCGAGTGTTTGAAATTCAGCAATGACTGCCCGCGATTATCGTGTTTATTGCCCAAACATGGCGATTTCAACGTTTTGTTTCAACCGGGAAGGGGAAAAATTTCACTACATTGTGCTAATCCGTTTGATGTAACCATAAAGTAAACTTCTTGACTTCAGTTCCACTCAATATTTCATACGGCAAGGTCACTCTTATTGAATAATAGACAAAAGCACGCTAAACAAGGTAGCTGAGGTAAAAAAAAAGAGTGATTGCAGGGATCTCTGCTTTACTAATACAAATGTGGATAATTGTTCCTGAGGACCCTAATGGACACATTTCAAGAATGTTATCAAATAATTTTCCATCGCTTAAAAGCTAGGAAATATGTCCGAAAAGGGAAATTTGAGAATTTGTCAACAAGCGACGAACCCCGTTAGTTCACTTTTTAATTACCTGCTCGAACGGCATCCTTAAAAAAATACTAAGAAACACTGAAAATGGAAGTTGTATCCCCTCCGCTGTGTAACCCAGACATTGATCCTTAGGATTATATTCGATTCTATATGATAGTTGGCAAATTTGTTTTGAAATTTCACGATTTTGTATAACACCTATGAAAAAGTACAACCAGAATGAGCAAAGAGTGACCTAGATCTCAAAATTACTAGAATCTCAAATAAAATATCCCAAACAAGGCTAATTTCTGTCAAAGAAGAATATTACGTAGCCGAAAAGAAGAACGAAGCCACAAATTAAGTAACGACAGATAATTTATGAAATAATGCCAACCGCAACGCCTCGCCCTACTCCAAAGCGCCCCCGCACAACTAGGACGACGCTATTATCGGTCGATGATTTGTGCACCGACCTGATGCACATTCAATTCGATGCGATGCCATTATTTGCCTATCGGTGCGATATAATTGGTGGCGTGCAGTGCCTTCCCAAAACCACGAGCCGCTGCAAGGGAAACCACAGCACACACACATACACACACGCACGAAACGTGCTTACCGCGTGATCAGGTGAAACCCCTTCAAGTCTGCCTGTGGTGCTGCGTACTTAGTATTCCGGCAATGAGTTCTACTAAAGCGGCTCCCATCACTCACGCCCTGGCTACCGTTATTAACCCTGCGCAGGTACCCCGATTTGGCATTGCAATGCTACACAACAACAGCGCGCTCGGCCATTTCGGCTGCCTCTTCCTGTCTCCCAGCCAGCATTATTATACGGCGATGCAATCCGATGGCTGGTGGTGGCCGCCGTCGGGCGAAGCATGTACGCGCGTTCGGCCATGGATCGACGGTGAAATAAAGCAAAACTAAAGAAGAAAAGCAACTCCTCCCCGCCCTTCACTAGTGGGGGTGCACCGAAGCGTGAAAAGTAAACACTGCCCGCACCGTTCGAGAGCGGTCTAACAAATGGTTTGAAACTAAAAGTCAGTGTGGTCCACGCACAAGCGCACAGAGGAGGGAAAATGCTGCTTTCGTGTTTTTCAGCAGGGTTAGATGTCAATAATTTTGCTTCATATTTACAACACACACACACACACCTGACGGCGACTAGATGTACGAAAAAAATATTCGCCACAAAAACTCCAAACGGTTGGCCAAACACCCTTATGCGCCCTCTCTTTCCGCTCAACGTTCAGTCTAACGCCGCTAAGTTCAATATGGTGAGCGAAACGGATTAGTAGCCGCGATCGCTGCATCATACACAAACGTACGTACACACACATACACACACTCGATCGTGCGCACGCGTGTGCAGTCGCCGCGAGGTTAGCCAATTTAAGATGGCGTGGAAAAACCTTCGGCCGGTCATCTACCGGTGGGCGAAAAAGGAGGTCCGAAAAGTTTTTCACGGTGAGCGTGTGCCACACCGGGTGAGGCCCTCCCTCCGCTCCATTTCCACCTTAAAGCCCCTTCTTCACTGTTGATCGGATCGGCGCTCTGTCATGGTGGATTACTTTATGGGTGGCCGTAGCAACGCCTAACGGCAAGCGACGAACGCCCCCCCTTTGGCTACCGATGCAACAACACACAACCGAAAAAAAGATTGTGTCCACCAAACTGCTGGCGTCTTGGGAGCTCTGGGGGCGTTTTAGGCGTGTCGCAAGGTACACTCCAACAAGCAGGTTGCATTGACAGGCGTGTATAAAGTGTAGCGTAAGATGTATGATTTGCGATTCTGATTTATTTTGTCCCTAAATTCTGCTGTTGCTTTTGGAGATTTGCTCTAAAAAGCATCGTAAAAGGTTGGAATTTTCCTGAATTTAATGTCCACGCGCCGGTATCATGCTAGACCGCCTTGTTGGCATACTCATGCGAAGTGCTGAGAAGATGGTTCTTAACTCGTTTTTTTTTTTGTATTTTTGTTATTTAGAGCAATGATGCAAACGATTTAATTAATGTTAAATAAAAATCTATGGACTATCTGTCTGAATTTGGTGCTGTTTGAAAAGTTTGTATGTCAACAATAAACATGTCTGACGGAAAAAATCCACGCAGTTAAAGGTTCTAATTGTTCATCATCACTACCATTAAACAAACTAAAATCTTGAAATACCTGGGGACATTAAATCTATCGTTAGCACAAGAAGTGTTAAATACTTCTAAGAGGCGACAAACTGAATAAAAGAGAGGTTCTAATAGCAACAGACAGCAAATGAGTTCGATTTTAGTTATTTTAAATTTCAAATGAATTTAGTTTGAATTCTTATATCGTAAATGATGTTATGTCTTCAGTTAATGCCTTTTTTACTTCAACCTTCTTTTTGTTTTAATTCACGAATAAGGTCTAGGACCTCTTAATTCCCTCAGACTATCTTCATACAAGTCAAAATGATGTCCTAACATTTAAAAAAACAACCTTCTTGCATACACATGTATTCTAGGTGCTGCGTCGTGATGAGTCGTTGTGTAAAATCCACGACTCGTTTTCATCACTTTCCGCTAAGTCTAGGCCTCGATCACCGTGCCAACTAAAGCCTCGATCATGAACTACGGCTCGTTAGGTACGCACCCCCAACACCATTCACTGAATCGCATTACCTCCTCTACGCCCCCAACGCTCCACCACCAAAAACTGTTGGTGAAATCGAAATGTGACGCTCACAGAAGCACGACGGAGTCCATCATAAGCGTAATGGGGCGCGGAAAATCAAGGGTTGTGTGTGCAGACGACGCCGCGCACGCTAGAGAGTGTGTTGAGCTCGAGAGTAAATCGCGCTCGAACTGAGAGATTGCCCCTCTGTGCCTTCGATATACAATCGATTCACAGTGCACAGTGACCTTGAAACAGTTTCATACAGGGGTGGTAAGAGGGACTCCAACTCCATCCAACACACACACACACGCGCGTACAGAGCACTTCAATCAGAGCTCCACGCGACAGAATTGGAAGAACCAAACCCTTCGCCCAAACCCCAAAACGTCAATGTGCTGGGGGTGAGCAAGCAGCGCGCGCAAAACCTTGTCGAAAGGGGGGGAGGGTGTCGGTGGATGGCCAGACCAGGCCAGTGTTTAGTTGGCAAACTTTTTCGCCCCATAAATTGCGCGCAAACCCCCGTCCGCCGCGGAATGGTGCGAAAATGTGTGTGAATAATAGAAGCAACGTGCTCCGCTCACAAACACCAACAACTTTTGTCACTTTCGTGTGCGATCTATATGCTTTGGATTGCATAGCTGGTGCCCAGTGAATGCACAGTTTGAGCGCATATTTTTACTCTCTTTGCAAACGCAAAAGCTTATCCGCAATCGTTTCCTTATTGTTTCATTAACAGTATTAGTTTGCATTTCAGCGTACATAAACGGTACGGTAATAATGCATTTCAAGCATTGTGCACCATATCTACGCGCAATAATCATAAATTAAACTTGTTCTGTGTGCAAAATAGCGCTGCTGTGCGCATCCAATCGTAGACATTTTCTCAAACGCACCAGCACCAAGTCACAGGCATGCCAAAAGGGAAATCGGCGCGCGCTGTCACCGTTGACGAATGGCGTGAATCTCGCACGTCGCTAGCAATAATCATTAGCATAAGAGCCAACAAATAGTTCTGATGAGCTGCACGAGCGAACGAGGGAAGGCTGGAGGAGAGCGTGGTGTGGAAAATCAAGATTACACACTGATTTGCATAAGATCGGCGTCGAGCGGTGCGTCGAAACGGAGACAACTCTGGCTTCCCCGCAGAACGTTAAAGCCAGTCTACTACTCCTCCTCCTCCTTGCTGGTGGTTAGGATTAATTTGTTGCTGGCAGCCAACTCTACCGGCATCTGACGGCGTAAAGCTCCAAAGGGTTGACTCATAACAGGGGCACACACAAAACAAAACTTGTCTCTGTGTGTACGCACGGGACGGGCGCTGTGTGTGCTTGTGGCTGCCACGGAGAAGTGGTTCTCGTTTTGCTGTGACATTTTTTCCCCTATCCAACCTTCCCTCTTTTCGTGCCTTGTCCGCCGTCTACTATTTGCTACCGGAATGATAATCGTATGCAACCTGGGGAGTGGTGTTAGGGTGTACATTAAGTCAAACGATTATTGGAGGAGGTGTGTTTGCGTTTTTTTTTTTGTTCTGCTTCAAGTCAGATACAGAGCTGCCGCACGCGTCTATAAGTGATGCGAAGTAAGAAAGCTATGGAAGTTCTTTAGAGCAAAGTTAAAAGAAATAATACACATTTGCTCGATAGAATGAGATGTAATGTAAATAACAAATTGAAAAAATAAAATACTCTTCATAATTTATTCTTGCTTCAGACGTATTATTACAGCACCCACGCTCCTGCCAAGAGCCGCATTATTATTTCACAATGTGACACAAGACGTTCCCTTAATGGTAAGATATTATTCAACCCAGCGAATGCTTCGATGCGCAAAGCACCAGAGCAGCAGCCGCTTATCAACGGAACCGCGTACGTGCAAACGCAGCAACAACGCAAACGACAAAATAACAACAAAAAAGGAACGGTTGCTGTCGCTGCTGCTGCTGCCTGTCGAAGCTCTCCTTGCAAACCTTTGAGCCAAGAGCTGGAGCTGCCCGTACGGTTTCCACTGAGACGGCATTTAACCTTGAAATCCAAATCGCACGCTCACATACTTCCACTTGGAGGCAGGCAACAGCTCCAGCGGTGCCCACCGGTAATAACTTAATGGTCCGTAAACGCTTTTATGAAAAAAGTCATAAAACAGCACCCAAGCGACCCAAAAATCGTCACCAGAGTATGAGAGAGCGGTACACACCAGAACCCCCAACAGCTGCTTCTTCTTATAGGCACACACTTTTGTTTTGCAAATTATGAAACTCCATTCCACCGTGTCTGTTTTTCTGCCTTCCTTTCCAAACCAAACCCCTCGAGAGCAAAGCAAAAATGCCACAGCAAATGTAGTTCTACTGCTTGAGGAGCGCTGTTCTGCTCTAACCACGCTATACCCTCGGTGGGGGTTTAAAAATCAGCTGTTTCCATGCAAGCGCTACGCCACTCACTTCCTCGATTGAACCGCCGCACCAACACCGATGGAAAACGGTACACAAACAATCACACACAACCCGCGATCACGATCACGATCGTTTGGTTAGCTCAAGGATAATCGCGCGAAACACGACCCGGCAGCAGCAGCAGCA
>KB667755.1:833398-861178 GCA_000349065.1 Anopheles quadriannulatus
AAACTGTCTTCGATCGGAAAGCAACACCCTTTTGCACCGACAATTTAACCATTTTCCCTTTCTTTACACCACACACTTAGGGACTCGTTAGAGCTTCGTGCGATCGATTGAGCGACCGTTGATTGAGCGTTGCGCTCTCTGTTTGGATTGGCATTTCACAGCTGAATGTGATTAAAGATCGATTTAGCAAGCGCTCGCGTTAAAGAGTGCCCCAGTAATGCATTCAGCAGTATTGCATTGAAGATGGGGTAAATCAATAGATCGTTAGTGAGCTCAAGGGAAAATTAGAAGGATGACAAACTATACTTACTGCAATTTAATTCTGCATTAAGCAGTAAGTGTATTAACGTTGAAATAGTTCTACATTGTTATATTGAATTTGTAGGCAATAGAAATTAGAAATCTCTACAGCGAAATCATACAGCGAAGTAAAGGCTCCAAAATTGAAACCCTTTTTTATTTTCAAAAGCAACAGCCTAAACACACTGCTCAGAAGCTCCCACCATTCACGTAACGTGGTGGTTGTTCAAACGTAAACCTCTGTGCAAGCGAGACAGCGTCACGGGACGGACATTGAAAGGAAGCGAATCAACAACACCGGAAGCTTAATTGCGAACCAAATTGCAAATTGCTGCTCGGGAGTTGGATGCACTTTTTATGCTGCTTTGGTGCTACACGATTTATTTCGGTTGCACCGTCAGTACACCTTTCCCTGGTACCTTTGCAGCCCTTCCGTTCATTGGAGTTTCCAAAGAGTTCAAAGACATCAACACACACACACACATACATGTTGCGATGGAATTAAAATTCAAACGTACTGTGACGAAGCCAACTGACCGCGTAGTTTACTAATTAGTCAGAGAGCATTCGCTGCGATGCAATATCGGACAAAAAACGATGTGACAATCGAAAAAAGGAAACTAAAACATGGGGAAAATTGTAACAAGTCACAAAATATTACACACGCAACTCATGCGCCAGCCAGCCCGCAGTAAAGCGACGCACGCATGATGGAAGGGGAGCATTGTAAGCGTGTTTGTAAGTACACTGGGGTGTTTGAGGTGCTACCCCACCGTTCCGTTTGATGCAGCCGTTACACGAACGGTGAGATGTTTCTGCAATCAGCATAATTTACTTACAATACTATTTCTCCCCCTCTCGACTGGACGGTTTGGGTGGATTGATTCCCATTTCAAATGGACAAACGGTAGGGTGTGAAAAGGGGACCTATTCAATTGGAGGTTTAGAATAACACTCAGATCGCGTGAGTGTTAGAATTATTGCTTAGTAGCGTTTTGCGTTGAGGTTAATTTGATGCTTGATATTTTTGAGAAATTATAATGCAATCAAAATCACAATGCGCTTGTGTCATGTATATTAGCGGTGTGCTCTCTGGACCGGACCCACGACTCCGGCTATTATTAGTTCAATTTCGACTCTGGTAAAATCTAGTTCCGCCTGGAATCAGAGTCATCCGGAGTCGTCCGAAGTCAGAGTCTTCCAGAGCCGTCGAGCGTCGGCTTGAGTCTTCCGGAGTCATCCGGAGTCATCCGAAGTTATCTGGAGACATTCGGAGATATTCGGAGTCATCCGAAGTCATCTGGAGACATTCGGAGACATTCGGAGTCTTCCGGAGTCGTCCGTAGTCGTAAAACTCCAACTTTCCACTCAGGAAAAATCGACCGCCCTAGTACCGCCTGGAATCAGAGACATCTGGAATCGTCCGAAGTCAGAGTCTTTCGGAGTCGTCCAAAGTCGGAATCATGTGCAATCAGCAATTTGAGTTGGGCGACTCCAGATGACTCCGGATTACTTCGGATGACTCCGGATGACTCCGAATGACTCTGGAAGACTCTGGATGACTCCGGATGACTCCGGATGACTCCGGATGACTCCGGATGACTCCGGATGACTCCGGATGACTCCGGATGTTTCCGGATGACTCTAGACTACTCCAGATTATTCCAGATTACTCCAGATTACTCCAGATTACTCCAGATCACCCCAGATCACCCCATATTACTCCAGAATACTCCGGACGACTCCGGATGACTCCAGAAAACTCTGGACGACTCCGGACGGCTCCGATTTCTGACGACTCCGTCTTTGGACCACTCCGATTTCAAATGACTACTTCTTCGGGCGACTCTAGACAAAATTTGCATAAATTGATAAATTTTCATTCAATATTGCAATTGACGCATATTATTAAACGCGTGTGCTTTCCTAATTGCAGCTAAATCTCAGCTGAACCTTCCGTCATTTCGCAAACTCCCCCATGTACCTTCTCCATCTTCCAACAGCAAAGGTGTGTTGCACGTTCCCTTACGATTAGTCACGAACATCGGCAATGGTATCCCACGGGTGGTCACGAACGATATGGCACGGGCCACACCGAACCACTTGCGCCAGCTGCCACCAGCCACCAACGAAGCGGTTTGCCACCGATGCCATTAATGGCGGGTAATGCGCACCCCAACTAATGGGTAAATAAAAATATCGTTTTGATTGCAGTCCCTAACATCGATGCCTCTCCCCGTTGGAGGAAACATTGGCGCTGGTGTTGCATCTTCCCGGTTGCGCGGGATGCGTTCACAACTCCTCAGGGTAGGGTGGGGTTTCGCTTTTTCCCTGCTTTGTTTTATCCAACGGGTCACGTTGGTACAGGGATGAGCACAGCAGACACACACACACACGCCTGCGAAGCGATCAATTCATACTGCACGATGCATTCCATCGCTAATCGCCGGACAGTTAGCGAGGCGCGCGATCACGTTGATAGACAACCTCTGCTACCCCTTTTTAAAGGCCCTCCAATGGGGGAGAGTATGGGAAGCGGCACGCACACTCTCGCTGGCTCTATTTAAGCCCCTTGCAGTTGCGTTACACATTAAAACACAGATCATCGCTAGCGCAAAGGAAAGGCTGAGTGCTATTGTATCGATTCATCAGCTAACGGTTGTGTACAACATGCGTCGAACAACGTGGAGCAAATTTGTTCCCAATTACCTGCCCAATGCTTTCTTTGCGGAAAAGGGCAGCCGGACAGGCGAACCCAAAACCCCAGGCTTAAATGTGGAAAATGAGTGAATTTACAAGCGAAAAGCGTTTCCGGAATGCGTGAGAATTTGCACAGGAATCACGCCAAGCTTCATCTCGCCCAGCAGCGTTGAAACATAGTTGAAACGAGCGATGCGGCAAAACACAATGACTGCAGAAAGTTAAGCATACAACACACATAACACACACTAATAATAATTTAAGCATTTGGTTTTTGCATAAAATATTACCATTGCAAGAAACCAATGCCAGACGTTTGTCGTCTCCTGTGGGTTTGCTTGTGATGTCGGAGTAAAAAGAAATCAAACTAACCACACCAACCTTCCCACATCCGCCTTGGCAGCCAAGGAGACTGGCCAGCCTATAGGCTCTGGCCTATGGTAATGTGGAAAGTACAATAAAAATGCACACATCCGGTGGTGCAATAAAAATAAATCTTACCAGAAACTCGCAGAAACAGGACTGCAGCTCCAATCGGAATCGTTCGAAGGGGGTCTAGGCGAAGGAATAAACAGCCTTGCAGCGACGGCAAACCGCCGTGATGGTGTGGCCATCATCGTGCTTTGGGAATAAGGGGGACCACGACACATTTATTGTTTTATTGGGCTGGATTGAGCTTTACAATCCGCGCCAAAATAGTAGAATATGTGCAAAACTGAAAACGATGGCCCACAGGCAATGCGAATTTTTCATTCAATTAACGTTAGACAAAGCGATGTTTCTTCCACTTGATCGTATCATACCAACCCATCAGTGTTGGTGGCGGTGGTCACCTTCTTACTCCTTACTGTGCTGCTCAAGCTCTCTGTTGTTTCGTTGTTACAAAACGCTCCCCCAGTGACAGGGGTTGTATAGATTGAAGAGTACGTTTCCTGGGCTGCTTAGGGCTTCCAAAGTTGAATGGCACCATGGGCAACTCTGGCCGGTCGGTTTTGCAGCGCTGGCCCGGCCGCTTGGCATGCCGTTCAATGCGGTCAGCGGCGCGAGCGAGCGCGCGCGCGTTAAATGCATTAAAAATCATGTCACATAGCGCGTGGAGACGCATCGCACTGTGACAAGTAAAAGAAAAGATACTGCTCGAGGCCACAGCGAGGTGGAGAAGGTAGCATTACACAAGAGGGGAGAAAGAAAGACGAAATGTATGTTTCCAATCAGCCCAAGGCAGACGAGGTACGAGGAGCGCGCGAAGGTGTGAAAGGGCGTTACTTTTGCTTTTACCTGCGAGTGAAAAGGGACAGTAAGGGAGCTTTTTAACCTGAAGCAAATTGTGAGCAAAGCTCTTCTCTACTGATTGCTCAAAGGTGGCACAAAGACACAGCAAGCAGCAAAACCAAGCACATTGAATTCACAATTTTGCATTAGAAATTGGCGAAATGTGAACGCTTACGTAACAGAGCCAGAGCCACAAACAAACTCGTTGCCCGGGCGTTGCAAAATTGCCATTTTCGCCAATATTCATCCCACACGCGCTCGCCCGCCCGCAGCGGGATGGGGTCTATGGCAGCAAATTTTTGCAAATACGCCAGCCCGATCGGTTCATCTTTTTTGTCCGCTTCCTACATGTGAGGCAAAAAAAAAATGAAGAAGCAACAAAAAACCTTTCATACACACACTACGCCCATCGGAAAACGACGATTCAACGCTAATGATTGATTAATGAAACAGCCACGTTGTATTCCGATAGGGCGCTAGGATAGGCGGGGTGTGTGTGCAGAGACAGAGAGGCTGCGGGAAATGCGGGAAATAAAATTCCCTCAACTCATCGCGAATGGCAATGGCGAAGGTCTTGAAGGTCAATCGCCGGCTTAAAGTAGCGTCGATCGCTCGGCACGGGGGTTCGAGAAAAAAAGGTCCAATAAAGGTAATAACCAACACGAAAAAAAAGCACTCCAAGACACACACACACACACAGATACTTATATGGTGAGAAAACATGGGCGGCGTTTAGTTACACACAAGATACACACACCCAGCTCGTACGCGTCCATCTTAGCATACTTTCACGGGAAGTGGTCTGGAGTTTAGCTGTGCAACACTAACAACTGATATGCTGATTGCGAAGCTGGCACATAAAGAAACAAACACTTACGCGCGCACAGACACAGATACACACACACACCCAGCATCGCTATGTTGGAGTTGGAATGGCTCCAAAACTCTTGCACCTTTCTGTTCTGCCGCGTGTTTTACACCGTGCGCTGCGCTGCGCTGTCTCGTCTGGATGCCAACAGCTCGAAGCGAGTTGTTGATCCCATCATCCCCGTCTGTCCCAGCGGTGGTTTGATGGTTTTCGGTTCTCTCGGTCTTGCGGGCGGACCCTACACCGTTAATCATGGGCAGGGTTGAAACACACGCGTTTGGAACGTCATCTGCCATCGTCGTGTACTGCGCGCAGCCGTACAAATGGAAACAAATGGAAGATTCCACCGATGAGCCGAGGGCAGCGAAATGGAGTTGGGCGCGTCTACCAATGCACTCCCCTGTTCTCCCCACAGTCACCACACGAAAAAAAGGGTTGTCTTGTCCATCATAAGTTCGTATTGGGGCAGTTTTTTCTTCCCCATCGTTCACTCCAAGCCGTAACCACTCCGGCAAAAACCGCCGAAGAAATTGTACTCCGCTCTCCGCATTGGAGGTTTCTGCTTTTCTTTTCCCATTCCCAGTTCAACTCCACCAAAGCCAACCAAGGCTCGGCGGTCTGTGTTAGCGGTTCTCTCCGACCGTTGTGGCTGCCGTGAAACACACCCAGGGAGCAGGGAGGTAGGAAGGCAAGTCCGTCACAAGATCGAAACCGGATCGAATCGACCGACGGGCAGAACATGATGGCTTTAGTTCGTTTTAGAAAGAAAAAAACGGCACCCGAGTAGCTCAGGAATAGAAGAGAAAAAATACAGTAAATAGACGGATCGATAGTCTCCCCCACTCTTTACAAAAATGAACCGAAGGAGCACACACAAGCAGCTGACAAAGTTCCTCCGTCTGCTGGTGGCTTAGCTTCCTGGGAGTACACAGCGGTTTCTGTCCGTGCGACTATCCCATTACAACCAGATTCCTCAGCGCGGTGTTACTAGCAGTTAGTGAGCAACGCAGAGAAGGGGGGGTATAAATATTCAACACTCTTGGATGGCTGACTTTTCGCACCTCCCCGGGAGGGGCAGGCGATTGAACGATGGTCTAATCTTACGCAAAGACACAATCTCTATTTCCATTTGCAAAAAAAAAAAAAACCCTGCGTACTCTATTCCCCCAGCTTCCCTCAATGTATTGCCAACTCAAACAACCACTAAACTAAACATAAAAATACACATCAACATTAAAAAAGAGGTGCAGCAGCAGCAACAGCGCCGCGTTTGTTTGTTTGTTTGCCCCCCATAACGTGATCATACACAGCTCCAGCACACTCGCACACACATACACATACAGGGCACATGGATACACACTGCACATAGGCCCGTGGCACTCGACCAAGAGTCAATCAAGCATTACCAATTACTTTTCCTTCGTGATGGTTCTGGTGCGCGTTCACGTTTACCGTGACGGCGAGTTCGTCGCTTTAAGTCTATTGTTCAATATTAAATTGTTTGATTTTTTTTTCTTCTGCCTCTTCTTCTCCCTGTTGAGCGTTCCGCGTTGAATTCCACCCGTAGAAACACGTTAAATTCTGACACGGATTTTTGTTTTAATTATTTATGTTTGGCCAAATGGTTAGCTTCGCTTCTGTTGCTAGTGGGGTGGGTGTTGCAAACCGACGTCAGTAGCTGCTAATTGAACGGGTCGAAATTTTCCTCTTTTGCTTCGCCATGCTCACGTTGCTGCAGTTTTTGCTTGCTCAAGATCGCGGCGCTAATGTTGGGGCTGATCGAGACATCATAAAGAACCACCGTACACACACCTAAATACCGTCGTGGGGCCCACCAACCACAAGCTACCGTGGACCAATTGCGCGCGCACACACACACACACGATTTCACGTACACACTCTATGCCACCACCACCATCGTCACCCATGAACTGTGTCGCTTCGGTGGAAAGCGAAATGTGGAAAAGCCAGTGTGTTTGCGACCAGGCGGCCACAAACACATCGGCAGATAGATATATCTTAAGCAGTAGTAAATGGCGTACACGTACACGCGCGCAACTCACAAAACATGCCCTCCTCCCCGGTCGTCCGATGGGGTGGGTAGGTTCACTACTCGGTAAGGCGCGCTGGCGACTAAAATGTAACCGTGTTGAAGGTAGGGGATACGCCGTGAGCGGTTAGGCAAGAACCGAAGAGGGGAAAAGCGCCATTGGCACCAAGTATATATGCTGCCCTCCCTCCTGCGCCCGAGAGACGACCAGAGGCGCACAATGCACTAACGAACTGTAATTTTGTTTTGGTGTGTTATTAAACACTGGGTCAGAAATCTAGCTCGAACAAAAAACCAGCCACTGCTTTTTAGACGGGAAAGCACTACTACTTTAGACGTTACGGTTTCGCGCGTACTTGCCCGGACGACGGGTGGTGCTCTGCGAGGGAGTAAAACAACGCCGACAGACCAAACAAACGAGCAGGCACAATTTTAGTGCTGCCCGAGCGCGAAAGAAGGGGGTGTGTATAGAACTTGAAGCGTTTTTTTGTTGTGTTTGTTTGTTGGAAAAACCGTAAAACTGTCGCGACGCAGACGACACACGTCTTCACTGAGCGCGCCTCCGAAACTGACTAAGTGGTAGGAGCGCTCACGCATGCACCCATAGTCATAGAGCCGGGGTGTAGTGCCGGTGCTTGGCTCCGGCTCACGAGAGAGCGGAGAGACCGCTGAGCGAAAACTCTCGTTAGCGAGTGAGAGCGTGCCCGAGAGTCGAGCTCGCAGGGAAAAGGCACGATCGCGATCGATTTGAGCGTTCGGAGCGCGATCGCAGTAGTGACCAGGGGATGGTGCAGCTTTTTGCAGAGAGGGTTAAATTCAAGTGCGGTTTTCCCAAAGCGGTTTATCATCTCGTTCGATGCTGCAAAAGTGGTCTCTCCAAAGAATTACTTTTGCTGAGAGCATAGCATAGGAGATGAGCAAAGCAGTGGAGAGACAGAGCTCCACGCTCATCAAAAGCTCACGCGCTTCGGAAGCTTTTGCCATGACGAGCGCTGCTGCCCAACATTCGAACGAGCAACTTCTCCATGATGCGGCTAATGAAGGACGCGAGCAAAAAAACATTTTTTTTTCTCACAACCTTTGCATACTACCTCCCCTCCCCCTGGCAATTCGATATGGTTCAAACCCCGTTTGCATCTGGTTGTTGCTAGCTGCTGCTGCTGCTGCATCATGTGAAGATGCATCACGGGGTCTTCTTCTTGAAGTGGCAGATTTGCTGCTCCAAGCAAACACAACAAAAGATGCAAAATGGATTTAGAGCTGCGCCATAAGCTTTTATTAGGGAACAGAACAGAGGAAACAGAGATTTAAGGAACGGGTACCATGAAGAGATCCACATTTGGGCTTAATTTAAGTTTGTTGTTGTTGATAGTAATATAAGGTATAAGAGATCTCATTCCAATGGACTCGATGTAAAAAGGGCTTACCATAACACTAACTGAGATGGAGCTTAACCACTCTAGATGAGGATCTTGTAAACTTACCTGAAACGAGAAAAAGATAGAAGAAAAAAATTTGAATAAAATGCTTTCAGTCGAAGAGGCTTAATTTTAACATGAAATAAATTAAATAAATTAAATAAAGCGCTCATAAATCCTCCAATTAGCTTACACGACATGGCACAACTGTCCAGCTCAGCTTTATCATCGTTTCCGCACAAGCTAATCACATTCGTGGCTGGCATCCGTGTGCACAGACAAGCATGAGCGGCTTTGCTCGTCGTCGGCATTACACTCCTCACGACCAGGATCTAAAACCGATCTTGTAACAAGACTGAACCAGCCAGCCAGCCTACCTCCGCCAGAGGCATCACTCTACCGCAGGGGCGGCGGGCAGGGCGTGTGAAGCAATGATGTCATTGACATCGATTTGCAACGTCATACTAACAAATGTGCGAGCAAGCGCGCGCCCGTCCGTTGATGAGAAGTTGCACAGACATTAAAAGCCACCCAGGCGTTAGAAGACAGAATTGATTTGAAATTACGATGAAAGTGGTTCCTTCTTTTCTATTTCCATGCACGGTATCATATGCATTGAATAAAAGCGGCTCGATCGACAACAGTTTTTGCATGATCATCTCCATGTGCGAGTATCGATTTATGTAAGACTTCACAGAGCCACTTGTTATTTAAAGTTAGGGAGCGGCATGACGACTTCGTGAGATCTCCAACATTAATGCAGGTTATAACTAGCGTGCTTGAAGATAAACGGAGTTGCAGTTACTTGATTAGAAGTTACTTCTGATTGAAGTACTCAATTATACATGGATGCATTTTTAAGAATCTTTTATCATCTAATGTTTTTATTGGGGATCTGAGTTTCAGATCAATTTTCTTCTGAATAAATCGGTTTGAGACACTTATTTACATTTAAAATTATTCTTCATATTGTTGTTTATTATCGGCGTGTTATCTGTTTGTGTTATCTTCTTCTTCTTCTTCTATGGCTCAACAACCGTTGTCGGTCAAGGCCTGCCTGTACCCACTTGTGGGCTTGGCTTTCAGTGACTAATTGGTCCCCCCTCCATAGCAGGATAGTCAGTCCTACGTATGACGGCACGGTCTATTTGGGGATTGAACCCATGACGGGCATGTTGTTAAGTCGTACGAGTTGACTACTGTACTATATAGACCGGCTTGTGTTATCTATCGATTAAAAAAATACTTAAAATCGTAAAAGACGCACGCATTGCAATACGAATTCATTTTCATTTTGTGATAGTTGTTAATTTTATACCGATTGTTACTGTACACTAATTGGATAAAAATGTGATCGAATGCCAATCGAAGCTATTGAACCTCTTGCTATCTCATGTTGTCAAACACGTGTCTGGCCACCGCGGAATCAAAACACCAATCTCTCGGACGCCATCTAACTCACCAAACACAACAACATCATCATCCCTTGCGAATAACATCCGATTCGTTACTAACCTTCCTTTTTGCGCTGCCGCTGCCTAACGTTTACCAAGCAAATTAGCAAACATTCGCATTCGACCGCAGATACCCCTACCTGCCTACCCACCCGCAAGCTAATCCCGAGCCTAGAGAGACCTACCCCCGCCCCCCCTCCTTGGGCCCCACGAAAATGAAAACTAAAAACCGTAAGCTGCGATCTTCCGTTACCTTTTTCAATGTCATTTTGGCGATCGGAATGAATAATGCCCTCCCCTCCCCATGGCTCATGGCGCACACGGAGATACCTCCCCCTTTTCCCCGTTCTCATTTCACCACGCACATGGGAGCAAGTTTGCATGTAATCATTCAAACAAAATAAAAAAAAAAACGAACGAGCGATTGTTCTCCCTTTTATGTCTTCCTTCTTTGTTGGTTCGTTTGGCGTTCGTTTGGTTGTTCGCGCTTGCATGCCCCGGTTAATGTTTGGCGCGGTGTCTCGCTGCAAACGGCGGGCTGTACCCCAGACGAAACTGTAAAAATCTATCAAACCCGAGCCACCCAAACGCCAGCCACAAATTGGCCGTGTAGCGGGGGCCGTCCAACAAACAGGACAGTTCGATGATAGGAAAGGCAGGCGACCAACGAGTTTGTGTTGGACTGCTTATAGCGTGCGGTGGGAAGCGGCGAACGAAGCTGTGCACACAAAACAACACGCGTCTGGAGAAAAATTGTGTGAGCAAAAAAAAAAAACACGCATAAACAACACGCACACAATCTGACGCTAGTTCTATTCTGCCCGCCGATGATTCACCGCCCAACGGTTCACATTCACAGTCACGGAACGGAAATGTGTGCGCATGCAAAAGCGGCCCGAGCCACGACTCCAGAGAGCACACATGCGGCAGCATCGAGCGGTGGCGGGAGAGTAGAGGATGGAGCATTCTCGCACCAGGCACGTACTGCGAAGAATATTTCGAATTTAGTGATAGCAGCGAAGGGCGCGAAAGGGTGTGCACCTGATGCGCTGGTCGGCCATCGGTCGAGATGATCTCAGACAGCCCAGATAGAGCGAGAGAGCGAGAGAGAGTGCAGAATTTTGCCACACTTTTTAGATGATGCCACACAAATCCGTATGCGCTTTTCCAGCTGTCATAAACGAGAAGAATCGCTACCAACCTTCACATAAAATGTAAATTGGTTGTTAAATTTGTTGAAATGGCTTTATGACGAATAGTGGACCCGGGTGAAAACGAGCGCACGGTGGCGATTTTGGTGGTTCCTTCCCCATTTTCGGTGACCCAATTCTATGCCTAAGCCAATGGTTTATGGCAAACGATGTGCTAATTTTTGCCACGAAACACACATATCCTGTGTCCCCCCGTGTATCGGCGGTGAAGCAGCAACAGCAGCAGCTCATCTCGTACGGACCCCGCGCCCTAAATCGATAAGTGTGCCACACAATCAGCTGTTTTATCACACATTTGGCTGCTTTGGCCTTTGTTGTCGTCATAGGGGTTTTATACAGCACACTTCCAGGAAGCAAACCATTCCCGAAGCTGATTTTATTTAGGTCAAAGTTTAGTCAGGTGAAAAACAAACGCTTAATGTTGGAAAGTTCTACATATGACGTCTTCGATTTACCATTTGTGTATGTTTTTGTAATGGATTTTCCATCCATATTGTTGTTGACACAGTTTTTTGTTCCATAAACAAGAATTACAAGTTCTCTTTATCTCTCTCTAACGTCGCTAGGTCCAACAGTAGAGCAGAAAATGGAACATTTTCTATAAATCGTTAATCCTTTCCATTGAACTTGTGCGTGAACTCGATTGTCACGGTCGCGCACAAATTGCAAGCTCAGCACACACTCAAACATACACGCGAGTTAAGGTAGGGTTAACCTGTTCGCTTTCCACGCACATTAAACGGTTTGACATTCACGCAAGCCGCTTAATTGCGCGCCTGTGTCATTGTGAACACAAATTATTTTGTCATTTAGTATCATCACTATGGCAAAAAACGAAATGTTTAATTATTTCCACTGAATACTTTCCTCGTTGATTGTTTGATTTTTATAGAACAGAATCTAGATCACGCGGCTCATTCTACGCTCTCAGACATTTTTATATAATTTAATGCAATTATTCATACTCCACACTCCGTCCCATAGTGCGCCTGGGTCCAGTGCGCGGGGTAGTGCTGACATTTATTCGTCCGTAATAATGCGTTTAAATGCTTCAGCGAGACAGCTTCAGCTCCACTCGGGGGCTTGAAACAAAAACGATAATGCTAAACATTGAGACAGCCCTGCGATACCGTAAGCCCTTATAGAAGCGTGGATAACGACGATCAACAAATAAAACGATCGTTCGTGTTTAACATTTTGCTCAGCTCATTTCCAATGCAAGCAGTCTCCATTTGCTGCTGAATGCGACGATAAAAAGCGGTTGACTTGATTTGTTTTCCATCATATTACGACTTTTCTTAGGTTTCTAACCTAGCCGTACTGCGACACTATCGGGAGCCACGTATCGTCGAAGGTAAACAGACCCGTTTAAAGAATTACTCATCATGTGCCGGCTTACACGCTGGTTAGTAGAGCCGAGCGTCCGGATGTCACCAGCCGTGGATCTGACAACGAACTCCCGTTTACCAGTGGCAGTGTACTAAACAGTGGCAAGAACAATATTTGCACCCCGGCTCCACACGGATGGTGCCCAAAACGAGTGGGGCGACACACGCTTACACCCGCTTTCGGTGTGTATCCCGTTTCCTGCGACAATTGTGTATCATTTTGCGCACACGAAAACACACCCTCGCTTGAACGATACTACAGCCCAGCTGTGCAAATTGCGAATGTTCGACGAATCAAAGCGGTTGTCTGTTGTGAGGGTTTTACTCTTTTTGTAAGCTTTTCTTGATCAGCCGGAACCATCGAGAAGGAGAGCCTTTTATTTTCGAGTTAATGATGCTAAACCTGCATTGGCAAAACGGTTAGTTTTACACATGGTTTTGGGAAAGTCCCGGCCACTTGCTCGTTTCAACCAGCTCCGCCTAGCAGTAGCCGAGCACAATTAGACGATTGATCGTTGCACTTAGTCGCGCGCGCGCTCTGGGTGGCCCCAGGACGGACCAAACAAGGGGCAACAACAGACCCGCCGATGGATTGCCATATTACTTAATTGCTCGATCATCGCCCGGTGCATTTGATCGATTGGTTTGCATTCTCGGCGTATGGAAAGAGCGCACTGCTACACCCGATGGGTGGTATTTGTTTTTTTTTTTCTTCCAATGCACCGGCCATGAAGTGCATCTGTTTGTTGCGTGGATAATTTTCACCCCTTTTGACGGGTAGAACCTACCAGAGGTTCGTTGGAGAATGTGCCCGACCACAATTCCTCTCTATTGTCATCGTGCGATGCAATGAAAAAAAGAAAACGTCCAGAGCAAAGAGTGATTGCTTTTCACTTGCAAACAGCTCAACCGAAGCATTGGATGATGCAAAAGAATCAACCCGCCCACTGACAGGTGATGATTTGTGCTACGAGCTCTGACAAATTGCATAATACATCGTGGCGGACCACAGCGAGGCCGTTGAGGGAAGTGATTTTTACGCAATCATGGTTGACTCGGGACGCTTAATTACTCAGCATGCTTGAAGGGGAAGGCATGTTGCGGTCGAAGGGGACTAGGATAATCGATAGAAATGCTAAGTTGCTAAGGCAAACACTCCCCGGGAGCGTTCTATTGCAGTTGAAAAAGAGCAGTATGAAAACAAAGAACCTAACTGAGGTCAATTATCTTTCATATGGTAGATAGTTTCTTTAACATTTCAGCTAGAATAATGTTGCATTACTGATACTAATGACGCACACCTTTAGGCTACCGATAAATGTACAACTTTACGAAGAGATTAAAGTTTAACTGTCAGCTTCCATTATACTGACGTCAGCGCTTACAGTTGGCAAAAGTTAAAATTCAAAAACCCTACATCGCGCGGTAGCTCATCTGCTTTAAAAAGGCTCCTGAAGCTATCGCTATGCTTTAATCCTCAACGAAAACAATAATATTGACGAAAGCCAGAAGCAAAGCCTACAGCGACAGAAGCAAAAAAAACATAATCTCCAACGACACTTGTGCCATTTGCTCCGACGGTAATCTACCGAGAAGGAACGTGCACAAGACAGTCCCCCAAAAGATGAAATAATACTCGCACATACGTAATCCTCCTTTTCTCACACCACCGCACTTGCTCTTTCCACGACATCCTCAGCTCGACATTGGAAAGAAGCATACAGTATAATGAGGATATTCCGGGAAATGCCATTTCCTTAAGCTTTGGGGGGGAAAACGGGACGAGACATTCCATATTTCCCATCAACGACGTGATGTCACCTTCAGGACCAGCGAATATAGAAGCTCGTCTGCTGAAGTAAGATGGCGAGTTTGTGGAAAAAGGTAAGCAAAATCCTCTTTTAATCGAAGAGAATCTAGAGCAGGGAAAATAATTTTCCATTTCCTGTCCATTCTAGCCAACCGTACCTGTAAAGCACATGGCAGCTTCTAGGGTTCTCTTTGGCCGGTACGGAAAAAAGGGAAAACAGTGATATGGTGGCTCGTAGAATTTCCCTAC
Source organism: Anopheles quadriannulatus (assembly GCA_000349065.1). Classification (NCBI taxonomy): domain Eukaryota; kingdom Metazoa; phylum Arthropoda; class Insecta; order Diptera; family Culicidae; genus Anopheles; species Anopheles quadriannulatus. Next base: position 848,119 of record KB667755.1, read on the forward strand.
ATTTGAGGCACAAGTTGCATTTCGCTGCAATTAGTGTAATGGTGAAATGTTAAGAGCGTCATTGCAGTGTAATTATGACAGGAATGAATCTCTTCTCTCTGCACATATCGTAATCAGGAGGGGTAAAATCGGTTGAAAACATGTTCTACTATGAAAATAAAATGCTTCTTCAAATGCATGCATGCATGCATTAAAAGATGCAAGTATTCAGAGACAAGTACTGCACATATAAATAATGTAACAATATATTTGAAAGAATTTTTCCACTTCAAAATGCAACGAAAACACCCTACTGTCGTAAAGAGAGCTGACTGTAGTGGTTCATAAAACCCAAAGTGGAAGAATGATTACAGACGACGCAGCGAGGGACACATCTCACCAGTGACACAAAATGGCCATAAAGTTTATCGATCCATTCCCGCGGGCCCGACCGCAAATACACCCAAAGAGCGTCATCAACCGCGAAAGCCATCAACAAACTCGCACCGAGGCGCGCCCGAGTCTGGTCCTCGGGGTGCGCAAATGGTGCGAAAGCAATTAATCGAAGAAATTAATCGGCCCCGTCCAGACTGCGCCTTGGCAGAGCCCGCGGTCAACACCAGAAACAAAATAGAACACAAAAAGGGCCCTATATAAAGGCACACACGCACATAAATGCAGTGCTGTAAACAAAAAGCAAATCAGCGCACGTACAGCTCTCCCGCCGTGTAACGAGAATCGATTTCAATTAAAATGTTTCACTCGACTGGCTCGTTGTACGGCGGTGGGGCGTGAAACACAGCTCAACCGTCCCTACAGCTTGCGCGACAAATTATTCCCGTCCCGGGACTGACTGGTGCGTCCGTCGCGTCCTGCCTCGGGAAGGATAATATTGCAATTTAATCGCGCTCAATAAATACACGCACATCGGACTGGCGACACCGTTGTGTAGAGATCTCGGTAGCAAAAGGGCTCGGACAACGCGGCGCGATTTGTGGCCCCGCAATGGGACGGCGGTGGCCGACGACCTGTTATCTACCTGCCCGATCGATCGCACGGGCACGATAAATCGGTCGCAAACCTCTGCCCCGTTCGCAGCACCGGACGCACCGCAGGCTCAATAATTTATTGATACGTGGCGCGGGTCGCAATCGTTCCCTTTCCGTTTCGTCCGTAGTGCATCATCCGCAAGCGAGCATCAAAGGGGAGGTTGGATGGGGCGATTCGCCCGAACAAATATTGAAAATGTATTGGCAGCTTGACGACGACGACCACTGTACGCGCAAATAATGAGACACATTCGGGAGAGACAGTGCGTAATTTGCATGGAAAGCGAAGGAAAAACTTAATGTAGAACTTTACAGTGCGCGCGTCCTTGCTGGGGAGGGGACACGCCGCGAACAATCGATCCGCGAACAATCGGTAATTTCACATTTAATGCCAATATTTGCGGGGCCTCTGGCAGTTCTGGGCTTTAACATGCCGTGCCACAAAACCGATGGGTGGAGAGGAGCACGTCAGCGCAATAAAACAATATTTGTCCGCGCAGCCCAGCAGCGAACAGCAACACACCAACAATTGCACAAATTTCAATGTCAAAAACAAAGCTCGCCTACAAAAGGGTCTCGGTCGCCCCTGGCGCCCGTCCCGAAGGATACATATCTCATATTTGCATTTGCAGCCCAACCCACCCACCGGTGGTTGTATGGATGAACGTTGACGTTGGCGCGCTACCATTTCCTAGTCGCATATATATTCGTCCGGCGAAAAATATTTACACAATTGTTGCTGGTACCGGCGGCGGTTAAAGGTAGTTTACGACGAATGCCCGCGTTTGCACGAGGCCAAATTATAGCGGAATTAATTAAGATGCGACCAAGCGGCGAACGTGGACGGGGGGGCTGTTGGCTTCCCCAGTGCCGATGTCGAACGATTTTAATTATGATAATGTAAAACGATATAATATTGATGTGATGTTGATGAAAAGGCATGCCTAATGCTGTTGACACACACGGTGGTGGGACCGCGAAGCACCGAAGTGCAGTGTCCGCAAGATGCGCAATCGTTTGACGGAAGCAAAACATCGCTTTTTTTCCTTGCACGATATAGTCAACAGCGGCGAAGAGGAAACAATTAAATGCAACTGCGGTAAACGGGTTTCGAGCTAATTCGAAGGTTGTAATGTCATTTTAGTGCCTAAAAATGTCTAAATTTCATTACAAAATCCTGTTTGGATTTGGAGAGCGGTTCGTAGCAACAACAATATCCAATACTTCTTCAAACTTTACTCTCTGTTTAGCGTAACCTTAAACTACTCGTTCGAAAGGGGATTGAGCAATTCAGAATCCAAAATCCATTAGCTGAACCCATTTTTTCCAGGTCATTCTACTGATCGGGACAGTTGCGAAATGGAAACAAGTGGAGCGATCATAGGCACAGGCAGCGGCGGATATCGCAAAGTCACTCGAATTGATCATATCTGCCGCCGCGGAGCATAACAACGGGCACACATATGTATGTGCCAGCACAAGAAACGCGATCCGACTGGTGTACCGTTAAATTTGCCGTATTTATGAAGAAAGGACTTGGCAAAAAAAAATACTCAAAGAGGACAGTTGGTGAGGTCAAAGGCCTTGGACAGATTGTTTGCGTTTAAAGTTGGATGGGAAAATTCAATATATATTCCTTTGTTGCAACAGAGCGTTGTACAAAACGATGCCAAAACAATCTTACATAAGGCTAGCATTCGCTAACAAAAGCGACCAAATCTAGATCTTCCAAATATGTTCTTTACTTTCCGTCCAAGTTACCCCTCTTCCGTGTGCCGGATATAAAGACGATCCAAACAAAATTGAAGAAACCTACTCACACACCACGTCTTCATCAGACGAGGCGCTATTGAACTGCACTAACAATTATCGATCGCCACGTTCCAATCGCGGTGGCAGGAATGCTGCTGCTGTTGCCACCGTCGTTTGCTTGCGCGCTTGCCTTGCTGAATGTAAAAAGAAGCCCCCACCCCCACTTCACCCTTCGCAAAGACGATCTTGTCCGGGCATCGGGTCGCCATGACATTCGCGTTGTTGCACGTCTCATTACGTACGTCTCGGAAGCTTAAGCATGTAGCACACAGAAACACACACGCAGACTTGTTAGACGGAAGGTCAAATGTGACCCGACAAACATTCCACGTGAGAATCGAACAAGAATATTTTACAATGCCGGAATCACAATCAACCATTCCTAGAGTCCGGGGAGGTATATGTTGTGACATTTATCACTATTTGTACCAAAACATACCGACATGCATGCTTACTCGACAATCAATAAGCGTACACCGTACAGAAACAGGTACGAAAACGCAAAATCAATCATATGTTGAGGTAAAGCGGACTACAATCCATCCACAAACACACGCACGCAACGGTAACGGGGTTTTAGGGTGGGTGCGAAATTCGGCTACACTTCCCGTCGTCCCCGGCTGACCCTGAGGCGGCGAAGCACGGATGCATAGCACGCAGGACACGACGCTGGTTTTGTTTACCACCGAGCGCCAGTTCCTTCGACCCGGAGGCGACGGACAACAATACCTCGCGCGCGCGCACACACACACAAACCGGTGGCTACGTGCGCCGGAAGAGGTACAACTCCAAATCGGAACCAAAGACTCTTGGTGTTCAATGGTGATGATGATGTTCCGAATCAGATCCGGATGGTGTTTGACGGTAGAATTTGTGGTAGAAATTAAAAATGGATGGTATCATTTGATGGTTTTGATCAGCAGAAGGACGGCATAGAATCGGCGGTACGAGCATGGCATACGGAATGGCTTCTTAACAGAGTGTTTCAACATATCCACAAGGTAAACATCACAACAACACATTACTTTTGTTTCAACAATCATGACAAAAAACAAAACTTGTTGCAGAGTACAAATATTTGTCTGGAAAGTCCTCAGCAATGTCCATCCAAAGCTGCCAGCCATCAGCTACTCTCTAGCAAACCTGCAGCGACTTCTTCCGTGCGTTTCGCACATAAAATTCGATTCGGAATTGGAAAACCCCACAACTGCGGGCAACCCCACGAGAGGGAGTGGTGCATTAAAGCGACTGCCAAACGCGCGCTCCATAAAGACTCCTTCTCCCCGCGTGGTCGTTCGGTTCCATCAGCACCATCGCACCATCAGCTGACGAGCCCAATCATGCTGATTGAACTGTACAGTTGACCGACTTCAGGGCCACCAAAAGGCAAGACGAAAGCATGCCACCACTGCGTCCCAACGGAACACAACCTCCGTGCTCCGTCCAAAGTGGTTGTTTCTGCGTAATCCTCAAGCACCCCAAAATACAACCACCGACAGCTAAAGGTTGTTGGGGCCGAGTGGCTGAAACAAACATGGATCCTGCACACTAGACACATACACACACACATAGGGCAGCCATTTCGTTGCCACTTACACACTTGGCTCATTGCCATAGCGAGAAAGGTTCTGCCCTTGACAGTGAACTGGCGCAACCTGATGGAGCGGCGAAACGTCCACCCATGCCACGAAACCCGGCGTTTCTTAACGGCTTTTGTTCGTGACCGAGTAAAAGGTCGTAATGTGGGAAGCATCTTTCCCCGGCTGTTGCGCAACAGTAACGAAGCATCAAAAAAGGGTCGAAAGATGTTGGGTTTCTTTTTTTTTTCTGGTAACCACATAAGGACACCGACCAGTCGGTACTTTGGAGAGATGGCACTAAAAGATCCCACAACATGAATCAACAACTTCGTGCACTTTAGTGCTAATTGAAAGTTGTTGCTCTGTATCTATACTTGCTCTGCTGAAACTTAACTACCAAAAATTGTCGACAACGCACGAACAAATTTGTATGCTTCTAATTTAGCGTAATCGTTTCCGAGAATCGACGGAGGGCATCGCCAACGGAGCTGACTTTGAAAAAGTTGTTCTGGTTTTCCCACCCGTCTCGATTCTGGGGCTCGTGTTAAAATTCTTTCATACGCATCGAAGGAAACTACAATCGAACGAGATGATGAATCAGAAACACACGACCGCACAACGCTTCCACCCACACCCCCCAATGTCGACTTGTTTTGTTGTCTGGCTTGGGCGAAGGCCGTACACGACCAGGAATGCAATGTTGTGTGCAAGCTTGAACGTGCTGCGCACGAACGGGCAGTGGGAATTGCCTATCTTCAGGCGCTTATTTCGAGGAGATGGAAGGTACAGTGATGGCTAAAATTGTCGCAGATTCGTTAGAATTCATGCAGAGTCAATTCAATAGTTGCTCGTTTTTTTAATAATTTTAAATTAATAAATTTAAAAAAAAAGAGAGAGGAATGCAATTTCAACACCACAGCTCTGATGTGTTGATTTTAAAACACTAAATAGTGTTGGTGAGATCCATGTAGCACAGGTTTACAAAAACTCAATTATTCAACAGTGTTCCTCCAACAGTTTGTCATAGTCTTATTCAAGCCATTTTTAATACCATCGAAAAACAATCATATGATATTTTAAACTCTTCAATAGGCTTTTAATAGCATGCGTTTGAAATCAAATTGAAATTGAAAAACTAAAAATGTCTTGCATTAACACCCAATCTGTAAAGTACATTGCCTTAACTACTATCGGACAATACTTCCAACGTTCACCCTACGTTTACGACGACAGTATCCACACATCGCGCTACGTTTCGTTTTATCACATTTTCATACCTATTGATGACACACCGAGCAATGACTATTAAAAGCCATGGGGTGCTTTTTGTCGGTGCAAAGTGAGAATTGCATGTCACACGATCATAAAAAAATACACTTGATCACAACTTACACGCGTATGGACAGGTTGGTGCATTGTGCACATTCCATCCGATTGAAAGCGCACGGAAACGTAAACAAAATTAGACGCAAAAGGCAAAAGCCGCATGATGATGCGTTGTGCTCAGTAGGTCAAAGTGCACCGCATACTTCCTCCCGCGCCCGATGAGGAAGCAACAAAATACTGCCAACTGTTATATAAAAAAACGGCCCGCTACGCAACGGGGAAGTGAGCGGATCGCCGTCCAATCCAATCCGTCATAGTACACATATTTAATAACACACTTACTCCACGCCACTCCGAACCACTCCAGCGCGGCTCTAATCGGCTGGATGAGCACAAAGGACGTGCTTGGCAGGCAAAACTTCGCCGCTACACGCTACAGTGCCTTCTGCTATGGGTTGCTTGGCAAACCGAGCAAACTCGGGGGCGAATATTTCGACAATCGGTACTGTAGAGCGGCGGCGCCACCACCCGGTAGCGAAAACACATGCAATAATCGCACAACCAAACTCACTCGCACACGAGCTGCAAAAGCCTGCAAAAGGACAGTTCCAGTGCGCGAACGAGGGGGAGGGAAGGAAATGGTTTCGTAAAGACTCGTGAAACGTTAAATTTACCCATTAGTTCGACCAGCGTCTTTTGAACTAGATGGTCGACTAGACACACACACAGCCGCACATATGGTGCGCTACGTCTAAGCGATGTAAGCGGTGGATAATTCGAAGCGGAAGTTACCGAGCAACGAAACCATGGCGGCAAAAGCACATCAGTCGTTATCGTTGCTGGTGTAGTCATCAAGTCATCGTTAAATGGCGCTGTTCTGGTACAACATCCTCTAGGTTTTTTTGTATCATTACATGGCCGTTGGGCGCCGGTAGAGCAAAACTGTTTACCATGGCACAATTTATCCGCGCAGGAGCGCAGGTGGTTGAAGGACTTCATTAGCAACGACACAACGAAGTGTTTTATTATGCAAAAGCTTAAGTAATGTAGTGTCGTTCTATAAAAATCTTACATAATTATCATTACAGTTGGTAGCAAATCAAATTGAAGGGCATACTTTTTGCTAAATCCACGACCATACATCAATCAGAATTCCAGAACCAGGAATATAAGACGTTCGTGAAGATATTTACTTTTCTATCTATTTTCGTTGTCATCTCTTTCACCAGATGTTGTGTATGTTTTCTTTTCTTTTTCGAGGTTTTTGTTGACTTCGCCAAATGTATCTTTTTTTTGTTTTTTTTTGAAGAATTAACTGTTTTTATTTTTTTCTAGGAACTCCATTCTGTAACTATTTACTATTTTAATACTTTTGTTATGTTTTAAATTTTAAGTAATTTCTACTGCAAAACACAACAGGTAAACAAAGTTGGAAGAATAATCAACAAACCAATATCCAAATAAAGACAGTTAACAGGTACAGTTAAAGGATTTGTTACTCCCTTTTTTAATTGTACAAACTAACAGAAAGCATTACTGTAAAACTACATATTATGTAATGGATTTTTACCTTTTTTCAAATAGTGATATCAAACGTGTATTGCCTTCTACACTCGTTTCGTATTTCTTTGACGCAAATGAAGGGTAAACGAGCGTAGTTGAAGCTTTAGCATTTACGAGGCATAATGTACTTCATTTCATGGTACAAGTAGCAAAGGTACAGTACGGCACAATAACTACAATTACATGCCAAAAAGGTAAAAAAGGAAGTTGAATAAATCACCGCCCAAAAAAAATCGAACTCAATTTCCCGCAACTCATTGCGCGCGGCTCTGCTCGGAACGATTTGTCTTACTGGAACATTCAGGCACATGGTTCTATGGGAACTGAGCCGGCAGTCGAGAACGTAAACATGCTGGCGGCCTCGCTCGGTTTTATGGGAGTTTCGTTTACGTCGGTACTAAACTCTTCTACCCGCGGTTCAACGTTGCACTATTGTGTTGTTCACTAAACAAGACGCCAAGCAGGAAAGGGACAGCAAGTGAAAGGGTTTTGAGGCGAAGTACAAAAATAGTTTTCTCCTCTCGTCCGTGAAAGAAACGGTGTGCACTGTCCGATCGATTCCAGTTTACTGACCGAGGGAGTGTAGTTATTTTTCAGCTTCACTGTTCACTTCAACATGAGATACATCCTCATCATCATCATTTATCAATTACAGGTTCCATCCCAACTCCTCCAAGTAAGTTTGCACCCCAAGTGGACTGCGTTTCCTCAGCGTCCATCACCAACAACTTCATGAACTAATTTCTCTTGCTCTTTCACCGGGGCCGTGGTAGGAAAAACGGTTCGGTTTACCAGTGGTGGTCGTCTTCGTGGCTGGTGAAAAACATGCTCCACGCAGCGACGTACCCCATGTTGGATGCTACCAAGGTTAAACCGCCAGCTTCGTTTACCGCTCACAACGTAAAAACTCCTTCCTTCCAACCGCAATATCGAAGCTAACGGACCGTTGAAACGGACACAATCTTCCAAACAGCTCAGAAGAAAAAACAACAGCAAAAAAAATTTTAACTAGAAAAAGAGAGTAAGTGAGCTGCAAAGATTCCGGATGAAAAGGAAACGGGTGCGAAGCAACAGCCAAGCTCAACGCAGCAAAAGTGAATGCATGCGCAGCAATCATGCCGAAACGCCACCAACATTACGGTGCAGTTTCGTGCCATCATCTTCATACGAGACCATGGACTGGCCGTCGTTTAAATTATGCTGTATGCCTCCTGTATGAATGCACTTGTTTATCATCAACCGAGCTCTCGCTTTTCTTCACCCGTCGGCTTACATTTTCACTCGGCAAAGCAAAGGAAAACAAAACAAAAAAGCCCGGGAAGCGGGTGAAATGCGTAAGGAGAGTTTTGGCTTTAAATTTTTAATTTTCACTTTTCCACAGGTCGTTAGCTTTTGAGCGGGGTAGGGTAAGCGGAGCGGACAGCAGTAATTCAAAATAAGGCGGCATCTTTTGTCGGCAGTCGACACGAAAAGAGGATACAGTTAGGAAAATGATAATAGGCAGCCTGGTTGTACGTGAATGGGTAAATTTGATGCAAACGTCGGCAGCGCGTTTAGCAATTAAATTGTCAATCTGTATTATACGAAAAGTGAATGGAAAAGACGACAAGCGAGAGCAGAATACGTTGTTAATGTTTAAATAACCTGTAAATATAAGAGAAGCTACATTAAGCATATCTATTATCGACCACTGCTTCACTTTCACAGCCTATTCTGCTTATTTGTTACACTTCAAGGACATTTTTGTTAATTTCCCATCGGCTGCATTCCTATTGGAATATTGGATGGAAGCGAGCCGCTGTAAAAAGCTGCTGGAAAATGACACCGACCAGACACGGCAACTAATTTATGCAGCGTGTGACCCGAGACCCGTGTGCACAAGCGCAGGTGGATATACTTTCGTTTACCTTAGCATATAATCGAAAATTTAATTATTCATCCTTCAGAAACTCCGGCACCGGCCACAGCATCTGATACGCCAGCCTCAGAATGGAGATGTTCACGTGGGAAATTTAGTTCATGCGACCTACATACTTCCCTCCCTTCTTGAACTAAGACTCTCCTCCGCTCAGTTTCATCTCCAGCAAAGCGCTTTTGTGCGCTCCACATCTTAACGTTTTCCATGGAAATACTTAACGCTTTTGAAAACGAAAAATCCTCCCCCTGCCCCATTCCAAACCACCTTGAACCGTAACCGTCTGCACCGCATGTTTGACCTATCGCGTTAACCCTTGGAGAGCCTTTGTGCACAGAAAACACGTGAGTGAGCGCGAGCCCGAAATTTGCCAAATCCATCTCTCCTTCTTACCAACTGTGTTGGGACGCGGTGGCTGCTGCTGCTGGCTCCACGAGTTGAGCCCGTTGCATATTTATCTTTATGCTGCTGTTGGGCTGGGCCCGTGTTTATGCTTCCAACACGGACGGGCTCACCAATCCGTGCAACAGCTGGCATCGTTTTTTGGGGAGCGATGTTTTATTTTTGTTTCCGATTTTTCGAGACGATGGGACACGGCGGTCGTTTTCCATGCTCTCTCTCTCTATTTGTTGTTACTTTCAACGAAGCTTGTTCCAAAAAAAAAACAACAATATAACCCCTCATTGAACGTGTTGAAGTGTACAAAAGAAAAATACAACCGTGTGTGTGTGTGTCTTTAATATGCGTGTTGCTTTTGCAGCATCTTATTACTTCGCTCAACTCAGACAAATTGGCGAGACTTGCTGCTGCTGCTGTGACGGTCCCATTTGGGAGATGTAAAACTATGCAGCGCTGTTGCTTTTCATTAAGACGCCGCGCACCTATTTCCCTCCAACCGCTGCGTTGTTTGCGCTCTATTTTGCCGTACCCGGCGGCACCCGATTACCCCGAGATGGTTTGGGCTGGGTGCACGCGTTTTTCATCATCTGCTTCATTGCGGGTCGTTGCACACACATCTTGATGCAGCAGCAGCAGCGATCTTTTGCCCGCACACGCACCATATGACGATTGCGATGTGGAATGTGTTTTTTCTTTCTTGATTTAACGATGCCCAATTGTTTGTGAGAAGGGAGGAGGGACGATGATTTAAATAGCGTCCAAATTCCAGCAGAGAGCGAAGCGCAGAATGCACTTTCCACACTGGGTTTTCCATGCCGCGGTGTGTGAAGAAAGTGCGGCCTGATGAAACAACCACAACAATGCATGTACGAGCAAATGCGTTGATGTAGTAGTAAAACGATTGGCCTCCTATTTTCATCCACCGGTTTATGTTCAAATGAGCAAAACTCCAAAAGCAAAAGATGAGCTGTTGAGGTGCCGAAACAACAACCTGAATGCCCAAATCAAATCACCGACAAAAAAAAGAGGAGATTTAACACGTTAAGCCGATTGCACCGCCAACACGGTCATGTGCTGTAAAGTGCTGAGCAAAAAATCATAAAATTATCAGACCGTGATTGATAAATGAATTAGTTTGCAGAGCACGAAACGCGGGTCGCACGGCATTAGCTGCACTCACGCGAGAAGATTAGACGAAGGAAACCACGGCGAGCATCGCGCAATCGGCCCCTGAATGGGATTTACGGAGTGAATCTTTGAAAGGCAACACTAACGAGCAGGCTAGAAACATGTAATTAATTGCTGCAGATAACATTGGGTGGATCGTTTGTCAAATTCAAGCAGAAGACTGTTATACAAGTGTTGGGCGACACTCATCGCTTTAAAATCGAATAATAAAAAAGAGGTTTTTTTGGGCTTGTTTTTGATTGCAAAAAAAAAACTGAATTAAAATGGACAATACTTACGGTTCCGCTTCGATGGATTTCAATTTGGCAACGTAGTTTGACGGAATGTAGCCTTCCTGTCGTGTCTTTTTACTGCGAGCTAACCACCAGTCTCCCTGTGGGGCAAAAAGAGTAAGAACAAGAGAGGATAAATCAATGAGAATAAGCAGAAGCTATTAAACGAATGGTCGAATCAGGAACCCAGTTGAGAAGTTTGTTAATTATCGATCGATTCATTAGCGATCGAACGATCGATCAGCAGCGGCGAGCGGCAATTAGAACTTTCACGCACAATCAGTGGTGCGTTTTTTTCCCTCATTCACTCCCTGGCTAATCTCTTCCATCGTTAACCTTCCACTATTCTCAAACTATAACCCCAGAAACGGTTTCTACCATATGTGATACAGTTTCTACCGCCGTCTGTAGGGTTTCCCCGTGTGTGGTACCGGTAAGCACCTCCGTGTAACACGCACGATTGGAGCTGCCAGTGCACTTCAGGTAAGCACACATTTAGGTGAACGGGACCGGGCCAGGGCTAGTGAAAATGTACCATACACCCTAACTAACACTCGGCACTAGCAGCCGTTCTGTGTGTTTTGCACAAACCGGAAGCTACCACTTGTAATTGCCGCCCGATGCAGCTCGGGCTTGTGGGTATGTATGCGAGTTGTTGTGTGTTATGCACACTTCTTACGAGTAACGTGCGCTCGCGTTACGTTTCGAGAGCGATCGCGTCTTGCCCCCTACTCACGTACACTTAGGATTGGATGACGTGTGCCAGTGTATTTTCAGTGAAGTGAATAATCGTCAAACATACACACCGGTAGTGGTAGTGCCCTTCCACCTACAACAAACTGGTAGAGTGAGGGTTAGACAAAAGGCCCAACAGGCTATCGATGTATCCATTCGATCGACATGAAAATATGATCTAAGAACAGGTTTAAGAGAAGACTAAGAGAAGGTTTTGGAATTAAAATAATCATCAATCATAAATTACCGTTACCGGTTCATTAAACAAAAAAGATAGAGGATTTGTAAACAAAAAATTAACTTTCACATATGTTTCAACAACTAGCATTAGAGCTAAACAACGAAAATTAGAAACAGTATTAAATCCTTTTAATAAGACTAAAAATAAATTACCAAAATAGGAAGAAAACAAGAACATTTGCCACACGAAAACAATTAGGACGAATGCAAGAGATTTCATTAGGTAAAAGACCATAAAACTGTTACTTGTTCACACTAAAAGTATCAAACCGTGTGTACGTCATCTGCTGCAAGCAATAAATGTTTGCAAATTTACACCAGACGCGGGGTGTAAAGTAGTCTGCAATTTGATGTGCAATTTCTAACAAATAACGCTCCTCCACATCTCTTCAACTCGCGTGCGTCCATTCGTACAGAAAGAAAGACATTTCTACACTTTATTTGATGCGCCAAATGTTTATTGGTTCAATGATGTTACACGTCGTACACGGCCCCTTTCAAGAGGAAACATTGGCCCCACATATCACGCAACTTCCTGGAGAGAATGGAATACGAACCTCCGCGGCTGGACAGAAACAGATAAATGCCGGGGCCGATTTGCGCAAAACCTGCGCGACGACCTTGGAGCTGGTGTGGTCAGTACCCACATTTTATCATCACGCCACGCTTCATCGACCCCTAGGAAACAACCCCCCGAGTCGGACACATCAGAATGGCACCAGCCAATCGTTTCCCTTTATTTCATCTCCTGAACACATGCAGCAATTGTTGCACACGAGAGAGTGGGTCTGTGTGCATATATTGCAGCGGCTGGCAGCTTGCCGCAAAAACCCTTTTTCCCCTTTTATTTTGTTTTGGAGACCACCACTTTTCGCACCGTATAACTGGTGCAAAACAATGCAACACACAGCATTTTGCGCCCTGCACAATCCACCAGCGTGAGAACTAAGCCAACCCTCCACACACACACACACACACACACACACACACACACACACACAC
>KB667755.1:884903-903683 GCA_000349065.1 Anopheles quadriannulatus
TTATTGAAAGAACTCCAATAACATTGCAAATTAAAAAGAATTTTTTTAACAAAACCTTACATAAAATAAAACAAAAAAAAAAAAATGAGCTTGATTTTCACAGTTGAATAACAATTGTATGAAATGTAATTAAATCAATTGGTAACGGTAAACTTAAGCAGCGCATAGTTGCATGATTAACTTAACCCACTTTAAACAAGCAATGAACAGCTAATGAGTTTTGCCGCAATTGTTCGAGAAGATAACTATCGAGAACTAGCAAACTTGTGGGGAAATATAATCACTAAAAAATCAATACCGATTTCACACCCAGTCTAGACCACCCTGGTGCACACCCCTCGCCACCCAGTCCAAGGAGGGTCCCGGCCTACCAATGCGCCTTGTACAATCGTTGAAAAAACATTGAATAATGTTACGGTTCATTGCCCACCACACACTCGCATAAACACACACACACACACACACACACACACACATACATACAATAAATTGACGTGCACCATTAGGCAAAAAATAAGTGTGTTTGTGCAACCCACTGTACTTAAACCCACCAACACCCACCCACCGCGCGCGCGCGCTCCACGAGGCACGTTGCAATTTTGCGCGCTTTGTTTGGTGAGGCATCAACATGGCATGAAAGGATGAGTGAGGCGAGAGCTGTGGGCTGCTGATAATGTGTATGTGTGCGATGATTAAGATCATTATGCTATAACGGTCGTAGCATATTACTCACGCAGCTAGTAAGGCTCAATTTATGACTAATCGTCAAACAATATTTGTTTAACAAGTTTTGATCTTTTGTACTGTGTTTTGGACAGTTTATTTGAGATAAATGTAAAATGTTAAACATAACATTGACAAAATATGACTTTAACTGGAAGAAAAGAACATAGATTTCCTTGGAAAAACGGACATAAAATTGAGAAATTATCTTAATCACACTTTAACTAACAACGCAAATCTATTACTTAAAAAACATTAAATATATGTCATTAAAATGATTCATCTACGTGTCACGAATGAACGGTTAAAATCAAACTATGAACTGTGAACACAAAACTACCCTGTTTGTAATTGACCAACCCAAAATGAACAACCAAACCGTTCGGCTCATCGTTTAATTTAATGTTTGCGTTTTTCACGCCCTAATACACACTTAACGAACAGCGCAAACAGTTGTCACCGAACCGAAATCATGGCCGAAAATGAAGGGCGGGGGGGGGGGGGGGATTTCGGTCACGCATGAGCAGCGGTGCCGTACAATTAGTGAGCCAGCCAGCCAGCGTTCCCCAATTGGCTGTGATTTTGCGGCCCAGCTCAAACTAAACCGGCAGCTTATTATAGAGAGTAGACTAGTCGCTAGTAAAGCAGTGATAGCAAGTGGTTCGAAACTAATCAACGCACAAAACTCCATTCACTTGAGATGCATTTAGTTCAATAGTTCAGATAAACGCAGCGATTGAGAAGCACGTTTTGCTTGAGATGTTTATTTGGACACATTTGCCATTTCCACACGAACGTATTGTTATCAAACGAACTGGAATTGATAAAATGATACAAATTATCACTAAATGCTCGCTAAATACATGTAACACGTAATGAACAAATAAAATTATTTTATCAGTTGCCAGAAAAATGGCTATTTCTCAAAAGGCAATACAGCATACCGACTGATAAGCAAGCGCAATGCCAGCAATCCCTAAATTGTACGTCTCTATCGGTCTAAGCAGAGATAAAATCCACCCGATTAGGCGTCAAAGGTAAAAAAAGGCAAGGAACATTGAGCATTATCAATGTTGATCGCTATCATGTTCTGCGAAGGATTTGCACAACATATTGACATACGGGTTGCTAAAAAAAAGGGTAAACACCACGATATTTCGATTTTGCAAATCAACGGAGCGTGAAACCAAACCTTGCAGAAAAAGCTTAACCGCCAACGTTCACTTTCCACAACACGGGCCCAAGAAGGCCAACAAAGGGGAATGGATGATGTTCAAGATGTACACCAAATGCTTCTCCCCACCACCACCTCCATCTTTCTGCGTGGTCGGGGGGAGAGTTTGCCGAAACACTCTTCATTTCACCGACGAAAAGAAAGGCCTAGAAAAGCGTCTTCTGCTTCGGCCCATTAGTTTGCTAATAATGCTAATGGACTGGGGGCCACTGGTCGGTCCACTCGCAGCCCGTGATTGCTCTCGACAGCGTCTCTCCCACCCACCCCGATGTTTTCTCAATTGACGCACCATCACCAGCACCACCACCTGTTGTTGGGAGGGACGCAACTTTTGCAACAAACTGTTAAAGACGCCACCCGGTCAGCGCCCTATCAGGGGTACCAAGAGGAGCGCACTGGAAAAGCGCACCGTCGTTATGATGCGATTAGACGGCAGGCTTGCCGATATCAGTGCAGGAAGGAGGAGGGCAGCCAAGATGGGCCGAACAGAGCAGAGTAGAGCAGTCGATAACGATTTCATGGAGAGAGAGAGAGAGAGAGAGAGAGAGAGGGGGGGGGGGGTTTCTTGATTCGCATTCAACCGAAACGGTACCACAACATATCGGAGGAGCGGTCGCCATCGGTCGAGCCGAAAAACTTTCCCTTTCGATGCATACGCGGGACCAACGAACACACCGATGGCGTTGGCGCTCCGTCCGTTGGGCAACACACAATCGATAGTGAGCATTTTAGAAACATTGGCTGTAGTAAAGCCATGGAAAAAGAGGGAGATGAAAAGGCATACAAATTATAATTTCGATTTGAACATCATCGACGCGCGTGTAATTGTGGTTAGAGAGAGAGAGCGAGATGTTGTCGGATGATTGCGACAGACACCTTTCGAATCCTGCCAACCAGTGAGTTCCATATCTGTGTGTAAAAATAGCGCAAGTTACAACACGCACGTCTACACGTGTTGCATGATATGATTTATGTATTGATTTTAACCAGATTTCCCCAACAAACACATAACTGAATCTCCGATATCTATCCACTGCATTGAGCAAAATAGATAACAGACGGGAGATACACCCAGTTTGCTTGAACGATTTCGTCATTCCACGGCACCAGGGCAGAAAGCAGAACACGGACTAACTCTACCCGCAGCAAATGTGCTCATCAGCATCATCATCCAATGGAATGTGGTCGATCAGGAACCCGACATACCGACATACCCCTCATTATAGAACGTTTGCCACCAACACCCAGAGCGAGGCAAGCAGCAGTCAGGCCAAATCGTTCCTCATCCCTAATGAGGTTTAGTAGTCCGGGGCAGTTTTCTCCCTCTCTATATACCTCTCTCTTTCTCTCACTCTCATTATGGTTGCCAACCGAACCAATCGAGGCTGAACCTAATGCAGGGTGATCAAACTTGCACGAAACTACGGCTGCTACGGTTTGAGATATATTTAACCTTCGAAGCGGAACCAGATGGCATATACGTTCAACCGTTGCATTGGTACATCATCGAGTCAAGCCGGCGGCTGCTGCTGCTGGTTTGGTCCGGGTTCCGGGGTCCCTCGTAGGGTTCGTTCTTGCCGACATGTTGAACAAATTACTGTACACAATATGCATGGCATGTCCGAGTTCCCAAGTTGCGTAACAAAAAGCAAAGGGTAGTGTATGTCCCGACGTTTTTTTCAAAATTTTCTGAATTTGACTTGTTTCAAAATGTTTCATAGACATCTAGTCACTTGGATGAGTCAATTGACACTCGATTATTCCACTGAGAATTGTTTTGCAAAAATGATTCATTCTTGCCATCCGAAGCAACTCAGCTTGATAGTGAAGGTAGAGTCTCAGAACCAGTTCAAGATTCCCGATTTACTTATTCATCAAACTTATAAATGATCACTAACCAACGACCCTTCAGATGAAAGGGTGTAGTTTATTCCTTGAATTCTTCTTTATTGGATAGCACCCTACTCAGTCTGACCGGCACTTTAAGGCTTTCTAGACATGTTGGAACCCTTTACCACATAGTTAACCCATAGCTAAAGGGGAGAAGGTCTACGCACCAGCTTGCGTCTTCCATAAGACTTCCAACAAGTTCTCCTGAACGTTATCTACAGTTTTGCAAACACAATATCATTTCATTCCTCATTTTCTGAGTGATATCTTTATCTGTAGATCATTAGATCTGATGGATTATCAGCTTGTTATGTGCATATATTAACTACTATCAACTCAAGAACCAAAAAAACCTGAAACAGTCTAAAAAGGAACAACGGAATGTCACTCAATAATTTGCGCTACAATCAAAGGTTTAGGTACAAATTGTTACCTAATGACAATAGCCAGCAACAGAAACCATTTTACAGCCATCAAATGGTTCTGAGCCCGCCAAAAAAGTGTCTTTTTCTATTGTGACGAAAGAAAAATTGCCACTAATCGTTCCTCCTTTCGGCAATTTCACCTCGTCATGTGGTGATTATAGCAGCAACAACAGTAACAGAACGACCAACATCAAAGGCCCCAACCCAACCACCCGGCTTTGAATTTACCTTTCCCGCTCTTTGTTGCTGCTTCCCCCAGAAGCTAAAACCTTCCATCAAAGTTTCGGATTACCGAAACACAACACACACACAGACAAAAAAAGTTCCAAAAGCGACACCACAACAGCTCGCAAAACAAAAAAGAAACGAGCTCCACGAAAAAACATAAACATATGCACCCTGGAACACTCCCAGCAGTACCCACGATCAGTGTTACTACCCCCTTGCGTCATGATCAAATCCAGCGCCCAGGCCAGCGCCAAAACAGAACCAAACAAAACAGGAAAAAACGCCAAACAGCCCGTATAGAGCAGGCACGGCCAGGGGACCGGGGCGAGCACACTATGGGCCCACGATCGGTGGACCTTTTAATGAAAGATCATCGGGTCGGATACGAGTGTGTGTGTGTGTTTGTGTGTTGGGAACAAGTTCTATTCATTCTCATTCTCCGCTCACATCAAACAAACCAACAAAAAAGGCACCAAATTCCATCCCTCTGTCCCTGGCTTATGCTTTTTTTTTTGTTGGTTGGTTGTTGCTCTGCGGCAACGTGTACAACTTTCCATTCTCCATCATCATCGTCAGCCTGCGTTTAATGCTTCTGATGCTGGCTGGTTGGCTGGTGGCGATAATTTTAGATCGAGACATTCTCACAAGACACGATTGGGCCTCGTCGGCCGTCAGCAGAGAGCACAGGCCACAGCCCAATTCTTGCTGTGCCTCTCATTCTCCCTTTCCGTGTGTTTGTGCTGTTTGTTTGTTCCCTTCCTTCGGGTTCTGGGCTTTCAGCTTGGGCAATCATCGTGAGGATTTGGTAATTTTATAGGCTTCCCGCGGGTCCTTCTGCTCGTCCGCTTCCCCTCCCTCCTCCCCAACACCAACAAACATCCGCATGCGGGTTAGTCTTCGGTCCGAAATTTGACTGTTCTCACGTCCACATCCTCCCAAGAAAAAAATTGATTTCGATCCTGCGCATTTAAAAAATCTTCAATAAAAACCGACCATCCCGTCTTCTCCTGTGGTCCTTGGCCAGAGTTCTTCTACAACCTTCCGCATTCCCACAGCGTTTTTCCCTTGTCCCCACCCTACCTGAGTGTCGTTGAGTATCTCCAAATGTTCGCCCTTGCGGAAGCTCAGATCCTCGTCGGTGCGGGCATCGTAGTCGTACAGCGCGACGAAGATCTTGGCCGTGCTGATCGAATCGTTGCCCGGATCGGGCAGGGCCGGCATCGGCTGGCGGATCGCTTCCTGGGGCGGCGTGGCCACCGGATTGCCGGCCAGCACCGGCTCACTGTCGATCGGTCCCGGTCCGATCGGGTCCTTCGGGTCGGCCTTGGCCGTGCTGCTGAAGCAATTGCCCATCGTTCTGCCGGAAGCACTTTACAAAATCGACGATATTTCCCGTGGTTTTGCGGGAATTATTTGTTGCCAAAACTGCGGACACACACACACACACACACTCAAGCCTTTCCCCTTTGGCTCGGTTGGCGAACTTTTATTCAACAATTGGCAACAAAGTGTAATCACACCTCGATAACTTCACTCCACATTGAAGCTTTTCCCCAAACCGTTGAGCCGATGGGATGGGAGGACGGGAGTGTTTGCTTTCTCTCGTTCTCTCTGCACTACTTCTTCTTATTCCTCTTCTTCTTTGCTACACTTTCTTCTTGCACTGCACTAATCCGCACAAATCTACGACGCTGTCATTTCACCTGTTGGTGCGGAGGAGGTTGACTTTAGAGACGGTTTTTCCAGCTTTCCCGTTGCTCTAGCAGCCTAACTACTACACATGCTCACATACACTGACACGTCTACAGACGATTACATTTCACATGTACACACATACAAATCACACGCACACACAAACACGCACTGTTGCTGTTGGGACAAAGGGAAAGAATAAACACTTTGAAATTAAAGAAACACGTTATTTGGATTCTTGTTAGAAAAATGTAAGCCCACATTGGACTTCACACCTAGGCGAGGCCCTATTGGACGCCTCTTTTACGCACCCTTTCGCGGGTGTGGGTGGGTGTGGGTGGGTATGTTTGCCTTGTTTATTTTTTTCTAAATTCTTCACATTTTTCAATGCACACATGTACATCTACACACACACACAAACACACGCAGAAACAAGGGCAAACACATGCGGCGGTACACACACGCAACGCCCGCTGCAGTTCGGGAAGGATAATTGTCACACACCGTTCGAACCGTTCCACTACATTAACACCACACACAATCAAAGTAGGCCTGAGACCTTTCCTCTATTTGCTTACTTGCTCATTTTCATCACACCGCCAAAAAACAAGAGAGCAACCACGGTGGGTTCTCCCGCGAATGACCTCGAAATTTTCACCTCCCACTCCCCCTCCAAAACATGCAGCTTCCCTTTCGCGGGAAGGATATCCCGACTTTCACAAAGAAAATACAAACAAAGCGGCAGTTTTTTGTTTGTTTCTTCGAAAGTTTTACTTCTCAACGACACACACGGGAGCATAAATATGCTGCCCTGATATGGTGCACTTGTGTACTTGTGCTTTGTGTTTCATCTGACCTCATAAATTCTCCCTTTTTTGACGCTCTGTGTCGTCGTCCTTGCTGTATCCCGAGAGCGTTGTCGCACCAGTTTGAACATGAACAAAACCAACCCGACCCGACACAGCGCACCTTCCCTGCCCTTCCAACTTTATCAAACACACGCTCACGCTCACATACACACACCCCTATTCAGCAGGGGAATTGCTCAAAACAATACCAAACTTGTGATTTACTGTACGCTGAAGAATGCAACACACAACACAGCATCCCGCCGCCTTCACGCACTCTCACGGCCACTGCCCACTCGTTTTTCTTTGGGGTTTCTTGTGTTTTGGACGGCACGGCACACGACACCGAAATAGCAAGCAGAGCGTTCCTTCTTTTCACTGTGTGTGCGGCTGTGTTGTTGGGATGGAGGAAAAAGAAACACAAGCAGTATACACACTTGAGGCAATCTAGCGACTCCTTTTGGTTAGCTGGCTTTTGCTGCTAGTGCTGCTGCTGCAATCACGCACCACCAACACATTTGCGCCACACATACACGCGCACGAGAAGGGTGAGGAAAGCCGGCACGCACACCACTGCACTTTCGTTCAATCGATTGGCTTGCAGGGTTTGACAGCAGCTAGCATAATGTTAGAGCGTGACATTTAACTCATTGGAAATGATTGTCTTTCTTATTTTTTTGATTATAATTTGTTTAGTTGAGTTAAAGTAAAGTTTATTTTTGTAGTCATTTACTCAAGAATACCAAAAGGATAATAGTTCAAATACAATTTCACAAGAATTAGGTAGAGGCAGAAGGACAACATTGTATCAAACGAATGTCTCAAACAGTCATTTCTTCAGGCAGTTGCTTTTGTATTTTAGGTTCAACTCTTAAGTTAAAAATTCCTGTTATTAAACTTAATACTTGATCTATAACAAAGCACACAATATTGGTGTGCTTTGAAGAGAAATATAAAGTTTGTTGGGCTTATATTCAAAATATCTTCTAGAACGAGTAAGTACAGTGAACTCTCTCAAATCTGCGACTACTTCAATACGAAATAAAACACTCTTAATTGAACAGTTTTGACAGTCTTTTTTTGTCCTTCTAATTTGGAAACCCCGGAAAACCAGGCCGGTCCCGTGGCACAATCGTTACCTCGTACGACTGAACAACATGCCAGCAATGGGTTCAAGCCCCGAATGGACCGTGCCCCCATACGTAGGACTGACAATTCTGCTATGTGTAATTAGTAAGTCACTGAAAGCCAAGCCCATTAGTGATAAGCCTTGACCGACCACGGTTCTTGACCCATAGAAGAAGAATTTGGAAAACCTCTGAAATCTGTGAGACCTCTTATTTGTACATGGTGTTGTCATGTTTAGTGAATGATCTATGTTCTAATCTGCAATCGTGTTCGCAGTTCCTTAGCAACAGCCAAGGCTGCATATTAAATGTTCTATGTCTTTATAGTTTGTATGAACATTTCATTCACTTTCATTCTCTCTAATTTGAAACCCCCTCTAATGTGAGTGCCATTGGCTCTCCAATAAGAGAGAGTTGATTGTAATTATGTAAGTTCACGAGTAAGTTCAGCAATAGCTAATACTGAACAATGCAAATTGTCCAAATAAATTGAATCGTTCTCGCACTACATTTAATGATTCTTCAATAAGTTAGCTATTTTTCTAGTGAAGCTTCGGCAAGTATGGGCGAACATTAAAAAACTATCCACTTTACCAAAATACTTTGTGAGCAAAACTTCATTTTTCCAACTCAATGCCTTCAACAAATCGTCTTAAGAACCCTGCAATCTCGCAATTCACACACATATTCACCCACACATACACCGTATCCACTTTGCTATGTGGCCCCTTTCTCGTCGTCGTCGTCGTTGTGTGTCGTGGCTGTGGTGTATTTTTTCTCTCTCTTTCTCTCTCGCCTATTTGTCACCCTACCAGAGGTCCAATCACTCAATTACTTTCTATTGCAGCGAAACATAAACACGTAAATGCACTTTATTGAATGAAAACTGGCCCAGTTGGTCGGGCACGGATCGGCCCCGGGTTCCCGGAAGCAGCAGTTCTGCCTGCCTTTGGTTGCCCCTTTTTTGGGCAACACACACCACTGGGGACGGTTTTCACAGAGCACGCACGACGGGACACGGGGGTGGTGGATCGTTCAAGTTTAGCCTTTCACCGAACCGAAAAACCAGCCCAATGGATAGAAACTTGAACAACCCAATGACCACACACTCTGCAAGTATGCACACATTTCACTAGCAGTTAATCAGGAAAGCAGTCGCACCCAACACTTTTCTACCGAACGGGTATCGCTCACTATCTTTCTCACACTGCACGCACGGACCGTCCCTGCCCTTGTCAAATTTGGGCCGAATTCTGGAAGCCACGGGGCAGCTACTGCACACAGTCAAAGGCAGCCTCGGAATCACACGCCACGACGATGCACACACATTGGCAAGGTTTTGGGTTGATTTTCTCTTTCTCCTACCTGTCGGCCGAAACGAAGCGCTGCACGACGCGCCCACCACTTGGAGTTGTTTGCCTGACTCTTTGCGAATTGTGCTCACGTTCACGGTCTGCCACACTCACACGCGCTGCCTTCGCTGGGCTGGCTGATTTTCGTATGACCCGTCTGGTCGGGGTATTGTGTTTACGGATTGGCGGATTTGCGTGTGTGTGTGTGCCTGCGTTGCTTTCTGTTCTTTTGTGTCATTCCGAAACGTCAAATGTTTTTTTGGTTTATGGCAGTGAGTTGTATACTTTCCGTGCGAATTGTGGTTTATCGGCATTTTATTTATATAAAATAAACTAAAAATTATCGGAATTTATCAATCTTATCATAATGATGTTAATTTGTTTGCTATAATGGCTGTAAATTATTAAAAACAGCTGTTTTTTTTTTTTTCAAAAAAGGTTGCGGCTTCTTGTTCGCTCTAGTACTCAGAGTGACCAGAAATAAAGATTTATCTGTATTCCTACCGATTTTTGATATGCCTACCGACTCACAGATGAGCCTCCTAAAAATACATATTTTTCATTTATCCTACCGAAAATCACAGATGTTTTCGTAATACTGACCAAAAAGTTATAAAACCATTTCCCAAATCACTTAATGTATTAAACTCTGTATGGAAATCACTAGCAACCAGAACCAGAAGTTCAACAGAGACAACAAAGGTCCGTGTCTTTACTTCATGAGATGCGATGGTACCGGACGCGCCGGTAAAATTTTATAATGGGATTTCACAGATAATGTAAGACGTGCGATTTTGTCATACGATGGAATCAATTCAGGAGTCATTTATACAGGATTTGTAGAAACCATCTCTAATTTATGTTTTGTTATCATTAAAATTACCAATTCATCCAAATGATCTAAACAGTTGCTGACAGCACATTCGATTTGCAGTGTCCTAAGCGGCCGCCTGGAGCCCCGAAAAGGGATTCCCCACCCCCTTCGTGCTCAACAATTCAAAGCCTACTGAAAACTACCGAAAAAATCTTAAACTCCTACCGAAAACTACCGATAAAATTTTGATGCGCCTACCGAAAACCGCCAATTTAATCTGGCCACTCTGCTAGTACTGCACTTGCCAACTGTCAAGTAGGTTTATTTGTAAACAAAGTAATTCCGAAACCATTCCACCGCTAGCAAATCGATTACAGAAAACGATAAAAGTTATTAATTCAAGCAATGGCTAAAGATTTT
Organism: Anopheles quadriannulatus; assembly: GCA_000349065.1. Lineage (NCBI taxonomy): Eukaryota > Metazoa > Arthropoda > Insecta > Diptera > Culicidae > Anopheles > Anopheles quadriannulatus. The sequence goes on from KB667755.1 coordinate 895,657, forward strand.
AGTTCAGAGAACAAGTAGAAGATTAGTTTAATCAACGCTCAAACAATAACACCATGCAATCTGAACTACACACGAGCAGTTACTCCACAACCAAAACGACAAACACAACACCGGTACGACACCAAGATGGATATTCGTTGCAGCTTCCAGGCCGAATCAAGATAGAAAGCATTCCACACGCCGAAATCCAACTCAGCTATGCGAAAATGATCGCCAACTATCAAATTAAAAGGGAAAATGATCCTATTGAACCATTGCCGCAAACGGTGGCCGATGGAACAGTGAGCGAAAGTTACTTGCTGCCGGCAAGCAATGTGCATTCAACGGACAGTGCCGGAGAATCGTCGTTTGTGAGTGAGATTGAAATCGGTGCCACAACGATTGCGTCTCAGTTTGAGGAAAATGTACAAATCAAAAGGGAATACAGCTCCACCGACGAAGGTTCGTTGGAGCAGCAGTTAATAACGGACGGTAAGTTGACAAATGAAAAGAGTCAGTAGAATATCTGTACGAATTATCTTTTTTTTGTAGATCATACCACTGAACACTTTACAAGGACAACGGATGCAGAAAACCTGTCGCTTCCATTTGGATGTGAATATTGTGAAGCTTCTTTCGTGAACCTTCGCCAGCTGAACAACCACCGGCGTAACCACCAGCTGGACATGTGTCCCGTATGCAAGAAAACCATCGTTGCCCGTTACCTTAAGGAGCACGTCGCCCTAAACCATCCCAAATCCGACGCATTGTCCCAGAAGCGCATCTACAAGTGTGATCAGTGCGAGAAGCTGTTCTACTGCAAAACGCTGCTGATCGATCATCAGCGCAATCATCAAACGAAAGAGTGTCCTTACTGCAAGCAGATGGTAAAGCTGCGCGTACTCAACATGCACATAGCTCGGAAACATTCGGCGCTCGTGTCGCAGACCGAACATTGCTCCTTTCCCTGTGATCAGTGTGATCGAGCGTTCGGCACGAAGGCGCTGCTCGTGGACCATCAGCGCGATCATCTGTCGAAGAGCTGTCCGGAGTGTGGGGTGAAGGTGTTGGCGCGCTGTCTAAAGAAGCACATGGCCCGGAAGCATCCGCCCGGTGGGATAGGTGTTAAGGCAAACCGGAGCTACCAGTGTGAGCAGTGTGATAAAACGTATTCCAACAAACGGACGCTCATCGTTCATCAGGCAAAGCATGAAACGGCGGATGAGGGAAAAGTTGTATGAATGCTGTAGTTAACAAAACATACACCTGAAACTGTTGAAAAGACAATAGAAATAAACGATTGTAAACGCTACACTTGAATTTGTTTTAATTTTCTTCTATGAGCAAAGGCACAAAGTTTCCTTTTTCCCGTCTTTTATTCGAGCCAAACCCAATGTTAGCATTTGTTTCGTGTAATAAATAGCCCCTAGTGTGCATGATGTTGCTTTATTAAGCAATAATTGTCTTTTGATTTTGCTAAACTCCCGGCCCCAACCATTCCGTAACAACTAAACCCTTAACCAAGCGCAACACACCGCCCTCCCTCTAACCGTACGATCGTGCATCGTGCTCCTGCCGCTGTTGGCGCTCCTGCTGCTTCACCAGCTCGTAATAGTATCCCTGCGCCTTCAGCAAGCTGTCATGCGTGCCCACCTCCACAATCTGTCCCTGATCCAGCACCACTATCACGTCCGCATTCCGAATCGTCGACAGGCGGTGCGCAATGACGAGCGTGGTCCGGTCGAGTACGGCCGCATCGAGCGCACGCTGGACCACCGCTTCGCTGGCCGCATCGAGCGCGCTGGTCGCTTCGTCCAGGATGAGTATCGTCGGCTGCTTCAACAGTGCCCGGGCAATCGCAATCCGCTGCCGCTGGCCCCCGCTAAGCTGAATGCCCCGTTCGCCTACCATCGTCTCGTACCCATCGGGCAGCCGGCTGACGAACTCGTGCGATTGTGACATTTTGGCCGCCTCTATCACCTCCTCCCGCGTCGCATTCAGCCGGCCGTAGCGAATGTTTTCGTAGATGGTGGTCCCAAACAGGACCGGCTGCTGCTCGATGAAGCCGATCAGTTCCCCCCGCAGCCAGCTCGGCGCCAAATGACCCAGCTCGTACCCATCGATCGTGATGCGACCGGCCGTCGGTTCGTAGAATCGTTCCAGCAGCGCCGCCACGGTCGACTTGCCGCTCCCGCTCGCGCCCACCAGTGCCACCGTTTGGCCCGGTCGAAGCACGAGATTGAAGTCCTTCAGCACGCGCTGATTCGGCCGTGTCGGATACACAAACTGAACCCCCTCGAAGCGTATCTCGCCCCGCAGATTGCTGTCCGGGATGATAAGGCCATGCTTAAGGTCGACCCGCGGCTCCAGGCTCAGGAACTCGAACACACGCGCCCCCGCCGTCATGCCGCGGATGACCGAGCCGAGCAGGATGGAGCCCTGGGCGAGCGATCGCTGAACGCCCTGGGCCGCCACCAGGAATGCCATCAGATCGCCCGCGCTGATGGAGTTCGCCGACATGAAGTGGCCGCCAAGCAGGAGCGTCGTCAGCACCATCCCGTTAAGGCACAGATTGCTGAGCGCTTGAAAGACGGCAATGCCGGCACCGAGCTGCTGCGACAGGACGGCCGATTTGTCCGTCTCCACCCGGAACAGCTCGATCTCGCTGTACTCGCTGGCACTGGCCCGTACGGTGCGAATGTTGGACAGTGCCTCCTCACTCACCGATGTGGCTCGCTCCGATTGGGCCTGTGCCTTCTTGCTTAGGTGGCGCAGCGAGCGCCCGAGCAGGGAAAACATGGCCACCGCTACCGGGACCGACACGAGCGCAATGCTGGCCAGCTGGGGCGAGATCCAGAACAGGGAAATGCCACCGCCGACGAGCTGGGCGAAGCTGCGCAAACCCTGCGAGATGCACTGCTTGAAGCTGGACTTGAAATCTTGCACGTCCGCGGTCAGCCGGTTGACCAGTTCGCCGGTACGGTTGTGGTCGAAGAACTCCAGATCTTGGATGATGATCTGCTTGAACAGGTCCTGCCTGATGCTGGCCGCCATCTGCTCGCCGATCTGGCTGAGCAGCAGAATGTACAGGAAGGTAAAGCCGGACTGGGCCAGATACATACCGAACAGCTGCAGCGCAGGGCCCCGCATATCTCGAAAGAAACTTGCCGTATTGATGCTGGGGGCAAGTGAAGAAGATCGTTTGGATTTATGTTCATCACTGTTTGGAAAGCGATTTCACTCACTCTTTAAGGCTGCTGCCTGCATACCGGGCCAGCTTGTTAACGATCACTCCGAGCAGATTCGGTATTTGAATGTTGAAATATGCCACGGCAAGGGCAGCCTACAAATCGAAACCATTTTAAAAGTATTATGTTATGTTAAACCACCTTTTGCATGTGCTTCCTCACCATAACGGCACCAATCAGCTTGCCCAAATGCCGCCTCAGGTAATGCCAAAACTTCCACCAATCGAACCGCACCGCCCCGTCGTCCACTAGCTGCCGCTGGCCGGCCAGCCGGTTTACGGACGCCTCACAGTGCACGAACGACTTCCGGTACTGATAGCCCAGCGTGATGCTTACGACCGTTCCACCCAGCAGCACCCTTATCAGTCGCGATCTCTGTGAACCGGTTTTCGTAACCGTGTGCGAGGGTCGGACCACCGTTCGCTGAACGGTGTTCCGGATCGGTTGCAGGAACCCACTCCTCCCCAGTCCGAACGATTGAACCGTCTTGTGGAGCAGCACATTCCTTCCCTCCGTGCTGTATGGAGAAGACCTGAAACAAACAAAAAACAGCAGCAACGGGAACGAGGTTGAGGTTATGCAATCTCTCTACAGAATCGGCCACTACCGACCGTGTCAGTCCCTGCCAGCAACATTGTCGGTGCGGGGAGAGTAGCAACTTCAGCATTGCTCACGAAACCAGTGCAAAACACGCCCGGGCGTAGCTCGTAAGCCACGGATTGTTGGCCTCGCTCGGTGGACGCTTCTTGTGCCCAGTTGGTTTGAAAACAACGCAACACTTTCGCTGTTGCACAGACTGTTGTGATTTGTTTTTCTTTTTGCCCACTGCTTTTTTCGTAGCTGTGGTACATGTCAAAAGTACCGGTGTAAACAACAGCTGATTGTCAGTTGCGCACAGTGAAGCAGTGGAAGGGTTGTGCAGCGTGACATTCAACGGCGGGAGTTTGAAACGTTTCCTTGTTTTCTGAAATGTTTTGTGAAATATTTCCGTTTTTTTTTTAATGTACAGTTTATCTGAGTAATACACCGTGCAAATAAAATGAAGAATAACGCACATTAGTTTGTTAGTTCCTGGCTTGTAAGGGAGCATTTTTAGGATCGATTTGGGTTCAAGATCTCTTCTAGGAATAGTTTGGGTGCGGATTCTATTCCTGGAACTGTGTGGCTTCTGGGTAAGATTCAGGAACGGTGTAGTTTCAATATAAGTTCCAGGGCCGGCATGAGTATATGGGTTCAGATCGAGTATTAGTTTAGGATCCGAATCAGCCTATATGGGGTTAGAATCAACTCCAGCGTTGGTAAGGGATAAGGGTTTGTTACAACAACAGTATGATTTCGAGAGTAGTTCAGGATCGCCATGAGGTCAGGAACAGTTCCACAGTCGGTATGGTCTTTAAAAATATGTTTCTGGAAACGTAGCAGTTGGGGATATGTTCGATGATTGGTATCGATTTGAGATCAGTTCCAGGTGTGATATGGACTCAGAATCAGTTCCTGGACAGTTAAGGATTTGGACTGAAATAGGTTCAGAATGAGGTCCTTGTGCTCAACAATATGGCTACCCAAGTACCACAAATCCACTGAACGACCATTAAACGGGTTCTAAACGGCTCAAGTTCTTAACCCAAAAAGAATCTAAAAAGACTTCGTTTAACAGACGGTGGCCAACTGGTGCATTCTAAAAATAGCAAAAAAGCTTATGGCGCCATCTGCCTGTGGGATAGCCACACACTGTGGAGCTTTCCTCGCTTTGAGAGTTTTCTTCTTCCCTCTGTACTGTTGAATAGTTTCATATAGAAGTTATGCATCGCTAGAACAAGGACGGCGAAACGATTGTTTAAATACTAAACTCTAATATCACTCACTAGCATTGTAGCAAGTAAAAGAGACGAATGTAGTCTGAAAGACTCTAAGTCTCTATTATCAATCAAACAAACAAACGAACGTTGTGGGTCTTGGGCAGTAGTTCGAAGACCAGCATGAGTTCAGGAACATTTCCAAGACAGATATGGTTTCAAAATAGGTTTCTAGACTTCCTAGGTTCCTAGGGTCGGCTCAAGCAATAGTATGGATTCAGGGTCAGTTCCAGAACAGTTGTTGTAAATACAGGCTGATGTAGATTCAGAATCAGGTCTATGACCAATATGGCTAAAGTATCATTAACAGGACCGGTGGTATGTTTACAGAATCAGTTCCAGGATTCACATTGGATCAATATCAATTCCAAGACTTGCATGGGTTTTTAGAATCTGTTCCTGGAATGATATGAGGTAAAGATCAGGTTCGGTAGCACTATTCGTTTAGGTTCAGCCCCTAGAACCAGTATGGGTATTGGATAAGCTTCCCTATGGATAATGGATAAGAATCATACTCTCTTCATGATTTAGATTGCCGTTTAGGTTGCAAAGGCAGTTGCGAATTCAGATTTCGAAATAACTTTGTAAACTGTAATTGTTTTGAGAAGATAAATGAGCTTAATACAACTATATATTTATTAAATAAATAAATCACTTGTGAGGAATAACATTCTGAGGAACTGAGGAACTCAACAATATAACACTCGGCAACTTCTATCGTCATTGTAACCTCTATCATTATCACGACTCGAATAAAACTATTCTACCAAAATTACAAACAATGAACAATCCTCAAACTTCGTTGCAAAGAGTGCACTCAAATGAAGTCAGCACGATATTCCGCAAACAAACGGTTGCAAACGAAAATATTAAATTAAAACAACTCCGTTGCGCGATGAAGTGAAATGTGCACAGCTTGCATACCATTACTGTCCAGTATGGCAGCACAACCAACGGGGAACCATCTGGTGGTAGCCTGCAGCACAGGCGCAAAACCTTTACACCACCCACTGCGCCTAAGGCAAGCGTAATATTCAAATTCAATTGCCGATATGCCTTTCCACTCTACCCCGCTCCAGTTGCGGTGCGTGCAATAGTTGTTTTATCGTTGTTGTTGTTTTTGTTAATTCTTTTCGAAATTAAATAAATTCCCATAACTTCACATGACACAGCAAACCCGAAAATCCTGGTCAACCCGGCGTGTGTCCGGACCACAGTGTGGACATACAGTGCAGTCCCCGGGATCGTGCGTCCCAAAACAAACGTGCGTGTGTTGCGGGTGCAGGGTGGGGAAGGCAGGAAAGGGGGTAGTTCCCGGCTAGGGATAGAATTATTATCTTCCATGGAAAACGCTCGAACGGTCCACTGTGGTTTGCGTCTGCATTATGAGTGTAGCCTTTCGGGGGAATTGCACTTGTACCACATACACAAACACGCTGATGCGTTTCGGCGCATCCCATCCACCCAAAAAGTGCCCCCCATTTCAAGGGTCAAATTTTTGGCCCCATGTTTGTATGTTAGTTTTGTACGGCGCATGGTTGTGGTAGGGAACCGCACGTTGACACACGGCCTTTGCGGTTTTCAGTGGCCCCGTTTTCCCAGCCTGGCCTACAGGGACCATTGTCGCACAGATACACATCTACACATGCAGCACCCAGTGTCTCCTGCAAATTCCCCCCTTTTTCCCCGTATCAACCAATCCCCCGGGTGCATTTGTAGCAGTGTTTTGGAATGCATTTAAATACAGAACGTTTTCCCACGGGGCCTACGGTGGTGCGAGCCCCCAAAAAAGTGGGGGCCGCTATCGATTCCGGCGGGTGGTTTTTTATTCATACGATTCTGCCTTTCCCAATCCTCCCCCCCCCACCCCTCTCATTCAGGGTGGCTCCTCTTCTCCTCCCTGTTGCGGCAAAAAAAAAATCCCGCGGCCCTGCGAGTGTCCAACCGTGCCCGGCGCGTCACGCGTACGCGAGCAAACAATTTCGATACGCATGAAATGATATGAAAATATTCATAATACATTTCAAATTGACATATTTTCCGATTTTGCGGGAATGCGGGACAATGCTAACCTTGGGCCTGGTGAGGGTGGCTTTCGGTGTTTTTTTGGGGAGAAGGGAACTGGGGGGAGGGTACGGGACGCGCGCGCTCGTTTCGATTTTTTGGGGAGGCAGCGAGCCGATTGCATGGGGTGAAAAGTACCAGAGTGTGCTGCTTCTGTGTGTATATTTCTGTTCAATTTTCGATCAACTTGGTAGAATAGTAGCAGCAGCAGCAACAGCAGCAGTGGAAGTTGGACATCATGGGGGGCGTTTTTTTATTATAATGTATTCAGTTGCGTATTTTTCATTTCACTTCGACGTTTCGAGCAGGAGTTGGTGTGCTCTGTTCATTTTCGGAAAGGGAGGATGACCATGCTGTCCAACTCACGCGGTACAAACTACAGCTGCATGGGGGTGCTTTTGTTTGCATTTTTCAACATTCATTGGGAAATGGGCGCGAGGGGACGAACATTTTTGTAATACGGATCGGCAATTTCAGGCTACAATGATTTAATAACGATCATTCAAATGTTTCCGGTGCGACAGGAATGTGCGACGCCCAACCGCGATGGGGGAGAATTTGTGCGTTTTGTCTAGTGAAGGAATTATTGATGACATTGTTGTACGGTTGAGGGGGGGTGGGGGAAATAGCATTTTTGTAGTGTAAGTAGGGTTTTTTTTTAAATATTTTTGCATAATTTCATAGTGTAAAATGTACTGCGCATCTGAATGGCTTGTGTAATGTAACTACTTTTACAGTAACCACCAAACAGACAACATTCAGGCTTATTCTATTGTTGTTATTGAGATGTCTCGACGTCGAGTTGAATATTGCTAAGGAAATTAGGTCTACTTTGCAACTAATCAAAGTTTTTTTTCGGAAACGATTTTTTGGCAGTTTT
>KB667755.1:1000163-1011355 GCA_000349065.1 Anopheles quadriannulatus
GATCAATTTCAGGACTGGCAGTTTGGGGTCAGTTTCAAGATCGATGTATAAGATCAGGATCTGTTATAAAACCGGTATCGGGTTTTTATCAGTTTCAGAACTAGTCAGACGGGTCGTAAGTCTAGTTTGAGTTTTGAATTAATTTTTAAAACTGTAAGGATTAAGATGATAAGATCGGTTTCAGATTGAAAAAAAGCTAAAAATTGAAACCCAAGTCCGTTAAAAATTCAGAAGCGGTCAAGACAGTTTAAGGTTTTGGCCTTCGTTACGGAAATCGGAAAGGGGTTTTAAAGTTAAAATTGCGTTTCGTAGCCTTGTAAACGGCCCCAATGAACTATTCGCTCGCAAAAAACCTTTACTCTATAAATAGCTGCGAATTTTGCTAAAAAAAGATTACATGCTACTGGGAAGAAAGAAACGAAAAAATAAACTCGTAAATGGAGCAATGCAAGTGGTTCAACTCAAGGATAGATTGTATTTCCTGTGAAAACCATTTAAATATTTCTCCAGCTTTTTTTGGTTGGAATGCGTTGCAAACCTTCTCATTTGCCAATTGCTGCAATTGTAAAGTATACAACCAAAACCATCCAAAATAATCCACTTACTGGTTACAATTAGCAACCAAAAGTAGCTGCAATTGATTGCTTCCGCCAGTCGGTGAAAACAAACAACCATGATTGGCATTTTTCGTTTAAATTTTTTTAACGATTTATGCAAAAATTGCAATTAAAATGCCAATTCGTTTGTGCAACAGGCAAACCAACCCTAGAGCGATTCAGGCTCCCTGCCCTCCAGGGGTTCTGTAAGGCATTCTTTGCATCGAAACCACATCAAAGAGGAACCGTGCGGCATGTAACGATTAAAAATCAACCTGTCATGCGGTGTTAATTGCAACGGCGAAGGTGCTGTCGTAAACAATTATCGGATAGTGAACGAGTACGCAAATTGTAGGGCTGCGGCACATAATGAATGGTAATTTGTGCAACGAAAACATTGCACGATTGCTGAGCGAGCATTTTTATTTTCTTCTCTTCACGATTATCATTTGCTAGATATAAAGCTGTCGCTCTTAAAACTATGCAAAATTTGCCACAAAGTAACGCATCCTCTGTGTGCCACCGCTTAGCTATCCCACACGTGATTATTTACCAGCAAAATGAATGACTTTCGCTGGCGAAAAAACGACCTCCTGCCTGTTCTGTCGGCACATCAGCAAAAAAAGGAAGCCCCATTGTGCCACGTATAAACTTTATTACAACTTTAACACATTCTTCAACATTCCCAGCAGCAGTGGGGCTGATCATTGCCCCGCGGGAGGTAGCGCCTCAAAACGCAAAGCACAATCTGCAATGAAGAGATCTCGTTATCCCCGAACCCCAAAACCGGGAGCCAAAAATTCATCATTTCAGCCTCTTGCTACTTGCGTAGCGTTCGGAAGGATGTTTTTGTCACAAAAAGCCGACAAAATTCCATCCCAGTCTGGGTAGTTGGGAACAAAATACATAGGCAAAAAAAAACGGACAACCTCCAACGATGTCCCGGAAGTCATCTGCGTGTTGTACTCCATATTTCACAACCTTCGTCCCACTCAACCATTTCTCTTGTGGAATGCAACCGATGATTTGTGCTACTCGGCTGAGCCCCAAATTTGGTGGTAACAGTCAAACTGGGCAACACAAACACACCAATACATGCCGAAGACATGGAGCAAGCTTCCCATTGCTTGTACTACCGAAGCGCGCGTGAAGAATCTCACCAGCATTGTCTGGTGCGAGAAATTACACACCACTGCTCAGACCTGTCAATCGCAAATTTACAAGTGCTGCTCCGTGCCGTTGACACTTTCCCGGGCTGCTGAAAACGATTCTATCTTCGCACTTACCACACACACAAAAAAATCCTTCCCCCCATTTAGGCTGGGTTGCGTTTTAGACCGAAAGTTTTTACGATCTCATTTTACCTGATTACAACAAAGCCACAAAGGAGTTTGCTTTTGCAAACGGCGAGCAGGGGTTAAGCACAGCACAGCCACATTTCCCAGACGCATTTGGCGCTGTGTGGTGGCGTGGTTATGCTTATGCCTCCGTCGACTAGCTTCTACACCGCATTTCCCTTCCACTTTCCCGAAACTCACACAGCACGCGAGATTATAAAGCTTGTCATCATTTCACCGCACACCGGGGTTTCCGGTTTATCCTTTGCGAACGCCACGTACATGGCCATGGGCCCTGGCGGTGCAAGGCGCGTTAATTAATTTTATTCTTTTTCCACTTCACCTTGCATGCAAGAGAGCAGCAAGCAGCAAGGTAAACTTTGCACAGCGACACAGTCGGTGTGGATTTTTGACATGTCGTACGGTCGTAAAACATTGCGGCGTGCGAGCGGATTGCATCCCTCGTTACACGGGGCGGGTCAGTTTGGGCTTTAGAGCCACCAGGCTCGGCTCGGTGAATCCCTGATTAGAGTTTGAGAGGGTTTTTTACCGTACTATTTCATTTTTTCGTTTCACTATCGAGTGATGAGAGCTGAGTGGATTTGGCCCCACGGTAAGCTAGGGCGTACGAATGCGTAGAAAAGCCGCAGTAGGTGCAGGAGAAAGTTTGTTTAACAAATTTCGAGATGAAAAAAAAAACATGTTTAATGCAATGAGGTTTGCTTTTGCAAACATGCAAAAGCACATTGCAATATTTGCATTTCAACGAGAGAGAGAGAGAGAGAGAGAGAGAGAGAGAGAGAGAGAGAGAGAGAGATAAAAAAGGTTTGTATGCTTTGCAAAAGGGTTCCATTTGCATTTTGTCTATTTGATTGCGTTTAAAGTGCTTAAAGTTTTGGGACAACCTCAAACCATCCTCGCTGGGAAGAATTTAAACCAACAGTAAGCAAATGAACTAAATTCTCATTCCCAGACCAACTATAACTCGTTGAGCCGCTGGTCCAACCGATGTGAAATGAGCTGAGGACCCGAAGGACGGTACAAATTACTGTTGATTAGCTCGTAAAACCTTCCCCTCCTCCAGAAATGTTTGTAGCAGCTTTCGCAGTTTAAATGATTTCCACGCAACATTGGCTGCTTAGCGAGAAGTGCAGAAGATTTTTATGCACGAAGAACTAGAAGATAAGAGCAAAGCAAAGAGATTTTCATGCTAAAATTGGGTTACATTAATTTCAAATTGAAATGTATGACATGATATTAGGAAAAAAATAAGTAAATTTATGTGACTAACAAACCCTGGGGAGTGTAACATAGTCTGAACAAGAGAGACAATGTTGCAATTCACATCGATATTTGCATAAAAAATAAGACATTCTGGCTATTTTATGGTATATTTCTCTAAAATTTACATGTTTTATTCACATGCAACCTAACTATTGAGTTGACAATTAATAAGTAACCCAGCCTAACAGCAACTACCGGCGAGATCTGATTGTATCAGATTTAACTAGTTAATTTGGCTCCGTTGCAGGTCTGCCGATTCTGCAATACCAATCCTGGAACACGTCATGAACACATCCATGAGGTGCGCTCTGGAGCGCACCCAAGATTTCGATCCGACTCCGGCAAAAGCGAAACCAATAATTCAGATCAGCGTAGGAGTCATCCGAAGTCGAAGTCGTCTGGAGTTGAGGCTGGAATTGTCCTGAGTCTGTACTCCTATTGATTCCGATTCTGGTCGACTCCGATTCCAGAGGATCTCAACTCCACACGACTCCAACTCCAAGCGATTCCGACTCCGGCTCCTGAAGATTCCGACTCCGGCTCTAGACTAGTTTAGGGTTTTATGAATCTTTCGTTGAGATTCATTCATATAAATCTTCATCGATACGTGTTTCGAATCTTGAATCGAATCTCTAAATATTAATGGATCTTTAAAGATTCGTGAATCCTTCAAGGCTCATGAACCTCGAAAGGTTCATTAATCTATAAAGATTCATTAATCTTCAACGATTCAGCGATCTATGCAGGATCAGGAATCAGTGTAGATTCATAAATTTTCAGGGATTCATGAGCTCTTAGACAAAAGTAATATTCAAAACGTTGAATTTGTGCGATCCCGTGGTACAGTAGTTAACTCGTACGACATGCCCGTCGTGGGTTTAAATCGCGCATAGACCGTCTCCCCGTTGCAAAACAGACTATCTGGCTGCGTGGTACCAAGAAACCTTGAATGCCTGTACAGGCTGGCATGACCACGTAGGCTGTTACGACAAGAAGAAGCTCAAGCTCTATGAATCTTTCGAGATTTCATGAATTTTTACTACCCAGCTTCAGATTCAGTGAATCTTTTCAAAGATTCTTTCATGAATCTGAATCTGAGATTTACTTCACACTACTCTATACGACTTCGAATGACTTTGACTCCAGGTGACTCCGTCTTTGACTCCAGATGACTCCGAAAGATTCCGGCTCTATATAGCCTCGACTCCGAACGGTTTCGGACGATTCGGCACGGCTCCGCATATTGCTGACAGGAAATTTTCGGAGACGGAACGGATTCGACTCCGGATTTTTACCAACTTTACCTATCCGTACTAATCCTAAAACACAACTTGAACACATCCATAACGATCTTAGTACCGATTACGAAGCCCCGAGGTTTACGAGGCCCTAGAAACGATCATAAACGATGTCTTTTAGCTGTTACTCAATCCATAGCTGAATGAGAATGAACCTACACTGGTCCTGGTACATATGGCACAACCCTGTATCAATTCTGGAGCTAGTCACGAACTTATACCGGTCATGAACCATACACTGAACTCATGCTTCTAACAAGTTTTGAGAACGATGCAAAAGGTGAATACAGGGTTTTACAAGAGTTCTCACAGCTGTGAGACCTTGTTTGACAAATCCAATCAGAATTTTCAAGGAGCCTGTCCAAAAAAGGTGCCATATAGTCCAATTCCCAACATATGAAGTTCACATCCAACAAGAAAGAGTCAAGGTAGTGTCCCTCAACTATGAGAACCCCAGGAAAACCCTGTAAATCGTGAAAAGAATAAAAAATACGGGAACCAACCAGCATATCGTGGGAAACCCTGGAACAAACTTATTTTGACTACGCTTTGTCGCTTCACTGCGGGAAATTCACTCGGTATGACAAAATGTGTGGTGATGTAAGCTTCATAGTTGTGGCCTTTCCTCACTCTTTCAGCAAACTGATCATCTGAACGAATACAGCCCAACTTAATGGACTAATGTCTATTTATCAATTTTCTTTCAAAAAAGTACTCAAAAAAAAAAAACAAAAAGGAATGCCAAAACATTTATTGATTTTTATACGAAAAGAAAGTTTTGTTTTTATTAGACTTTTTGTTTGCTCTCAATTTGTCTCCTGTCCATGTTTTAACCGGTTCCGTTCTACACTCGTGTACCTGTGCAAACCCTGTGCAAACCGTTCTAATCAATTGCTATCCTCTTTCTTCTGCATTTTCGATCGATCAACGTTTGTTATTCGTTTCACTTACTTGTTTCAGAAACATTTCAATGTCTGTAAGGTGTCTTTGCTCTCTACGTGGGGCTTTGTGTTTGCTGTTGTTTTGACTAATCCTTTTGTCGATTCTTTCCTTGCGCTTTCGTACCGCTTTGGTGAGTCACTGGATTGAAATGTGATCAAAAATCATTGCTTGCCAAAGTCACGTTGCATGAGGACGTGCTGATGCGCCTCGTTCTTCTGCAATGCAATTCCACCGCTAAGATGAATCAATCATTTGCCCGCTTCAATTTAGAGATAGCAGCCCGTTTTTTCCAGCGGCATCGAATAGGCAGTTTGAAAAGGTTTAACAACGCTTACAATTCCTCCTCGCACAGCAGTGCCTGTGTGCGACCAACCACTGAGTGTACAATTCCACTAGATCCACCTTCATTCCTACACGGCTCGTTTTGCTAATTCCATTGCTTCCCATTTTTGTGCTAGTTTGCGGTGAAACGGGGCGGGGGAAGTTCGCCCTTCCGCTCAGCCATAGAAACAAAGGGATTTGGTTTTGTTTTGTTTTTTGTTTTTCTGTTACGATCAAAGAGATTTAACTACTTTTCCACACGTTTCACGCACGACTTGCTCGATTAGTTTAGTATTATTTTTTGTTTTTTTTTTCTCCCCTTTTGTTTTTCCCTTTCAGTTTGTGGTAATGAATTTCGTGTGAATACCTGGTAAGTGTTTGCTATTTTGCTAGTTTGCTTTTCCCACCCTTTCTTTTGTAACTGTTTCATGTGATGTTTTCATTCTTTTATTTTTTTGTTTGTTTTTTTCGTCTTCTGTTTTTTTTAACTTTATTTCAGCAACTAAAAGTGTTTTTATTTTACAGTTTAGTTGTGAATGTCTTTATTTGTTTTTTTTTTCTTTCTTCTTCACCAATCTATTATTTGCCACATCGAGCAGTGGTTTTCTTTTTCTTTTTTTTTTAAATTCTTATCTGGTCTTTGTGTGAACGTGTTTTTTGTCCCCTTGTTTCGGACTTCCGTTTCCGCTTTCGCTACAGTTATTGTAAGTGTTTTGTAAGTTTTCATTTAATTTTCTTTTTCTTTACACTATTCAACGGAAAGACTATATGTGTGTGTTTGTGAGTGAGTGTTTTGTGTGTGTGTGTTTTTTTCATTCTTTAAATTTATGTCACTGTAACTAGAATATCTCCAGAAAATGGTAACAAATTTATTACTTTCTCGTTAAATCTTTCTACTATCTTTTTATCATGCAATTTAGTTTAGCGTGTGGGGATTTATACTTCCTCTGCACCACCACTCCTGCCCGGAGCAGTGTAACGAAAACGATCGTGTAGAGACAGCCAAGATTGAGTTATGCTTTGCAAATTGAAACTCATAGTAAACTCATCATTTCGCTACAGTTTTATGGTACACAGCACAGGAGTATATAGTCAGGAAGGGAGGAACGTAACGAAACGATTCTTTTATTTTACATTGCGCGCCTGCTTTGATAGACAAAGCGTGAAGGTGTGTGTTCCGTGTGTTTTGCAACTGCTTTTGCTTTAGTTTTTATTTCTTTTCTCTGCTCTACTTTAGGTGTTTGTGTGTATGATTGGATTCGTTTAGTTTTTGTTTTTTTGTGAATGAAATTAAATTCCTCACTAAACATAACAGATACATGTTTTCTTACTTCAATTATGTACAGACGCTCTGCTTCCATCACCGGTGTCCGTACCCGGCTGGCGACAGTGCGGATTATAAGATGTAATACACTTGCCTTAACTGTACCGACTCTTAACCCTTTACTGGTGGACTGGAATATTGGCCGCGGGATGCAGTGCATCGGTTTTTACGAAATTTCAAACGATATTCGCACGACCACTTTATCGGTCTGGTTCAATTTCACCAATCCATAAGAAATGGGACGTAAAAACGCTTCATAAACCACTTCAAGAAATGCCATTCCATTTGCTCTCTCGCTCTCACACACACAAACGCACACACAAACGCACTTCATCTACAAATCTCCAGTACCGGTTTGCATTTGCATTTGCTTTTCGACGCCACTGTGCCACCCCCCTTTGCACATTTTCTGCCCATTAGCCGTCGCTAAAATGGAGCACAGTTTCAAGCAGAACCGTTCTTGAGAACGAGATTGCGCGCGTGATTGTTCCATTTGATTGGTTTACTTTGAAGATGACGATGATGACGACGGTATTGCGCTAACAGTGGCAGTTGTTGGTCGTTTCGCTGCGAAGCAGTGGGGTCTCATTTTGAAACTTCATTTTCGAGTGGTTTCGAGTAGAATATTTCGCCCTTTGTGTGTGTGTGTGTGTGCGTGAATAGTTTAACCATCATTCCAAAATGGCAGAAAAAGGTTCAACGTTCCATCTCCCCCGTTCACGCGCTGTTCCACATTCGCACGAGTTCACCGGAATGAAGTGAAAAGCGAACTGTAAATTATACTTTCCGATGAGCTTTTCATAAACTGTGTATCATTGTTTCGGCCGAGGGGGCGAGCTGGGACGATGACTTGCGGTGCAATGGTGCCGGCTCTTTGCCCCAGGTTTATTGCTTTCGTGTGCCACTGTGCCATTGTCTTGGGAGTTGCCGCAGTGAAGTGGGAGGTAACACAAACAAAAAAAAGATGGACAAAAGTTGGGAGTTGTTTTTTTGTTGCTCTTGCTTTATGCTGTCGCCCCCTTTTTTACGCTGTCTTTGGATATTATGAGGAGGGCTTCTTTCGAACCTATCTCGAGGGGATTCTGCAAGGGATGGATTTTTTTTGTTTCGTAGCAGTAATGAAGTAAAGGCGCATTGGATCACGAGCACGATGGAGCGTGAATTAGTTGAAACAATGTGATACAAAGGACGACACAACTGAATCATGCGAGGAAGAATGAGGGAAAGGTCAAAGGGCACGACGGTGATAAAGTTAATATTTAGAATGACCCTAACGGGTGCAAAAGCGAAAAAAAAAACCTTTAAAAAATGGGGAATTTAATTTGGATTGATTTTTTATTAATTTTCAACCAATATCATCGTTAGATTGCCTACATTCAGGCGGCTATTGGAAAGCATTGACAAACCGAGCAGCGCAGGTCTGCTCGTGCTGTGGCAGCGGAAGTGTGCAACGGTCAAACAGTAGAGGGTAAACATTTTCCGATGCATTTGAAAGGGGGAAAAACCCATTTTCAATCGTAAACAGAAGCGAAGGAAAGAGAAAGAGAGCAACAAAACGCCCAGTCCAGCACGTAACTGTTTGCATTATTAATGGTCGGGCCCATTGCGATAAGCTCCAATTATATGCGGATTTGATCCATTCGGTTTCACCCCCCCCCCCCCCCCCGTGTAGCACGTGCCTGCGATTGTGGATGGGAGCTGAGGTACACTATGTTTGTAAAATGCAAAAAAAAAAGAAAATAGAAAAAACCTGCATTCACTCGCCAATGCCAATTATTGAAACATTCACGATCATTCACTCGATCACAAGTTTATCGGGCCGGGCAAAAACATAAAATCAAAAAAAAAAAACCCCAGTTCCGCTTTCTTTCCGCGCCTTCCAGGTTGGTGAATGCCTTTTTTCACGGTAGAAAGAGTGTTTGCATTCCACAGCCATGGGCAGCATTGTATGCGTTATCGGAACGCTTCAGAATGTGCGTTGATAGGCAAACGATTGGGTATGGGACGCAGGCAGGGAAGGGATTTTTCTCTTCATTATCTGGCGCATCCATTTGTTTGGCTTATTGAGAGCCGGGGTTTTTTTTCCCACGAATGATTTTTTGTGTTTTTTTACGATGATGCATTTTTAATGCACTTTTGTGTTGATTTGTCTATCGATGTGGAACACACACACACACACAGCGAGAAAACAGCGAGGGAGGCTGTAGGAGAAGGGGTCGTTTTTGTGTATTTACAAATTCCGAACATCGCTACAAACGATTTCGGTTCAATTTCGGTTTTGATTTCCTTCCTTGCTGAATGTTTTTCCACGCTTTCTCTCTCTCTCTCTCTCTTTGTCTCTCTGTTTGGTTCAATTTACCATTTCGGGTTAATTTGCAACCCGCGTGCACCCGGCATGCGGTGCAATCTTTGTTGTTCACTCAAGTTTAACCTGTGCGTTCATTATTCAAATGGTTGTTTTTACACTTTTGTCCCAGCACACACCCGCCCACCCATTCCCCGGCGGTGCTTTTGGGTTTCAGCGAGGAGGAGTTTCAGCGGATCATAAAAGGATCATGTCTGCTCCTGCTGTGTATCCTGCCGCTCCCCGGGCCATCCCAAACATTCATTTGCAATTGGTTTGCTTGCAGCAAAAGTTCTTCCCCTCGCTCCCGGAACAACGGATCATGCACCATCGATTCCGGTGGCACAAGTCATGTTTGATTAATTCATGTTCGGCAATAGTAGCAGCAGCAGCAGCAGCAGCAGCAGTATTGCGTTTTAACAATGCATGCACGCACCACACGCGAGCGCGATTTCATCCTGCCCCGTCCCTCCGGCAACGGCGATGTTAAACCCTTTGCGGCCAGCATTTGACCCTTTATCGTGTTTGTGTTCCCTTTGTCCAACCCTTTAGCGCACTGTTTGTTTCACGAAGCAGTGGGAAGTGAAGTGGATGAGGCTTTCGGTTTTGCCTTTAATTTTTAAGCTCTCGATTTATTTACACGTGACCATCTCTCGCAACGGGGGTGTGTGACACAGGTTCGGGGCGAGGTCATTCCATCGTGTGTGAGAGTGTGTGTGAGCGGAAAGTTTTCTTTGCCAATTCAACGCTCCGCAATGGTGCACACATGGGCGGCAGTGTAGATTGTTTGTGCTCCTTTTTTTATTCGCTCGTTCGTTTGTTTGTTAGTGTGAATGCATTCCGCTTCATATTGCTTGTTTTCGTATGCAGCGAGTTAATTTATTTAATGGTTTCCTTCTTCCGCCTTCTGCACTTTTGCAAGTTTGAACGGAGCAGAAAGGAAAGCTGCACCCCGGGTAATTCGATTCTGGTCCACCAGCTGCAAGGAGAAAGGTGAGATAGAGCGGGATGATGATGAAGGGTGAGGGCTCGACCAAGGTGGAAACAAATGAATAGAAAGTGGGATCACTACCTATTTACAAAGTGTTCACTCGTCTTCCCACTGAGTCGGAAGATTGTTTTGTTCGAGATTAACTGTTTTTTTATGCGTCGAATTTTCGCTGCTCTTTTGCCACTCTCAACTTAAAGAAAACTTTTGTCTCACACTTCTTGGAAGTAGCTGTATCGGTTGAACAGTTGAAGTGAAACATAATTTTGCGTTTTTTTTTTTTTAAATCGTTCTTCTAGATCGCTGTCCGTCCGTGCGTCCCCGGGATCAATCAACCTGTATTGCGCTATGGGCGACTATTGGGCCCCATCTGAACAACTTCGCCTCCCGTTTCGTTCGTGCTTTTCTTCGTATGCTTTACGTTTGCTCCATTAGGCATAGCTCGCCATCCATTAGGCATAGCTCGACTTGAGCAGATACGATAGTATCACGCTGGGAAAGAACAAACACTCGAACAGGATGGCGGACAGCTGTGACGTGGCGGCGGCACCGCTCGTTTTTCGGCGCGAAATTGCTGCCGTGTTGTCGCCTGCAATGGGAAGGGAAGGAAATGGAGAGAAGAAAAGAGTTGTTAGATGCATACATTCAATGAACAATCAGCTGAGTGATTAAACATTTGGCAACTCTTGCTGAGACATAAGGTTTGTATAGCTAAGGGAGATTTGTTTGGAGCAAAAATCTGTTTATGGGGCCCTTTC
>KB667755.1:1011365-1021406 GCA_000349065.1 Anopheles quadriannulatus
TTTGCTTGCAGCAAAAGTTCTTCCCCTCGCTCCCGGAACAACGGATCATGCACCATCGATTCCGGTGGCACAAGTCATGTTTGATTAATTCATGTTCGGCAATAGTAGCAGCAGCAGCAGCAGCAGCAGCAGTATTGCGTTTTAACAATGCATGCACGCACCACACGCGAGCGCGATTTCATCCTGCCCCGTCCCTCCGGCAACGGCGATGTTAAACCCTTTGCGGCCAGCATTTGACCCTTTATCGTGTTTGTGTTCCCTTTGTCCAACCCTTTAGCGCACTGTTTGTTTCACGAAGCAGTGGGAAGTGAAGTGGATGAGGCTTTCGGTTTTGCCTTTAATTTTTAAGCTCTCGATTTATTTACACGTGACCATCTCTCGCAACGGGGGTGTGTGACACAGGTTCGGGGCGAGGTCATTCCATCGTGTGTGTGTGCGTGTGTGAGCGGAAAGTTTTCTTTGCCAATTCAACGCTCCGCAATGGTGCACACATGGGCGGCAGTGTAGATTGTTTGTGCTCCTTTTTTTATTCGCTCGTTCGTTTGTTTGTTAGTGTGAATGCATTCCGCTTCATATTGCTTGTTTTCGTATGCAGCGAGTTAATTTATTTAATGGTTTCCTTCTTCCGCCTTCTGCACTTTTGCAAGTTTGAACGGAGCAGAGAGGAAAGCTGCACCCCGGGTAATTCGATTCTGGTCCACCAGCTGCAAGGAGAAAGGTGAGATAGAGCGGGATGATGATGAAGGGTGAGGGCTCGACCAAGGTGGAAACAAATGAATAGAAAGTGGGATCACTACCTATTTACAAAGTGTTCACTCGTCTTCCCACTGAGTCGGAAGATTGTTTTGTTCGAGATTAACTGTTTTTTTATGCGTCGAATTTTCGCTGCTCTTTTGCCACTCTCAACTTAAAGAAAACTTTTGTCTCACACTTCTTGGAAGTAGCTGTATCGGTTGAACAGTTGAAGTGAAACATAATTTTGCGTTTTTTTTTTTTTAAATCGTTCTTCTAGATCGCTGTCCGTCCGTGCGTCCCCGGGATCAATCAACCTGTATTGCGCTATGGGCGACTATTGGGCCCCATCTGAACAACTTCGCCTCCCGTTTCGTTCGTGCTTTTCTTCGTATGCTTTACGTTTGCTCCATTAGGCATAGCTCGCCATCCATTAGGCATAGCTCGACTTGAGCAGATACGATAGTATCACGCTGGGAAAGAACAAACACTCGAACAGGATGGCGGACAGCTGTGACGTGGCGGCGGCACCGCTCGTTTTTCGGCGCGAAATTGCTGCCGTGTTGTCGCCTGCAATGGGAAGGGAAGGAAATGGAGAGAAGAAAAGAGTTGTTAGATGCATACATTCAATGAACAATCAGCTGAGTGATTAAACATTTGGCAACTCTTGGTGAGACATAAGTTTTGAATAGCTAAGAGAGATTTGTTTGGAGCAAAAATCTGTTTATGGGGCCCTTTCTGTTGTAAGTTCGTAGGCTGATTTCAGCCTGTCAGCTGTTTGCATTGTATAGCAGTTTTCGAGCAGCTATCTTAGTCAGTAGAATATACAGGTGTGCTTATCCCAAGGTGTATGAATTTAGAAGGTTGATTTTTATCGCTTCTGCTTCTGAACAAAGATTTTAAGAGTGTTTTGAGTATTCGTCGAACCTCAAGAAAGCTTGTTTGAACAAAAGTTTTCACCCGTCCTGTCAAAAAGTGATATTCAAATTTGGGTTTAAAAAACATACTATGAGACCACTTGGACTACATACACTATGATTCTAGATTCCACCACGTGATCTATGTATGCACCTTGGGGTAAATGTAAACAACACCGTGTTTTCGAGCTGGTACTCGAATCTAATTCTAGCTTTGAGGCTATAATAATCTAGACTAAAAATTGCAGTTTTGGCTAGAAATTGGCTAGTTTTATGTGTGGTTTTGTATGGAGTGTTTACATTATTTCAGCCTCCAACTGTCAAACTCCATAAAAAAAACTGACTAGAATCGTAAAGGGCCCCTATGGTAGCTTAACAAAAAATATTTTGTCGACGACTATGACTACGACTGGCTTCATAAATAACCGGAACATGCCTTGATAAAAAACTACTGTTGCACCAAATAATGATTACAAGAATAAACGAATAAACGAGATTCCCATCAAATAAGTAACAAGTACATTTTCAATTCTGTTGGAGTAAAACTTTGACAACGAAATGTAATGAAACTAGGTGTATTGAACGTTATTAAATAATTTAATTTTCATCTTCAGACTTGATCATTCTAACCTAACAACGTTACATCTGATTCTTCTTCTTCTTCTTCTTCTTTGGCTCAACAACCGATGTCGGTCAAGGCCTGCCTGTACCCACTTGTGGGCTTTGGTTTTCAGTGACTAATTGATTCCCCCCCCCATAGCAGGATAGTCAGTCCTACGTATGGCGGCGCGGTCTATTTGGGGATTGAACCCATGACGGGCATGTTGTAAAGTCGTACGAGTTGACGACTGTACTACGAGACTGGCATGCATCTGATTAGTCTGATTAAAAGTGTGTTAAGCGCGGATTGTGTGCTAATTCCTACAAGGGCGCTCGAAATCATAACATAAGCATGGTCATGGTCATGACCGCATGGGTCGTTACGCCTACGAAGACGAATAAGAATCATCACGCTCAAGTATGAGTAATTTGAATGTTTATTGCTTTGGGAGCATTTAGTTCAGAATATGCAGTAGAACACTAAGTCTAGAATGTTAAGAATAGAATATTAATCAAATCTACTCCACTGTAAATAGTAAGTGAGTAATTGTAGTCAGTATATAATGGAATAGAAAATCGTTTTAATCATCTAACCATGAATACATGCAGCAGCAGTAGAAGTTATTCTTTAACATCATATGAAGTATAGTTTTTGTATTTGTTTCATCGAAACTTTAAACAGAACAATCTGTCCATTGGTGCAAGCTATATAATACATTTTGTTTACCATGAATCGCTGTGCAACTGTTTCGTAGAAAACGACAGACTTATAAAACATAACCGATTTCTAACTAAATCGCGTTTGCGAAACTGTCAACAAGAGCACTGACACGGTGCGCTGATGTGATAAGCAGACTGATTGACACTATCATGCAGTGTCGAATCTTACGTAGCAGCTGCAGTGTTTTTACGACCAGCTTATCAGGCCAGACGCTATTGCTTTCGTCTGTTTTCGTTCTTGACCGACACGATCCGGTACGATTATTCTCCGTCCAGCAGTGGATTAAAGAAGACGTGAAATTTGTTCCATTCCGTAGCAGCAACAATGGTGCAAATTAAGGCAACACTTTTGGTCATTTTGGCGTTCACAACAGGTAATACAACGTAGTGGTTAATAATGTAAAGATTTAACATTAAAAAATCAATTCGTTCCTCCTATCATCGGTAATACAGTGGCGTTCGCCTCCCCAAGGTTTGCAAGAGATGCCGATTCTTCCTCGGAGGAGTCTGCCGAAACGGGTGAAATTATGAAAGAGCTGCAGGAACTTTGCCGTAACAACAGTGGCTCCGATGCAGCCTTCGTTACGCTGATGGAATCGGCCCAGACCACCTTTACGTGCTTTGTCGGTGCCATCGATTTGGACGCGTTCATGAGCGACCTGTACACGCTGTCGAATGAAACTCGGTCGACGTTTTTCCCTCGGTGTGTATGTTTTTTTTGACAGTGTGTAGTTGGATTAGGATTAGGAGTAGGAGACTAATCGGGTTTGGGGTTAATTTTCTTCAAAACAGCTACTGTCCCCAGCTGCGGACGGCCTATAAGTGTACCGATCAGCTGTTGAATGACTTCCGTCCGTGCCTTGAGGAGGATGACTTCACGATCGTGCAGGCACTGTCCGGCATCATTCCCGATGCCGTGAATTTGATGTGCAAGAATGAGGGAGAAATTTTGTTCAGTAAGTGTGCTCTGTTCGATAGAGTGTTGGCAATACATCATTGATCGTTTGTGGAAAAATCCTTTCCAGAGCTTGAAGAACCCAAGTACGCGGACTGTGTTGCCAAGATTGGAGACAACTTCAATGAGTGCATCAACACGTTCCTCAACGGAACTGATGACTGGGATATCTCTCACCTGAACCAGGACCAGTGCAAGTAAGACCGTCAAACTGGTGATTGATATCTGATTGGTTCTAAAATTCACTTTTGTTGCATTCTCAGCACCCTCACCGGTTTCCGGCAGTGCGTGGAAAGCAAGCTGAGCATTTGCAAGGCACCGGAACTAATCAGCGTGTACGATCTATTCCACAACACTCTCTTCCGCATGACGCCGTGCCGTAACGTAAGTAGCACAGATTTGATGTATATTTTTGTGTGCGACGTTCGAACCCGACCGCGAGAGAACCAAATGATAATTCTAAAACAAAACAAAACTGCTCTCTGCTCTTCTTTGCAGTACGTGGAAGTTCCCAAAGTCGTGGTCCTTGATAACAACGAACTTAACGAGGTTTAGCTCGGTACAAGCGGCTTGCTACCATCGTACTATCAGGTTTGGGTTTTTTAGATTAGAGGGGTTTTGTTTCGGTAAAATAAACAAAAATGATTCTGTATTGAAATCGTTTGCACGTATGTGTGTATCAGTTAATGAGAGAAATGATGTTCTTCCTGTGCTTGCGAATTTTGTAGTGCGCAATTTGTGCCGTTTAAACGCGATTAACGAAACCTTTGACATTGGCCTCAATCGGAGAAGCGGTAGTAATGACTCAATACCATTGGATCGTGTGATAACGTGCGATCAATGTACTCTTGTCGGTACATACAGCTGTGCAGTATTATGTTGTAATCAATACTTTCTACCGTGGTGAAGGTCAGATGAGCAGTTTATAATTGTACACTCGACTGTCCCATAGCAGATACGTTACGGCGGAGAACTCGGTCGCTACCGTTGCTGGAGAGTCAGCACAAAATCGTGTTAGTGGGAGAAGGGAGAACCAAACCGTTAGAAAAAATTGGAGATAATTAGGATGTTGGATGTAGGCCGTAGTGTGGTTTCTTCTTCTTCTTCTTTGGCTCAACAACCGATGTCGGTCAAGGCCTGCCTGCATCCACTTGTGGGCTTGGCTTTCAGTGACTAATTGTTTCCCCCATAGCAGGATAGTCTGTCCTACGTATGGCCGCGCGGTCTATTTGGGGATTGAACCCATGACGGGCATGTTGTTAAGTCGTACGAGTGTGGTTTAGGTTACTTTAAGAATAGTAAAGTGTTTTGTCCACGGTTGTCGGAGTCGACTCCGATCTGACTCGAAAAATGTTGAATTTGACTCCGGAAGGTGTGTCTGACCAGTACTATCCGGAGCCGTTGGGTATCTGCAGGACCCGTCCATAATCGCCCGAAGTCTTCCGGTGTCGTACAGAGTCGGAGTCGTCCAGTGTCATGCAAGGTCGGCAGGAGTCGGCTTGAGAGGGCCGGAGCAATGTATTTTTGTTCGTGCATTTAATCTCCAACTCCGACTTCAGCTGACTCTGGTCGACTCAAATCGCTATTCTTAGATAGAAAGGCTTGTTTAAGAAATACACACATAAAGAGGAGAGGAAAAAACACAACGAAATTAAATGTCTGACCACATACACATTGCTCCAGCCGTCTATAGCCGACTCTGGACTGCTCCAGTTCACTTCGGATGACTCCAACCGACTGAATACGACTCCAGATGACTGCGGACGACTTTGGATGACTCCGGACGAAACCGGACGACTTCAACTTCGGCAGGAAATAGTGGATTCGATTTTGCCTGAGACGGAATTGGACTAACATTAGCCGAAGATGGATCAAAATCGTGGGTTCGCTCCAGAGAGCCACTTTACTAAGGGTAAATGATATATGCCTTTTGATTTAAAGTGGTTCTAGTGTAATCTAATTGTGCATAGTTTATTTTATTTTGTCCTTCACACCCTTTAAAAAAGGATGAAACGAGCATAACTTAGGCAATGCTCACCGTGCTTATGCAAATGCGATACAAGCGCACTGCAGGCATCAAACAAAGGCAAACGAACTATTTCACTAACAGGATGCTAAATGAACCACACGGAAAACTTTCTCCATCTTACACTTCAAATCTCATCTGCGCGTGCTACCGACATTGCTCGCACCGAAAATTTCCCCGTAACAAGAATGCCATTTGCTCTTCACCTTTCCGGCGACCGTTATCCGTCCCGCAGCAGCAGCAGCAATGGAACAATGTGCACTTTAAACTTTGAACTTGGATTCATTTGCGTACGCGGTATGTGCCTGCACATGTAATGGATGCCGGCCGGTGGAAACGGTGCATCAATTCCAGCGGCGGCGTTGGACGGGACACGTTGCGCAGGGAAGAAGTTTGCACACATTATCCGTTGGGATAATGGAATCCACTCGAAGAAGTCTTGTCGATTTCGAATCACTCCTGGTGGGTGTGTGTGTGTGTGTCGATGTTGTCGATGGATTGAATGATGCTAAATTGAACCTTACCAGCAAGCGGGAACGCGCGCACGCTGATCGACAAAAGCCTACTCCAGGCTCTGAGCTGTGAATATTTGCAGAGAAAAGTTGCGCTTCTACCCAAAGTGATGCACGAAAGACAGTCGTGGATGGTGATATCCTTTCCCTACAGTGCTCCAGTGCTCCCAAAGTACCATTCGAATCATCGGGACGCAAGCATAGCACTGCCAAAAGTTCAGAGCTCAAGTTCAAACTATAAAACTGTTTGAAGAATATGAAAGCTTTCAGCTCGCTTTAAATTGGGCCAACCATTTTCCCCTCTCCGAGCTGCGGATCGTGGTGTCTTGTCTTGGTCGCCCGGAAGAATGGCTAGTGGAAAGTTTGATGCATGCCAGCTTCACTCTGACACCTCCCAGGGGTGGGCCGCTGGGTGAACTCTCCTGCCCCGGGTACCCCGGGTTGTTCGAAACTGGAGAACTGCGCTGCCGCGTGATGATGCCTATACATACAACCCGTTGCGCATGCAATTCCGACGAGAAATTTTCTAATGCATATTGAAAACTTCCGCAAAACATGCGCCATTATACTTTATGACTTCTCCGTTCGTCATTCGGTGCAAACGGACGGCGCATCCGGAAGCATCGTGACAGTGCTGGTTCCTCGTTCTCTAGTACGCACTGTGTACATACGGATAGTTGTGTGTGTGTTTGCTTGTGTAGTGGAGTGATTTGAAGAGATTTTTTTTGTTGGCCAAAATAACCTTCACTCTTATTCACTCACACTCTCATAGTTAGTTAACGGGAAGGGCTTGCATGTGACGCTTTCCTATCAAGCGGAGTGGATATGCAACAAGACAACTTTTTGTCCATAAAAGCAAAAAAAAAACGGTTCAACTTCACTTGCTAAATCGACTAGTGCCAGCAACCAAACAAAACCAAAAAAAAGCCTGAGAAAGTTGCTGTTGGATGAAAAATAGTTAAATAAACATGTGATTATGCGAGCAAATACATTTCCTCGAAACGTCACACTCCCGTGTCCTGTGCCGAGCTGCAAAACTAGCAGCAGCAGCAAGCTCGTCAAGTCGGTTTGTCCTTTCGCTCCACCCAATCCAAATGCTGTCAAATCTACACCACTTGCACACTGCCCGATGTGCTAACGATGTGCGGTGCGAAAGTGAACGCTGCGTTGAGCTCACTGCGACACACGCTCACTAATCAATCACCTCGGACTCGCTCCACCTCGTGATTCATATCCTTTCCGGACGAGGTAGCCGAGCAGCTCATCACGCAGGGTATCGTGATTCATGATTTCTTGAGCATCAGCTTTGAGCTGTTCCGTTTTTCCCTTCGAGCGTTGTAGTTGAGTACTTCCCCGGGGTTGTTTACAGTGTTGTTTTTTTTTTCTTCTCTCCTACATTTTAAAGCTTCTGCATTGTCTTTCATGAGATGAAGGTTGATGCTGGAGCCACCCAGACACCACACAATGCTATACTGCCGGGGCTGGAAGCGAGTGAAATGTTTCCCGTGCGCTCGACCGAGTGACGGATCGTGGAAGCAGCAGGCCGATTGGTGTGTTTGGGTGTTGAAAGAAATATTCAAAATGATAAACGATAGCGTCTAGCTAGGCTATTATCTACTTTGCTTTTCAGCGCCCGTCAGCGGCTGAAGAACCGTTTGAAGGACCATAAGCAGCACCGCACACAAAAAAGGCACGAGCAGCCGATCGAACTAGGTTGAGTACATTTGTCATGTTTGTTGTTGTGTGGGTCACTAGAAAGCACAGAAAATCCTCCTTTGCATTGCACACTTTTTCTCACACCCGTCGCCACGAAATCGGCTCCAAATGAAGCGTGTAGTTGGCAATTACTACACTATCCATTTGGAGCTGTTTTTTCTTCTGTCACCAAACCTTCCGGATTGCTGTTAATTTCGAACTCACAAAGAAAGGTTTGCCTTCCTTCTGCTCGATCATTTCCTTTCGCAGCACAAAAAATGGGTTAAACTTGCCTCCCCGCACAGCTCGTTTAGTGCCGATTTTTATGCAAACCTCGATTGACAAGCTGAGACAGAAATGTTTGAAGCTCCAATGATTGATTACACACTGGATGAGTATCGTAATCTGTTTCGTTTGCAAAGAAAAACTAAAACACGGACGTCTCGTGCCGCATGGTCGTGCGCTTTTGCGTAAAGTACGCTTCGAAGAAAACGGGGCGTCCCCGCAGCGTTTGACGTGTGGAAAATAAATCCATTTTTGATGCGATTCTTGCCGTTTGGAAACTTGTCGGGGACTTGCTCGTAACATCTTCCCCCCCCCCAGGAAAAGGACCTTCGATAGGTAGGGCTGTGTTGTGTGTGTGTGTGTGTGTGTGCTTTTTCCCATCAATTTCTAACGTCGTACGGTATCGGTACGTCCTTCTTTTTTGTGTGTGTGTTCAAGAGTGTGTCTTCAGGGTTCGTGACGCTACGAGTGGTAACGATCGAACTGAACGAGGGTTTTTTTTTGCAGAAAAGGGGTTTGCAAAAACCTTTTTTTTCGCGCACACTTCCTTTCGGGTGGTTTGAAAATTAGGTCAACTAGAATCGCCGCTTTGCCGCTTTGAGCGTGATGGCAGCGCGTCTTGAAGATGCTGAAGATGAGCGTGCAAAAATTTTCAGCTCTGCTTTCGAAGTTCTCTCGGTTTGCGCTAGCAGTGGCAGTAGACGGGAAGAGGCTTCCACACAGCCGAGCGTTTATTCATTTTAACGCTCACAGCACGAAGAAATGATTTATAGGTTTGGCGTTTTAATGGAAGAAAAATAGATGCAAGCTTTAAAAACAAAAGAATTCACAATAAGTCATTGTGGAGTAAGTGAAAATAAATTTCCATCTTGAAAGGACAGCTCAACCGGCCGAAAGCAGCATTCAGGCGTTGAAAGGGAGCGCCGGAAGTTTAAAATGAGCATTTGTCTTGATGACTAATTGATTTTTACCTTTTAAAATCATGAAGTTTCTTAGAGTTAAACAAACTATATAATAAATCAAATAAGAAATAGCAATTTAGTTGAAATTTATAAATAAGTTAATAATATTTCCAAAAAAAGTCAAATCTACGTGAGGAGATGATAACTTGAAGATAATTTAGGAGCAAATATTCTGACAAAAGACAATACCGAATAAAATCTTTGAACCAAATTTTTGCAATGTTCGTGCTGCTGAACTGTCAACACTAGCAAGTTAATATATTTTCATGATTAAATTGCAGAGATTTGTCTTTAAAAATTTGATACAAAATCAGACTAGTTTAGCCGCGTTAAACCAATCTATCTTCAAAAAGTTCAATTTAGCTAGAAAAAGAAAATTTAGCCTTCATTAACCACCCTTTTGATCATCAAGACATGGTTGCAACTATATTCTTTATGAGCCACATATTTGCATAATATTATTTTCCTAGATTGGTTTCCCTGAAGCAGAAAAAAAACCCCAAGCCAGGTACGTCAGTGCACAAAAATGGCTAGTTAGGCGTCAAACACAACGCTAATGAAGGTGATTATTAGGGGCTGGCTGAGAAGGAAACGAACATGGATAAACACATAAACACGCACGCGCACACACACACAC
>KB667755.1:1051889-1075826 GCA_000349065.1 Anopheles quadriannulatus
GGTTGGTTAGTTTTGGCTTTGTATGTGTGTGTGTGTGTGTCTGTGTGTTGCTTTTTGCGAGTCCTCCTCCTGTTGGGACAAATTGCAGAATGTGCTTTTTCTGTTGCTGTGCCTTTGTGTATGTTTTTTTTTCTTTGGTAAGGAAATGTTGTTTTTTTCACGTCAATAGCTGAACCTTTCG
The DNA here is from genome assembly GCA_000349065.1 of Anopheles quadriannulatus. Lineage (NCBI taxonomy): Eukaryota > Metazoa > Arthropoda > Insecta > Diptera > Culicidae > Anopheles > Anopheles quadriannulatus. The sequence continues at coordinate 1,052,071 of KB667755.1, forward strand.
AAAGCACAAAAGGAGTTTTGGCAGTAAAAAAAAATGCAGGAAACAACCGAATCGTTCCCAATCGCACCGACCAAAAGCTAACATTGTGCCTCGATTTACAACGTAATTGCTAGTTAAGAAACCGTTCCTCGAGTCGGGTGTGGAGTGGGCCAATGGTCTCATTCTTCTAGCTGCTGCTGCTGCTGCTGCTGCACGTGCCACTTGACGGCACGCCCTTTCTGGTCGTGCAGGACCGGTCGGAGTGCGGAAAGCGATTGGATTGTGCCAGCAAGTTTGAATTTGACACTTGTGATGGCTTGTAATGTGAGGAGCAATAAAAAAGAGCGAGCAGCCAACCAACACAAGCAACGTCACACCATGCCTGGCAAACCCGCTTGGATACAGGCAGAGGGCAGAGAGTTTCAAAATTTCAATTTGTGGCTTAATTGTTCGACCCGCAGCTTGCTTGTTTCCCTTGTTAAGAGTGGCTTTGTGGGGGCAACGAGGCTGGCAGCACTGAAACAAGCTATCGACAAAATTCTTTGAGGTTGCTTCCGTTAAATGAGTTTCGAAGGAAGGCAAACAAAACAACACCAAAAGCACATGCCAACACACACAACAAACACTCACTTTATACTAACGAGAATGGGTCTCTTTCCGTCATTGAATGTGGCATTTCGTTTGATGTAAACTGATATGATTGAAGAGGAACGATATGATATCGTTGTAGTTTTGGGTGGAATATACATTCTGGAACTTGTTCTATTATAAAGATACGGAAATCAGGACAGTTATAACATGATTGTACATCGGCAATGCATTTGCAGGCGTTGTATTTTTTTTATATGTATTGAGCATTGTTATCTTATATATATCTTTATTTTAATGGTTTGATTCAAAAAACAAAAACCATGGACATTTATACACAAAAGCTGCAAAACACATTTATTTCGAACTCTGGCGTATAAAATACTTTTTATCAATTTTAAAACAAATGATACCGTTTAATTAAAAAGTAGAAATGAAACAAAAAGCAACCACTAAAAAGACGTGGTAATCATACGCTTGCTGCGAGCGAAGTGAAACATACAAATAGTTGAAAATTAAAGGCACAAAAGATGAAAGCTTTGCAAAGCTCAGGCACAAAAAAATAATGGCTTATGGTGAAATGATTTCAACGGCCGGCCGGAAAATAACCAAATCATTACGAAACCATGGTTGCCAGCCGTTCAAATTTCATATGAATGGTTGCTTTTCAGTTGTGCTTTTTACCCAGCTTCCATGGTTTTTTGGGAGGATCGGATTGGCAAAAAACCAGCTGACGGTTGTTCCCCCTTTTGGCCGATGGGTTTGTAACGATCGATTTAACTCCCGTGGGTATATGGGCTGCCCATATATGCCCGGTGTTAAAATGCAAAAAAGTCAAGTTTTTGCTACGCTTGATTGTTTGCCCTCCTCCATTAATATGGAATTAAAAAGGGGCTTACCAATGATGGTGCAGCTTGGGATTTTCCTTTTTTTTTTTTGGTTTTTGGTTCAGTTAAACCTTTCGTCTATCGGAAAGTTCCAAAGGAAGGGAGCGAAAATAAGCGAACACGTTGATTGCGATTCATTCGATGAAAATTGCTTCCTCCACTCCACACCGAAAGTAAGCCAATTTGAGAATCGATCGCTTGTTTTTTTTTTTCTTCTTTCGTTGCGTTACGTTCTCTCTTTTGCCGATCGATTCGCAGCAAATGACAGCCGTCTGGAAAGTTTGACCATTTCGTGTCGTTTCAACGGTTGTCATCAATTTCCCAGGCGACACCCCAATTAGGTGGTGGAGCAGATTATGCTTTCCCAAGCACTTTTGTGCATTTGAAGTTGGCGGTTGTTAAATTGCATAAGCAAAAGCGTTTGACAAAATTGAATGAAATACGGTGTCAAAAACGAGCACCCAAGTAAGAAGCAAAAAAGTTTCAACACAAGCCACGAACCTGCTTGGCATTTTAAAGACAGGTGACAATTACAACAGCTTTTCTTTGCCTTTTTCTAGTTTAGTTTTTTTCTTCTTCTTCCTATGAAACACTTACAATTGTGTGCTATGCAAAAAAAAAAAAAAAACATAATCCAAGCAGAGTTAAAAGGCTCCCCCAACCCAAGGGATGTGCATGGGTTTAGCTTCAGTTCATTGATGATCGGATTTCCGAAAAGGTGGATCTCGGCACGCGATACGAAAACGCCCCACGAATCAGCCACAGGATTTGAGTTTGAGCCTTGGACAATTTGTTCCCTTATCGATTTGGAGGGATGCGCTTGTTGTTAGTTAATGTTTCTATCTCGCAGGACCTCGACAATGTGGCGTAACGATGCCTTTCTGGATTGTAGTCGTACGGCGTTGCGTCAAGTGCGGTGCTGGCAGTGGTGGAGAGAAGATCAACGAAAAAAGTTGATTGGGCAGAAAATTGGTAAGCGTTTTGGCTTTGGGAAAAGGTTAGACACACGCTGGACGCAAGCACGTAATGTCGGTCGAGGCGATAAGCTTCATTTGGTGAACGATAAATTTTGATCCACCGAACGGGTTTGTTGTGCGTTTAGTGTTTTGATGAAGGTTAACAAGGATATGTATATGATATGGATTTACAGCTGCACGAGGTACCAGGCGTCTCCATTTTTTGAAAAGAGTTGTTTTAATTCCGTTTATACACACAAAAAAAAAAACAATGGGATTGAACACTTCCTCGATAAAAACACTACAAAATTGTTGACATTTTGTTACTTTTTGATTCATATTTGCATACATTTTTTCAAAATTTTGTTACAATTTGCGTGAAGCTTCATCGGTAAAAGCAGTTCAATTCATGGTGTTGCTATTATCTTTGATATTAAAACATATGTGTTTAAAATGAGTTGTGTGTGTACATCAAACACCTTGGAATGTCATTGTAAATAAAGCTTTCTTTTTTGCAAATATTGTCTATGTTTTTTCGCACTCTTTCGATCAATTTATCGCTCCCTGTCATTCTATGCTTACGTATGTGACGTTAAACTTAGCAGAGGATGTAACAGAAACGATTCCTTGTGCCTGTACATCAACACGGATGAATGCAAGATTAGCACCAGGCTACACAACAAGACGCGCAAAAAGGTTTCAGATTGATTGATTTGATCGCACCGTAAATGACATTATCTGTAACGGGCCCTGTCTGACAAGATCAATCTTCACGAGCCGATAGATGCTGGAGAGGAGCAACGCGGCAGAGTGATAACAATCGCTCGTTGTTGCTTCCCGTGCAACGTTGAGAACAGGGAACAGAAATGTTAATCAGAATCTTGATGGTAGTACATTCGTTTTGTATTATTTTGTGAAAGTTGCATGTGTAGGCGAGTGTTCCGTATGGTTTTTTTAGCATGTGATGCAACGCTGCAATATTGTTGTTTAAATATTTACTGAAAATTCAAGTGCAGTTTGTTTACCAAACTCAAAACCTTCCAACTACAAGCAAAATTGTTAGAAGTTGTAAAGTGTACAATAACCGTCGGTATTTTCGTATTTTTTGAAACGATAAACTATGCTCTTGAAAATCCAATACACACCTTTACAAAGCCCCAACTACTCAAGCAGCTACCCTTTTGTATTTCATCCCGGCAGCAAAGTATCTGAAGAAAATCCATATTTCATAAACTGGAAGATAACGGCAACCTTTTAACGCACGGTTAGCCACCAGAATTTGGGATGAAACAAAAGCGCACCCAAGAAAATCGAGACATTGAGCTCGAAAAGAAAGCCTGAACAGCTTCCTCTTCTTCCATCTTCTGCAGACGCGATGAACTGGTAATAAATTTCCAACCATTCGAGCGTTTCACTAAACTGACCGTTCGAAATCCACAAGGACCGTGCCTTCGGCTGCCCGCCTCAGATCCTAATCGGTACGGAATCATCAATTATCGCTTTTATCACTCAATTCACTGCACAATAATGAACAACCCGAGCAAAGGAGAAGTGCTGTTGCACGAAGCAGCAAGCTTTTGGATAATCTTTTTGAATTCCCTCTTCCTGCTGTGCCACTCAATGACTGCAGTTCATTGTTTTGCCCTGGAGGGAACGAACGGTAGGCAAGATAACCGCGCAGAGCGAAAAGAAAAAGAAAGGGGTTGAAAAAATTCAAAGCCTTTGACACTTTTGCGCGCAGGTAGAAGAAAAAAATATAACAGTTATTCGTTGTTATGAAAGCTTCTAGCAAACGGGGTGAAAAGGTGGTAGAAACCCCACTTTAAAAGACCAAGCAGCGTTCCGCAATTGCACATACTTTTATCGACCGTTCCTGCAGGGGTTAGTTGCTGTGTGCGGACGATGACATTCCCGTGTGCGGCTATGTATTATCTCGTGCGGTGTCTAGAGCCTTTATCTGCCCCAGGACGACACGACACCGTGCAGTGAAGCAAGAAGGCAATGAAATGGAATTGATGGTGACTGCCGGAAAATGCATTGGAAGGTAAAATATTGCAGCCAGTCAATAAAAGGTGGAAGAGAGTGACAACGCTCAAACCAATGTAACGCTTTTCATACACCATAATCGTCCTATTAGGTTGTGGCGCATGTTTGGCAAGACTATGGTTACATTTCATTACTTCCAGCATACTGCAAGTACTGTTTACGTACCACAGAAATGTGTTCGTTAAAATTGCTCAAAGATTTCACGCAACATTGATTGAATTCTTTTGCATGTAAAATGCCCCTAACCTTGAGTCACCTCCCCAAGCAAAGGAATGTTTCCTTACTATGCATATCATGTCCTGTGAGACCCTTTTTTCTCCTTTCGACGTGTGAAATGCCAACCCAAACTGCATACCAAACGGGAAAGGGTTATGGTAGGTTAAAAAGAGCTTAACTGCCAACAGAACAGGTGTGTATTTGTTTCGGTACAGAAAAATGCACGCTTTTACCGAGCTGTATGTGTGTGCAGGGAATAACACATTTCGTCGCTCTTGCCTCCTGAAACGCTTTTTATTCCGGCTGGGCAGCGTAATGCCTCCCAGAAGATGACGCTACAGAGCGTCATCGGTGCTTTGGATGCAAATTAAAAGTAGAAAAACATCCCCCAGCTAGACGGTAACTTGTGTTGTGCAACACGAGCCTAAGGTTTTTGGGCAGATACGCGTGTTTTTCGGCAGCAATTGAGGAGCTTTTTCGGGATGCTTGGAGTATGCTGAGCCTCTTTGCATGGTAATCTTATTAAAATAGTTGTACAAGAATAAAATTCCCCCGTTTCCCACCTCTTTTACTGTCGGTGAGGAAGATGAACCTGTCGACAACGTTGTTCTCGTGCTGTGGCAACGCAAATGCAAACAAAATCCCACCGCTCCAGAAGCAGGCACACGCCCCCCGTTGCCTGCTTTACCTGTAGAGAAATTGAGACGAGATTTGTTGTGTAATGTGTTCTGCTATATTTCTCATTTTACATTCAACAGCGCTTCAACGGCATGAAGTTGTTTTACAGTCATTTGTATTGTTTCGCCTGAAGATCGCATCCAGCGTGCCCGTTTACGTTTCATCGTAACTTTTTAAACTTTGGTAAACTTTCCGTAGTAATGAAATAACCAAAACAGGACGGTAACAAACCAGGACCCACCAGAACTTACCTTCTCAATTATGCAAACTAAATTGATTGTTGATCCCATATCCACGTGCAGCTCGCCGGAACCGAGTATGAACGCTTCCGGGACGACCACTTGCAGGTTCACGAAATGCGAAATGATCCCGGTCGGCGTCGAAACCTGGAAGAGTAAGATAAAGAGAAAAGGGACGTCAGTGGAATGGGAAGTATCATGTAGAATGTATTGAATGCTAGGGGTACATTTAAACGTGTTCGTAGCTTTTTTTTTTTTTGGGAATGATGATAACGGCCTGCTTCACGAGAACAAGAGTTTGTTTAGTAAAGAAATACAGGATTACACTATCGTATGCATTACTTTGTACAGCACAGCAAACTGCGGCCATGTTGGAATTTGTAGGAATTTGTAAACCTTCTGCCGTAATGTTAAGAATCGTGTAGTTTCGAGAGGACAGGGCTGCAACCTTATCGCAAGAGGCTTTAGATTATTTTCTAGGGACTTTTGTTTTCTCTTGGCGGTATACTGTATAACTTACATTGCCGTTTGGGGAATTAGTGTTGCCGGTGCGGCACTGCAGTAGCACTGGCGTGTGCAGTACAGAACAATAACAAATTTGTGTACCCCTAGCTGACAGGCAGCTTTTTCCCGGTATGCTTCCGTTCGGCGTTGGCAAGGTGAGTGTTTTGTCTGTTTTCTTTTCCTCTTACCTACGTTGGACCATGTTAACGGGGATGCACTCCAAGAAGATTTAGCATGTAATGCGGGTCCAAATGATAGAATACACTTCCACCATATCTCATAGCTCTCTAGCCCGGTGATTCGCTTGAAGGCAAAGAGAGACCGACGTTTCGGCTGCATTTCCCAGGAGAGCATCCCTGTTGTATCCTAGCGCTGAAAGGTACACTTCACCGAAAGGATCATGCATATTGCCCCACCACCCGTGGGGTACGGCGGGTTGCACTGCAACCAGGCTGTGTGACGGTAACATAATTTATGTGAAAACGTGATTGAAATACGATCGGAGCATGTTCTAATCCAATCAGTTTGCCCGGAGAAAACTGCTACCTTTTCTTAGACAATTGCGGCAAACTATCCAGGCTGTAGGTAGTGTGTAGTGTGTTTGATAGTGCTGGTTGATCGTGCACAACTGCACTGCACAGGGGGAATAGGGTTGGAACAAGGTTGGAATGTAATTTCATTCAATCCTCTTAACATATTCCAAACCAGTACGGTTCTTTCGATAGGCTTAGAATAACTCCATCTTTAACCACTTTTTATAATAGACTTAAAACCGACCGGAACCGACTGCATCGCTGTTTTCTCAGCATCGGCAACTGCACCAGAAGTCGTCAGAGCGTTGCCCGGAGGCTTAGTATGCTTAGCAAGACGCAAGACACAGGCCGTTTGCTATCTTCAGAAGCAATCAGTATCCTGCGGGAGGGATTTCAAAACAGTGCACGTTCGCCATCCCGGCCAGATGGAGCGAAGGATTTAGGAATAAGTAATTATTCTAAGTGATTTGGAAAACTTACACCGACGAACGTGAAAGCCTACGGGTGTTTGATGCTGAGCCAGTGGTCACTGGCGACTGTTGCGCACGGTTGGATTGTGGATTATGATTTATTAAATGCAGCTCCCATCCCGGTGCGGGAGATTGTTCTGTGATTTAGTATTTATAGCGCTTGTCATGGCCGTTACGTCAACCTCAGGCAGTGCTGCTGCTGCTGGCATGCTTCTCCAACAACTACAGTCACCCAGCCCGACCAAGAGGGTAAATGAGGTCGCAAAAGGGCAATTCTGTTGAAATGAGAAATTTGCATAAACTGAAAACCACTTGCTTTTACAGCGTAACCGGCACGAGCACAAGTAAGACGACCGGCTTTGGTGGGTTGAGATCGATCGTGCGCTTCTTGCAAGAAGTGCATCATCCCCGAGCTGACGTTCCTGCCTGTTCCTGCCAGCAAAGGTAAGCTAATCAGGCGTTGTACGCAAGATCTCTCACCACAAGTCCACAACACACACACACACACACACACACCTATGCACGACCAATGCAACGGTTGTTTGCGGTTTGTGAGCGAGCGTGTATGCCCGCTCCCTTTGACCTTTCGAGCAAGAGCTTGATGGTCACCTTCTGGATGAATAAACCAACTTACTGTCCCACCCCGCCAAATGGCCCACCGATTGCTGGCCGAAATGTTGCCAACCGATGACCAATATCTGTGCAGTGCCCGGTGTAGCCGTTTAAAGCTTCCAGGAATGGACGCACTCTGTAGATGGCTATTGATTTGCTGGCTTCCTTTGAAACAGTGAACACTCAAGGGAAGCAAGGGAGGGTAGAAATGTTTCGAGGGAAATGTTGCGAAGCGAGAAGTAAGTTGTGCTAACTTTTCCTGGAGTTCAGCTAAACAGCCCTAGGAGCCCAAGTAGCATTGACTTGTAAGTCAAATATTTTAATGCATTATTTATGCAGATGTTTACATTGCTCGGTGTCCTCTTTTGGGACGTGTAAACTTTTGCTTTGCAATGGGGGTATACTGATTTTTTTTTCGATACCACTTGTACGAAGAACAGGTAAACATAAGAGTGTTCAAATGACTCGGTTGATTTTAATCGTTCGTCTAGGAAGGTGTGTTTCGGTTTCAATAAATAAGTGTTTGGAATAGAGCTATAATGTTGAGGTTATTTCATTTTCATCGATATTTTATGCATCGATATTTTATGAGTTTCGGATTACAAGGGGAGTTTTTTTTTGTGGTTGCTAAGCCTTCATGGTGCAGATGCAATAGATACTGGTATAGATAATAATAATTGAAATGGTAATCCTATCATCCCGTTTGCAAGCTCTTTAACGATGCTATGTTTGGTTGGAGTATCTTTGGTAAACTGTTGTGAAGAAGAGACAGCAGAAGAGTAGCATTTCCCAAAAAAAATTTGATGTGTAAAGAAAGTGCTACGAATATCTTTTAAGACAACGTGTTAAGCGTAATCTTGCTGAGACGGGTTGGCAAAGGTTTGACAGGAATTTGGATACAATTTAGAAATGAACTCCGGAACGTATTGTGTAGAGATGAACTCCGGCGAGGATTGCAATTTGTAAAAGAATGCAGTAGCAATAAAGACGTGGATTGAATACGAGCTATCAAAACACAAAGATTAACAAACTTTTGTCATTTGAAAAATATGTAAAATACTGTCTTTACGAAAGCGATAGTACTGAAACCTGATATATGAAGATTCATCGAATGTAGGGACATTTCAAGGGCGGTCACGTGATACAGTCGTAAATTCGTAAGACAATAAAATTATCTACGGCTGATTGGTGTCCAACTATATACAAAGGATAGCCTGCATTGCACATTATCTATAAGACATTTGAACAAGTGAACTCTGGAGTGAACGACTCCGCATCCGACTTCGGATTTATTTAGCCTGATTCTGACAAAATCGGAATTACTAGCTCCGCCCGGAGTCGGAGTCGGCTGGAGATGGAGACGGCCGGAGACGGAGTCATCTGAGAGTCGACCAGAATCAACCTTAATTCGAAGCCGCCTGAAGTTGGAGTTTCGCGAAGTCAGTCAGTTTTGGGCTGGAGGTGGAATTTCATTCCTTTAGTTTTGTTTCGTCTTTCGCTTTGGGCGTGCACGTACTAAGCAAAGCGTTGTTGTGTTTAAGAATAGAGCCTAGAGACGATAGCAACGCTTTGCGACAGCATTCTTGCACCGGCCATAGCCAGTCGCAATACTGAACGACCCCTGATGAGTCCAGGTCGGTCTCGGGACGCCTCCGACTCTGGACGATTTTGTCTACAGATGACTCCTTACGACTCCGGACGGCTGCAGCCGGCTCCCGAGGCAAGCATAAAGAGAATTCAGTATGATTCTTTAGTTGTTCAACACAACCCGAACAAAATCCGGATGACCCGAATGGAATAATATGAATGACACGCACTGCGTCAATCTCGTTATAAAAGCTCCGTGGTTCAGCTCATTATCCTCGTGAATGGTAACTATGTTAACAATTGAAAAGTCAACAATCACTGAAAAGCATGTGTATGACGACCACAAACTAATTTAGTTCAATAAAATAAAATAAAAATTAAATTATTTTACACAATCTCATTAATTGCTTAAAAATGCTCTTTATGAGCAAACAACCCATTGACACGACCTTTGGCATGTTTAGGTGTTTTTGACAATTTATTATTTACATTACAACGAAAGTAGCAGCACAATGGACCACCGTTATCAGCTGTACACATAAATTAGTGCGAAACAATCAACGGGCACAATCCATTCAACGCGCGATGGCACCTCAACAAAGGCTCATCTCTCCCAGCGGACACAGGGGCTGGCTCGCTGGCTGGCTGGGCTGGTGTGATGAATCATGCAGCCACGGTTTCGCTGTCAGCGTGTTTTCGGTTGCGCATTCACAACAGCACAACAAATGGGATTTGTTACGTGCCCATAATAAGAAAGCCAATGTGCAAAACCCCTTTGCTGCTGACACTTGCCTCTCCCGCCATCACCATCACCAGCGGTGCTCCTCCTTCCCTTCTCGCTGGCCGTACAAAAGCGTGCATTAAACATTATTTTCCACTACAGCGTTCCATTGTTGCCGAGCGGCGCACAATGCATTGTTTCGTCTCGCAGCAACAGCAGCAGCAGCTGGTTGACTTTACCGTACTGCTTATAATGTTTGTGCGCAAAAAGTTACAAAAGAATCGGGCACCGGTATCCATCTTCCCAGTCGCTGTATGTGGCTACGTTTATGTGTGTGTGTGATTGTGCGATTGTGTGTGATAAAATGTAGGGCTTCTGGGGCAATCCTTTTACCCCCGGCTGAAATACACTCCGGGGAGAAGCAATGCAACAATACTGCTGTACCGTCGTACCCAGGAGCAGGTTGCATCCGTTGCTGAATCGATTTATCTTCTCACACCGGAATCTCACAAATGGTGGCTTTTTTTAGCCTTTTCCCACCCACAAAACTCGGCGTTTGGCTGTGTCTTCTACTACAGCGTTGGTCCCCGTTTGTCCCCGTCTACCGATTGGGGTTCGATGCACACGAATTGATTGAACGCACAAGGGGACTTCCCCCCGGTGAGCCGTGTTTTTGCCCGTGCACCGGCAAAACAATGTCAGCTTTGTTGATGCTTCATTATGTTGCGCCCGGTTTGCCGGTTGCGATCGCGCGATTCGGGCGGATCTTTCATTATTTTTCCGGCTCGCTCGGTCCACTGTTTGCGCCAGCTCGGTTGGGAGCTCCACTGATGCAAACGACCGTGAAGCTGCAGCAGCAGCAGCACCAGCAGCAGCTGGGAATGGACTCGTACCACACGGGCCAACTAGTGCTTCCGTTCTGTCCCCGGGTCTCTCGTGGGACTGTTCCGGGGATGGCGTTTTTTAAGCATTTTTCTTCCCTCCTCTCTCTCGCTCTCTCTCTCTCTCTCACTCACACACTGTCTCTTCCCTGTGAGTGCGCAGAACAATAAGGTTTTCGCAGCGAAGCTACACGTTTGAAACGACGCTTGTGGTCGCTGGGACGGTACGAGTACGAGGACTGAGGGGCATCAACATTGATGTGCTTCAAGACCAGCGAATCGCGATGGCAAACCATCCATCTGCTCCCATCCCGTCTCCCCGCTCAAACTTCATTGGAATTCATTGGGTGGAGCAGGGTTTGCGTGGCGCGCCTGCCGTCCAACACGAAACAAGACGACGCAAAGCATTGTATGGGAACGTAAACTCTCATTCCCAGCGCCACTCACACATACACACACACACACACCCGAAGGGAGGTTCCGTCCCCGGGGGAAAAATCAACAGGGCCTGGAGTTGAAAAACTCGGAAAAAGGGCTTCTGTTGTGCACGCTGCAGCAACCGACAGCAACAATCGCCGACCACAAAACTGCCACTGCACGTCACCGTCCTTCGAGTGTGTGCGTCTGTACACGTGCAGGGAAGATAGTAACCTCATTGTGCGCCATTGTTCCCACGTGTGTGTATGTGTGTGCGTATCTTTCCTTCGGGGCAGTTTCTTGCGGGCGACTGCTGCAAAGCAGGAACGTGTTTTGCTTTGCTGTGGCTGTGTGTGATGATGAATAACATGCTACAAAAGTGCGTCTCCCGTACCAGTCCCCACTCCCTGTCTGCCGTTTGAAACCCGACAGCTGGGGTAAGCATTTCCCCCACGAACGGCACGGTTCACGATAATCAGGACGCCCGGGTGTCCGGATGGCCCACATTTGCTGCAGCTCTTATGGGGAGTTGGGGAGCTCCATTTTTCTATTTCAACATTTTCAAATTCACCGGAAAATTTTTACCCCTTCCCACCCTCCCTGCAAACTCCCCCCGTTACGCTTTATCTTTTTTCGTCCGTTTCCCAACCTTCCCCTTTCCGTGGAATTGTTTTCTTTTTCGCCGCTGTCTAAAGGAGACCGCTTCCCTTTGCTTTTGTTGATGGATCTTGAACAGCGGAAAAACGACAACAATGTATGCCTTGCGGTCCACCGTATAATCATGCCCGTGCGCTCGCATTGTTGTTATTATTCGTACCACACACACTCACACACACACACAGTGGAAAAAAGTAGCATACACCGACCCGTTTTTCACGTTCCACAACAGCTTCGTCATTAGAAGCACGGGGGATGCACTGGCTTCCTCCGGCTCGAAAGATGAGATGATTGCAGCACGGCACTTACTTTGGTTCATGGAATGGAATAATTACGCCAAGTGATGCACGGTAACGAGCCCCACTAGTGGGCCGAGCCAGCAGCAGGTGGAGCCCGCGTGGTTTCGAAAAGTCTTTCAAAAAGTACGTTGGTCGGAAGCGATACTTTCAGTGCCGTTGGGGATAGGGAAACAGAAGAAGAAACGGCACTCTAATCCATCGGAACTCATCAAACCCACGAAGGCAAAGCCCGGACGTGACCGGTCGGTCTCGGACCATTGTGAACACGCGCAGCGAACACGTGGTTTTGTACTGTGACACATTATGCACAATGTAGGTCTGTACATGTGAGATATTCCAATAAATCGTGTCTGTTGTTTCAAACGTTAAGGTCGCTTATGAAACTTTATAATAAGTTGTAATACTTTAATGCCATATTGGTTTTATTAAATAATGTAAATGCTTTCTATTTGTACTAGGAAATCGCTTTCCTAACGATTCGACTTGTCACAAGGGAAAAATAAATATGTCATTTCCCAGAAAGGATTGTCGCTTTTGTTGCGCCGAAGAGAACGTTGCTATCTAGAGTGCAGTGCAGTCTTCGGATTGTAGATTATGTTTTGTTGATTGCAAAAACGTATATTTCGTTCTAAATCCAGCGAGTTTGAGGGACCCTTCATTTTAAAAATTTATCATTAAGCTGTTCTGACTTTGAATTGTTTAGTTGAGCATAACGAGGTAAAATGTTTTATTCAAACACAATTTGTCCTGACTGTTCGTTTAAAATAAAAAGGGAGTTTCGTATACAGGTATACGCCCGATATACGCCATACTCGTTGTAGGCGATTTAATCAATTTGACAATCCTTCGAGCAAATTGTACTGATTTGACACATCAAATGTCAAATGCAAAATAAATTTCCTTTTGGTCGAGCTTTAAAATAATTTTAACGGGTACAAAATTGTAATCTTTGGTTTAAATCAGATCAAATAACTAATTACGTGGTTAAAACCTGAATTTGACAGAAATCGTCCGAATTCGTCTTTGGCTAATATTCGAGATACGCTCTTGCCTACGGTTCGTATTAATAGCGTATATCGGGCAATACCTGTATATGAATGAAACACTGACAAATTGCCAAATTGTGGCTCTAGCATGCATTTTTGACAGAGTGCATCAATTTTCGCGCCTTAGGCCTCAATTTTAGATTTTTTTCACTCAAATAAAACTTTCAAAACAGACATAGCGATGGTTATATTTTAAATTTTATCTATGAAATTAATAACTACTTAACGTTAACTCAATAATTTGAGAGCATCAATTTTCAGACATTACGTCAAATTTTGTCACTTAAGTGATTGATTTACAGTCATAAATGGAAGCCCTTGAGACAAAAATTGGGCAATATTGTGGCACGCTATCAAAACTTGATGCCTTAAAGACAAAAATGGGAAAGTTAGAGCCAAATTTTAGTGACAACGACAGTATTTTATTCACCTTAGCTTTGGGAGCAAAACCGGTTATAGCGCCGGATAAGTAGCTTTGTGTTCATGCGTTAATCTTATATTAATGATTTTCTATATAGTCCATAATTTATAACAAGTACTCAACAAAACGTGATAGTCTTTGCTGTATTTTGGCTTCAATGTTTACAAAATATATTTCATTTCAATACATGAGTATGATAATTTGAACCAAATTGACCGCTCTAAATCGAAATGTCAACTTTCGGTTGGTTCTAAAATTTCAAAAAGCCCACCTTCCTGTCCTACAAAACTGTGACTTGGTATCTCGGTTTGAATAGGATGTTTAAGCAATAAAACCACATAGAAACCACCATGAGACAAGACGTGGTTTTGTCCTTGTGGCGTTCGAGCTGGTGTGTGAAAAGGTTCGTCGAACGAACGAATGCCGTCACCGTCACGAAGCATACTAAGTAGCGCCGACGGACTTCCTTTCAACGCTCCCCTTGGGGACGCGGTACCAAAATTCCCGCAGGGATAGAAAGCAAGAGAAATATTATCATTATGATAGATACGTTTGCTTCCAATGCGTGTATGCCGGAGAGAGAGAGAGAGAGCGCACACGAAAGAGAATACGAAAGAGAGATCTACGTTTAGGAGCTAATGCCCCTCTGGTGACGTACGCAGGAAGTGCAGGTAAACCCGGCAGGAAGGAAGGAGTGGATGGTAGAGGACGCCTCGGCCGAAGGACACCAACATATCCGTCATATCTCGGGGTTCGACAAATCTCGGAGGGCTCCATTTCAGTAACGATGTCAAACCGTGCGGCGTACGTGATGGATGACGGCTGAAGTGTGCCACGCAATTCAAGTGTGTATGTTTGCATGTGTATGTGATGAGATTGCTTTTGGCCTTGCCCGCTCGGTTGGATGTACCACGCGCGGTGCAGCGCTTCGGAGGTTTTACCTCCTAGAAAAATAGCATTTTCCACCCTTGCGAGCCGGCACCGCGACAGGAAATGGAAATGTCGTCCAAAACGCTCCCCATACGTGTGTGTGTGTGTATGCGTGTGATCGTATTTGTGCAGTGCTTCTTCCAGGGAGCGGTGTGATTGAGTTCGAGGGACATGGAAGGGGTAGTGTTTGCCGAGTGCGGGCGATTTCCTCGGCACGGTGCGAGCAGTATTTATTTTACCATTATTACGGACCATTCTTGAGGGCCAGAGAGAGCGAACGAGCTACAAGAGGAAGTGGGTGGTGATGGGTTTCCATAGGTGCTCAGATTGCAGGAGAACGCTAGCAGCACAGCAAAGAAGACGCTTGCTATGCTTGGGATTGCTTTAGCTTTATGCCATATGAGTATGTAAAGCGTTGTGGATAGATTAACCATGAAAGAAACAGAGTTTTAAAACTGTTTTCAAATGAAATTTGATCCAAGAGTTTTCGAAATTGTAATGGTTTCTTGTTCTATTTGTAAGTTTTGAAATATTTATTAAAATAATTTGTTCCGAGTGACCTCTTTCAAATTAAAAACTGTCACTCAACTGTTCAACTACAGAACTCTCAATAATCGTGTGTAAAACACTCTTACTTCAACTGTAACATCTCACAACAACTTTAAAATTACTTTTAAGATTAAAAATCCATTTTTACTCGTTGTAACTTTAGATTTAATATTTCAATATAAAAAAATAAATAAAATAATACAAAGCTTCCGGGCCCTTGCAAGGTACTCCATTGAGTGCAGATTTGAGGAAGTATTTTACCCACATTCATCCACAATTCATACAAAGAATAGGAAGTCAACATTCCAGCCGGCATAGCATAGCTCGTCACTCGAACCCTCATCAACATCCCGTTATCTGCAAAAAAAGACGGTGCTACGTCACTCGTATCCAATAATCCAACGACCAACGCCGCCTAAACGGCATCCCCACCCTTCATTCTTTATCCGTTCGCTCCCTAGTAACTACCCCAAATGTAGCTGCCTAGCCCAAAGGAGTAACCGTTTTATCTCATTAAAAATTTGGCACCGCGTTGCCGCTGCGCCCCCATTTCGGCCGCGAATGCACCTTTGTGAGGCCCGCTGGTTTGCGCTTACCATTTTGCGCTGCCATTTCAACTCTGTGTGTGTGTGTGCGCGCCTTTCTTTACCTACTTTTCCGCCCGAACGAGTTATCGCCATCTCACCTGACCGTTTCAGCCGGAATGGAAAAGGGTTCCCGAAGGGTATGTGTGTGATAAAAAACGGAAAACTCCCTCTGAGCGGTGCAATCAGATCCTGTGCCGGGTAGTTTCCGCTGCCGTATAGAAAAACTGGCGGGAAATTGCAAACCTCTCGAAAAAGCTGAATGTGGTTGAGCCCTCGAGCGGTGTGATAATCGTCACCGATTCAGCACACTCCCTTTCTTTCGGATTGGCCATTCCGTGCGCATCCGTTTGCTTTTTAAATTTCGGCATGACGCGGCATTGGTTTGGGAAGGCGGCTTTTCTCATTTTTTACGCTCCCGTCCGCCCCGGTCCCGGAAACCGGGGGTCCTGGAGCACATTTTAATGTCGATGAGCTTTTCAAAGCGCGTTTTTTGTGCTTTTTTTTCAGCAAACCCCACTATCAGGCGAAGGATCGTCGGCGTGTGAATACTATCACCACCAGTGGCTGGTGATGGTGTGGGTACATTTCGGTCACAGGGAAATTTGTATTGATGCACCGGGACGAGAACGTCCTTCCCGCGGTCCGCTTTCCCGGCTCGAAACGGATCCAACCGGCACATGCACAATCAGTTCCTCCTGCACCTCCGGCAGGAGGTTGATTTTCTTTCAATTTCACCACAACCTCCACCGGTAATGGGCGATTTAAAATGCCATTAAATGGATTTAATGAACTAAATTTTGCAAAACCCTACCTTTTTTCGGTTCGACAGAGTAAGGGTTGAGGATTGGGTAGAAATCCCACCTCCGAAAGAGGGAACATAGCGCCTCGAAGCCGCCCCTACACTCTCCTGCCTCGTTGGCTTGGGCTTTGACTTTTCAACGCTGTCGGGCGTCTTTGGTCCGCGTGCTTCTTTGCAGGCAATTTTCGGGCAAACCTTTCACCATCCTCGCAAATGCTCCGGGGCTCATCAGCATGCCGCTCGCCAAATTGGATTCGTACGAACGGTGAAAAATCCAACCATTACGTCCACACGGTGGCCCGGCTGGTGGGAAGCAAAACGGGGCAACGGCTCTTCGAACTTGGCACGGGGGTATTGGGAACGGGCAAATGGTTCACTTTTTCGTCAGCGGCTCAATTCTCGCCTCGCAGCTGGCAATGGAAAGGCATGGGCGAACGAGAAAAGGAAAAGGATTAAAGGATTGCTCTGGCAGTGCCGTAGCAAGAAAGAGCGCTAGAGAGGGAGAGAGAGAGAGACATAGCGAATGCGAGAGAACGAAACGCAAGGCGGCATAGTTTTGCTGATAAGTTATTTGGTTCACTTTTTATGAGGTTATTAACGTGATATATGAGCAGGAGCTGAGCGGTAGTTTTTCGAGGTCGAGTAATTTTTCCTGCCCGTTTGTGGGAGGGGGAGCATTGGTACCGTTGGTGCGTGGGAGAAATGGGACGAATAGATGGTGTGTATTGTTGGCTTTCCTTCCATTCGCTTCACTTTGTCCCAGCATACCGTCTCTCGCCACAACGCTAACCCACAAGCACTATTCCTGTTCCATCGGAATAAGCACACACACACACACACCTAACACACACACACACAAACACACACACACACACACACACACACACACACACACACACACACACACACACACACATACATTCCCAGCAATGTTTGGGCAAAGGAAATGGTCGTTTTATCTCCCCCCCCCCCTCACACACATAACGAAGCTTCTCGGAGCGTTTGGTACCGATGGCAAATTGAACGGGGTGAAGGGTGGTTGGGTGCGGGCTGGGTGTGCAATTTTTATGATGTACCACGTGTAATCTAAGCCATCATGAATTTTAATCAGATTACCCGTTGTAGGTGTTGGAGCGCACGCGGGATTTGAGTGCTTTCATTTTGAGGGCATAATGGCGTTTCTTACCGGAGCGATGGCTAGTCTGGTGGCCGGGAGAGTGGGGGGGGGGGGGGGGGTTGGTTGGAAAAAGGAAGTAGTGTGCACGATGGAAGATGATATCGAAGCGATGAAGGTTTTGAAATAGCGCCAGGGACGGCAAATTGAGCTGTGATTTTGGGTGTAGTGATTGTTCAGTGCAGTGCGGATTTGGTTGCAGGAGCGGGCTGGCAAAGGGAGCTGGAGGGTTTAAAGAAGAAAACGACGGAGAAAACGGTTTGTTGGTGTTAATTATTAAAATTCAACACCATTCGCCGTCTAAAACGTGTGAATGATACGTGTGAATTCTGAAATGGAACTTTCTGACTTGTGTTTTATGACAAATGGGGCATCAGAATTTATGCCATATCCTTGAGTATGTACAATCAACAATCCAAATTATTGAAAAGAGGTTCAATTTTATTCATTCTAGAGACACTTGTTGTCAATACTCAAGTTTTTGTATTGCCACGTTCAAGGTTATTAAAAGATAAAATTAAGATTAAAGGTCGTTAAAGAAAGTAGCAGCATCGCAACATGAGCTAAAGGAAATCACACAGGCTTGCAAACGATCTCCAGATGAACTACAATGTAGGCTTTGCAATTATAAAAAAAAGAAAAAAAAAAACATTGGGTTTACGACGTTCTGAAAGCACCAATATGTACTGATTACCAATTTTGCTCTCTATTCTTGGATAAACCACACGGCTTCCTGAAATTCCTTTCAAAACACGAACAATTAACAATGTAGTGCTTTGAAACTCTCGGTAGGCAGCAAAAATCATGCTACGATTCTTCCGCTTGCACTGCGCATTAGTGCCCCTTCAATGGAACCATATTAGCTAGGCAACCGCACATCGCACTTCAGATCGGTGGTTTTGTGTCTTGCCGCAAAACTCACACCCTTGCGCGTTTGCTTCCGGGTCATTGCACGGTTTACAAATTGATGCCGCATTTTTCGGTCCATAATTCAACGGGTCGGTAATCGAGCACGAAGCCTTGAAGTATGCACGAGGTAACGCAGTTTCGGAACAATCGAAACTCGGCGAAGGACAAACCATAAAACCATGGTTATTAATACCGTTTCAGCGCCTGCCGATTATATTGAATAGTGAAATCGGTTTATCGGCGAGCCGTGGGACGCCTTTGTAGCGTAGGCGCGTTGCAACAACCCAGTTAAATTCATGCAGCAGTTGATGGTTTTGTTGTTATTTTTCTATTGCTCAAATTTATTCGTAAATCCACTTCCGCTGTTGGTTGGGCTGAAAGGCGTGGTCTCTTGAAAAGGCTCCTAGTTTTTCATCATCCACTTATCACTGGAGCGACTCCAATAAATCTTTCGTTCTCTTGTTCGCTAGTACCCGGTTTTGAAAGGCACGTGTAAAAGTTTCGTAGGTGCAGCTTTACAGTGCATAGCCTATGGAGTGACACAGAAAAAATGCCAAAGGGGGAAACAACTTACCTCGTTGCAGAGGGATACCATTTTACGTTGGAAAGTGTGTTATTCAGATATAAAACTTACAATTTGTTGTTTATATAAGCAGCAATCTTCGTTTTTTGTGTGAGATTCAATAAAATATTATTAATTTCTAGGCAATCCCATGTTTAGCAAGTCATGTCCAGATCCACTTGATTCCTTGAAGCGCTACAAACAGAGGTCATTCGTAAAAAAAGGATCATTTGCACAAAATGCTGCATTTCATAAATCTGTGCTTAATTCATGTTTTCTGCTTATAAAAGTTTTCCATCTGCACTTTCTCAACTGCCCGAAGCGCAACAGTTAACAGATGGTTACTCGAGCAAATATTGCATGCTTTTGTTTTATTAGCAAATATAAAAGATATAGCCAGCAAATCCCTGCCCCTGCCAATAAACCGATAGCGAAAGGCTATGCTTTAACGCGCTCTCGCCGTCCGGAATGTTTAAAAAGGATATAAAGCACGGCCAGGCACCTGGGCCAGAACCTGTTCCGCAAAGCACCAAAAGCCCGCTCCACACAACTCTCTCCAATGCACTCGCCAGCTTAGCCTCTTACGGCATGGCTTTTCCAAGACTAACACGGCCGGTCTACCGAACGCAGCAGGCGACGTAAATTCTCTCGTGAGATTTATACCGGCAACGTGTTGAGTGGCATTAATTACCCCGTGACACACACACACAGCGGTCGGCACGACGAATGGTGAGGAGCGAAGGGGCTGAGAGCGAAATTTGAGTTCGCGTGTGTGTGTGTGTGCCGGTTTGAGCATAAAACTTTACGCTCCAATGGCAAGCGCCGCTGGTGACAAACAGAGGTGAACCCCATTTTTCATGACCTCGTAACGAATGAGTGTGCTTTTCCGCCGGGAGCACACTTTCAATAACGCTTTTCCAAGCGCTGGATGCAGGCAGCAGGCTGGGCAAAAAATGCTTTCATGCGTCCTCCACCCTCACTCAGCTTTTAGCGTTTTTGGTTCATTTTCGGCTAGAAGGTGTTTAAAATTAGGTCGTCCCGTGCTTCTGCCCGGATCTCCCCAACCATGTCTCCCCCGCCACGCGAAAGGCTTGTTTAGGCCGGCTGAAAGGGTGGTGGCATCCAATATGGTGAGCGGTTGCTGCAAACTGCCGCTTGAAATGACAGTCGTAAAGAAAAAAAAAAAAGGTGGCCGATAGCATCAGCGCCCCCCTACCCCCCTGCCCATCAGTGACAGAGTGTAGGTTAGAATTGGTATAATTTAAGGCGAGGGAATTTTATTGCATCCGACCTCCCATTATTCGTTCCGTTCCCGTGCCCGGCCGCAGGGTGGTGCGGTGGAATTGAAAATGGGCCGGCGCCGGAAAAGTGGTACCCTGCTTTGCGAGTGACAATATGGTTTTAATTAGTTTGTTTATTTGCAGAACGTGTGAGATTTTTCTTCCCGTCCCAAAATCAGCCCCATCCGCCGGGCTTTGTGCGCCGGGTTGCGTTTGATATACGACCGACCCCCCGCTGGTCGGGGACGGATGGGGGCTTTTCATGATTGCGTGCTGTGCGTTTTCCAGCCACACTTGCTCTGTTGCGGGTGTGTGTGTATGCGCACTGTGTGTAGGCGTAGGTGGTGGTCTATTTATTTTGCAGTCTTTACCATTTTCTGCCATGGGCCTGCGTGGGTTAGCTTAAGCTGCCGCCTCCCACCCACTTGCCTCAATCGGTGGCCGTTTTTTTGGAGTGGCAGTGCTGTGAAATTGTTGTTAATCTTTTGCGAGGTGCAATTAATGTTTTAACATCCAATTTAGGAAAAATCACCCTCGGCTGCGGGCTAATTGGTGCACGGGTGCACACTGCTGGGCCGTCCAATTTTAATGTTTGCGTGGCTTTAATGGTATTAGTTCTTTTCCCTTCTTTTATTCTCTTTGATCACGGGTTTGATGGATGGACAAAAGGGATGCACATAATATAAAGAAAAATGTCAACAATGGTGCTAGGTTGACCTAAAATAACGATTAATACTATTGACACTCATTATTGGCATTAAATATAAATAAATTGAACAGAATATAATAAAAAAGCATTTACGTGGGGATGTTTGATGTATTGAGCGCAGGCTACAGATTGATCCTCCACACTCACAGCGTGCTTCTAATGAGTTCGCGTTCATTGCAGACAATCATAACATCAAAACCATCCGTAGATATGCGATACAGTTCGTGGTTATTGCTGGTTACTTAACTAATATAAAAGCAAACATATTTTAATGCATAATAGAATGTAAGTTCATGTGAGTGCCATATTGGCAACAAAGGCTTTATATAAGAGACACATTGAAAAGTTTGTTAACATTAATCCGACACAAATAATGCATTACAGGTATATTTTTTTTATTTTGAAAACGTCCGTTAACAAATTTACCAAAAACAATTGTTCTACTAAATTTTTGTTTTGCATGTTACATAATTGAGTAATGCGAATAGTTTTGAGATTGAAGCATTCGACATCCTCTCTTGTGATGTTAGAAATCCTTCAGTGGATGTCTGCGAAACAGCGTGTTGTTTTCCATACACTGATTTTTGTACAGCGTTTTGTACAGGGGAGTCCAGTGGTTTTCAACCTTTTTGCAGCTTTTCCCCCCATGTAGGATGTATGTATGGTTTTACTCCGAAATGTTCAAAGCGAAATGTTTATGCAAAACTCTCCCCAACATAATCAAAATTGCCCCCTTGGGGAGGGGAATTCCCCATCGGATGAAAACCGCTGGGGTAGTCTATAACAATACTTAGGAGAACGTATACTGTGGGCATCAGATGTACATTGTTATAGTACACGTGGATCGAGCGCACCAGGACGGCCAAGACACATCAATCAAGGAACTCTTTATATTTCAAAGGGCTGCAATTGTATAACAGAATGCCGCGGACAATAAAAGATACGAGCATGGTAGCTGAGTTTAAACGCAGATGTGCTGTTGGTGTTAAACAAGCCTCATACAGGGTTTCCTACGATTTACTGCTCAGTTCCCATGATTTTTTGGTGCGTTCCCACGATTTTTTGATCGTATCCTATAGAATTTTGGTTCGTTCCCATAATTTATTGGTATTTTCCGATTGGATATCAATACAATTGGACCAAAAAGATCTGGGAAACGGCCAAAAAATCGTGGGAACGCACCAAACAAATATGGGAACCCACCAAAAATTGATGAGAACCAACCAATAAATCGTGGGAAACCCTGTAAGCAATCTATTATGTGCCATGTAATGTATCCTTGTATGTTAAGTTAGTTATGAAATGCACTTGTCATCCTTGTTGATGATGTGATAAAAAAGAAAATAATAAATGAATCAAAACCCGTTTAGAGCCCGCGCGCGTGCAAGGGGACATAACGTAATGACGTCAAGTAGGATTGCAAGCTGTTTGGTACTATGTGCGTAGACCACGGAATGAAGTGTTTTGTAAACAGCAGGTTGGACATTCGATTTGGCGCCATTTGATCAAATTATGCATAAATTAATCTGTTGTTGAATAAGGCCATGAACAATTTACAATATATACAGTAAGATACTTTCATCTCGCTCAATCCTGTTTTTGAAGTATGGGATGGAACTTTATGAAGCATATCTGATATATAGAACTTATCTATCGACATCTATTGACTTATCATTCATAGAGTTCAGTTATGTTCGCCTAATCAAGGTAAGGCCTCTAAAGTCCAACATTTCCAGAAAGAGCAACTGCCTTCATAGGTTAAAGCCTAGAGACCGTCCTTCTGCAGCAAGGATTTAATTAACTCGCTGCGTGGTACCGAATAAGTGGTACGAAAGGCTGTATAGGTCAGCATGTCCGCTTAGGACGTTACGCCAAATAGAACAAGAGTAATTAAACACGCGTATCCTATTCACCGAAGAGTAGTAAGTGTAATTTTGCTTGTATTTATTGGTTGACTGAGCCATTCCATGTAGTAAACTCACTATAGAATACATAGCAATACATCATAAGGATAAGGAATCAACAGAATAATGATAATTAGTAGCTTGATCTGTACAGAATAAACTGTTTTGTGCGATAATTAACCACAAGAGCAAACTCGGACTTTATTATTATTCATCTGATTCCATTATTCCTTTCCTAGAAATTTCCTCTTTTATCGCACGCTGTACGCTTGACCTTCTGATCGACTGCTTCCAACAGTCTCATTCTGGCCACTGAACCGAACACATCACCCAATGCTACACACTGGAATAGCTTGTCAAATTATCAACTGATTCCCGTACTTGCTGGGCGATGCTGGAAATTTATGTAATCACCCGCGCAAAGACGAAGCCCCAAAGCGCTAGGGATACGCTTGACTAAATCGAAGAAAACGAAACACATCCTGCCCCAAATGTCGCGGGCGCACGCGGGTCGGACTTATGAAACAATTTATGATGACAGCTGCCGAGCCGTTGCCAAGCTGCCACTGAAAACATGTTTCGATTCAACCCCATCGCAAGCAACACGGTCGGGGGG
>KB667755.1:1075876-1138908 GCA_000349065.1 Anopheles quadriannulatus
GGGGGGGGAGGTGGGTGGCATTTTCCGGTGCCGTGATTCGGTAGGAACATGATACGGTTAATAAATTAGACACGGTCGCCGATGCTTTACGCAAAATCGAGAGGCCTCGAGTGGGCTACAACTGTGACGATTTGTTTTTTCCCCCTTGGCGCCGCTCCCTTACTGGCCGCCCGCTGCTGCTGTGTAAGCGTTGTGTTTCGCGATGGCCAACCCATGCCAAAAGGGCTTACCGCGGTCGAGAAGCTGACTAGTCGCCCGTTTGTTGGGCCGCGTTCGAAGGCAACCGTGTTACCGTGTTGATACGGTTTTGGCGACTTGCTGCGGCATGCCACAACGTGAACCCGGTCCGGTAACCGGGCGGCCATAAATTAGGCGGCATTTATTCGATGTCACACAGAACGGTTGTACATTTGTGCCGATCGATCGAGCAGGTCTCGCGCACTCGGTTGCACACAGCGTGGAGCAGGCGTTGTTGTTTTCTTTTTTATTTATACTGCTCTTACTGGGCTAATGAAAATCATTGCTCCAATAGCAGCAGCAGCAGCAGCTGTACTTTCTTCCGGGCAAACCACAACCGTGCTGGTGGTTTTCGGCTGTGGTTTTTCGCTCGCAACGAATATTTAATGATGGAACAATATTTATCCAGAACCCGGCCCGTCATTGAATGCAATAGTCATCCGTTGCTGTTGGTGGTTCATTAGAGGGTATCTTTGTGTTGTGTTGCTGTACGTGCGCTTGGGAGTGTGAAGTAACATTTGCCTTAATTACCGCCGAAAATCCGTAACCACCGGAAATTATCGGATGATGTTCTGGGTGCTTCTGCCCTTGCATTTGCCGGCACGCACAGCAGTCTATTGCCTTGCAGCAGCAGCAGCAGCAAGCCGGCTGGGCAGTGTGTTTAGTTTGTGTTGTTTGCACGTGTAGCGGCACAGAGGGAGGGAGTAATTTTCGACAACTTTTAGTAGCAGCGATACCGCAACCACAAACTGCATCGAATTGGTGGTGGCTTGAAAGTTTTGCACCAAACAGTGTTCGCCTTCGTTTACGCTCGGGCTGGGTGGTGTTTAGCAAGTGCTTCAGAGCAGGGGGGGGGGGGGAACTGCAATGCTCGTTTCGATGTGGTTTTCATAGCAAAGCGATGTTAGACAGTGTAGTTATGTGGTGTTTTGTTGTTGTTGTTGGAATTATTTATCGTCTTAAACCAAGAGGATGCAACAGTGGTTAAGGAAATTTGAACAAAATGTTTGGTTTTTCTTTTCTTAAATGATGTTTGTTGAAGTCTTTTGGGTGTTTTAAAATAACCCATTGGGGTGTTTTAAAGGCAGGGGTACATTATCCGTACCCGCTAGTGTAAATTTGATTTTCACTAGCACATCTGGCGGCAGCTGGTCGAAGCTTTTTCGGCCATCGACGGAATGGTTGTGCCGGATCTCAAAGTTTAAGTAGTTTTTTCACCGTTTCTTGATGAAATTGCTGAAATACTTGCACAATATATTTATCTATAATATACAAAGCTTTTCCAATCCATTCTAAGTAAACAACATGAAAAAATAACATAAGCGGCACCAAATTGTTAGGCAAAATGCTTCTGTCTGTCGCCACCAGATGCGCTAGTGAAAATCGAAATTACACTAGCGAGTACGGACAATCTATTCCTGCCTTAATACTTTACTTGAGTAAAAGTGTACTAAAGAACAACTGATCTTTAAATAAAATTAGAAATATCCTTCTTAAAATCCTTACAATGGTCACTAATTTTAATTTGCATTTCATTAAACTAAGAGCTATCGATTGAATTCCTCAGAGACTGCTGTATCAACTTAAAGCTTTAAACTTTAAGTAATGTAAGTGTTGAAAAATTATATATAATTGTGTACGCGAAAGGTAACATACCTCTGCAATGTAAGAGTTAGTAAATAAAGCAAACTTATTCGGCCTTTAGCATACTGTTACGGCTTGTAGAAAGCTTTATATTAGGTACAATTTACCAAGATCAAACACATCCTCAGTGCTTCAAAATGAAATAGCCTGTTCATGTATATGGCAATTCACATCCATTGTGCTCGCATTTTCAGACATTACTACAACCTTTCGCTAGTGTAAATGAAGCCTCCGACCAACTAACGCCACGACAAAGTAACGATTTCCCTTTCCCCAATCTAGGCGTGAGGAAATGTGCTGTCAACTGAAGCAGACTGTCGAAAAGTGGTTCCCACGATGAGGAGGGACCAATAAGGGCTGGCACTCGGTTGGCAGACGACAGGAAATTTCACCAACTACAGCAGGTTTAGGGTGCCATGTGCTAAAATTGCTATCGCCACCGACGTCATCCCTTCGTTTGGTGTGCCATTTTCCGAATTGGATTCAATTGCACTTTCAGCAGCACACCAGCTACAACACTCGCACACCGATACACCCTCTCTTGCTCGCTCTTTTCCGTGCAGTTGCAGTGCTCCCTATCCACCGGTGCGAGCTGTAAAACTGCGTTGCGTTGCTAGAAAAGCTTCCCCAGCCAGCAGAATGTATGCAACCATTTAAAAACTTTGACAGTTAATTTAATTTACTCCCTACCTTGTGTGTGTGTGTAAAAATATATCTGTGTGTGAGCTGGCGAGCATCCGGTCGGCAGTGGGTGGGGAATGCAATGAAGCTTGGTCGCTTCCGCTTACCCGAAGGTAGCAGCTGATTCAGCAGCGCACAGTGTCGAGTGGGTTGTAATATTTCACCGGCTGTCACTGGGAGTGTCACGTGCCCGAAACCGGCCCGTCGATAGTGCGGTTTGTTAAGGGGAGGAGCGAAAGCACATTGGAGGATTGCGTTAAAGTTCACGAACACGTACGAAGCCGTTACTGTGCGCCAAACCGTCCGGAAAAAGACAGTGTTGGCAATGAATTCGTGAGCGACATCCATCATGGAGCCAATGGAGTTCGACGTTCTTGCTTAACGCAGTGCGAGAGATGAAAATCCAGGTTTGGCGTTGACAGTGTTTAATAGATATTTCAAGCGAAACTTTTGCCTAAATTAATATTTAATATCTAATCGTGTAATATCGGTAACGATGAAATCAAGCGTAGTGCCTTCGGGAGGAAAGCTGTTTCTACGTGTCGTGTTGGAGTTCTCCATACTTGGTGAACTATATAATGCTGTGACTTTCATTGTTGACATTCACACCAGGCCAGGAGTAAAAGAGAATGATCTTTTCGGTTATATTTGGTTAGAATATTTGGCAAAAGGTATTGTAAAGTTATTTACACCTGTTCTCACTTTCCTCTGAATCTTTATCCGGTTGCTATGGATCGCAATCCATGAGAATGGATCGCAATCATCTACGTCTGAATCGTTTTCAACTACGTCTGAATCGTTTTCAGCAACGTTTGAGAGCGATGCATTG
This sequence comes from Anopheles quadriannulatus, assembly GCA_000349065.1. Lineage (NCBI taxonomy): Eukaryota > Metazoa > Arthropoda > Insecta > Diptera > Culicidae > Anopheles > Anopheles quadriannulatus. Next base: position 1,079,268 of record KB667755.1, read on the forward strand.
TATTGTAGAATCGAGAGTAGAAATAATTCGAATAAATTATCAAAAAAATGAGTTGAGTTACACTACTATAGAGAACTTCTGCTTAAGTATTTCTCTAAAACATATATTACAATAAATATAGACAATTTGTAAGACATGTAAGACCAGACAGTGTTCAATTGGTAGAAAACCACACATCATAGCGGGTGACGATCACCCCAACTCAAGAATAATAAATATTGATTGGCTGTAAAGCGTTTCGTAGCCATTAATGATTTATTAGTTTGGACAGCGATCATAAATCGCTATAAACCCCGCCAAGATAACATCTTTCTCCCACGCATTTGATGCTGCATTAAACGTAATATCTGTACGCGGCCCAACACCACAAATTATGTACGCCGGCACGTGTAATACGGTTCGGCGCGCCAATGTACTGCTCTGATCGGTACGGCATCAATATTTTTATACCATCCTCGTGTGCCATTTGCTAGACAGTGCATCCATTCAGACAGTTCATAAAACCACACCGACACCGTACAACAATGCTATGAACGCAACCGAAAACAGTTTGGGGCATAAAAATCGCCACCCCTTATGGGGTGTTTGGGTGAGTGGTAGTGATTTGTAGCCCCGCCAGATTGGATTTCGCTTTCACCAGAGCAGTAGCCGTTGGTGAGATGCTACTTCGATCATGTCAGTACTGCCGCTGCATGCAAAATGGCAACGTTTTGTTACCCCCGCACATCTCTACCAAACTTGACCGATTGTGTGAATACTAAAACGGGGCTGATTTTCGGTTAGCGGTTAGTGTGTGGTCGTGAAAAGCCAAAAAAAGGACCACTGCTGTGATGGTGCGTTGCAAGCATTAGGCGGTTCCCATTTGGTGGTATTGATTCCCAACTTGCGTGTCGTAAAAAAGTGAAGTTCGAGCAAGCAAGCAGCAAGTCACACCGGAGAGGGAGCTCAATTGTACTACAGCCGGCAAATACACGCGAGCGGCGCGAGACTTAACCTCTTCGGTCGATCATAAATCTCTCACATTCATGGGCTTTAAATTGAGTGCTCCACCCGGCTCCGCCGGTGGCCCAAAATTTGAAGGCTACCGGCACGCCACTGGTACACTTTTCAGCGGGTAATGGTTTGCCACTGGGGGAACACATTTCCCCACGCCATAAGCCTGCATAACCTCAGTCGTGTCATGTTTTCCGTAAGCCACACAGGAAGCAAGGCCTTTCTTAGAGGGGCCTGGGACCGCACCATGACAATGGTTGTTGGTGGTTGATCTACCGCTCCTCCCCCCCCGAAAGCTATAGGGGAGAATGAAAGAGATTTTTTGATTTCAGCAGCTACAAGCCACTACAACCGCCGCGCACAATCGCGGGCTGGGAATTTATCACTCTTTGGTCAAATAAAACATTGGCCGCAGGAAATCGGGTGGGAGCGCAGGGCGGCACGCACCATCGGCAGTATTTTACGACGAACGCACTCCCCTCGCCCCTTGGTTGTGGCCGTAAGGGAGGGGAAGTCAAACAAAAAATGAACCTATCGCTTTATCGTTGGTGCGAAATTTCACAGTATCGCGATCAAAATGAACAAGGCATCGGGCGAAGGCATTACACGCGCTAAGTATAAATAAATTTCCACCGCCATCAAGGACATCTGAGGGTTGGGAAATGGTTTCCCCTGCGGGGGTTCGCGATTCCATATCGGCGTTGATTGTGATTTGCTGCTTGCGATGTTGAGGATACGCGAGTTGGGGCTGTGACGGTACGTGAAGGAGGTTTTGTGTGAGAGCGAGAGCGAGAGCGAAAATGGGAAATGTTATTTTTACAGTTGATTTTTGAGCGCCATAAAAATCCTTTACCTATAGCTTTACAGCTTTGCTCGTAAAAGACCATGCGTCTCCATTGTTGTGGTGTGTTCGAAAAAAGCAAGAAATAAAAGTCCATGCTGTTTGTGCTTCAAAGCTGTTTTGGTAAGTTGACGTAAAACTGATCTAAGTGTAAGCTTAGGAGATCGGAATAGACCATGTGTTTTCATTATGTTCGTGTGTTTAGCAAAAACTAAATGAAAGGTTGCATCAAATGTCCCTTAAAACAGTCATTGAATTTAACGTTTCACAACATTTTTTCATTCATCGAAATAAAATTATACGCAGTAAAGTGCAGGTTTTAGTTGAATGCTTTTGTTGTACAGTCATTAAGAGATTTGTAGAGAATTGGTTCACATATTGTTTGAAATTTAAACTATTCCATGCATTTCATGTAACCATTGTTATTGCCTAAAACAAATCTTACAGCTAGAATTTGTCAGCTTTTCAACAACTTTTTTATCGTTTGTGGATAATAATACATTGAGTAGCTCCACCAAACATGAACCGCATGCAAACGTATTGTTGTTGCGAGAATGGAACAATCAAAACTTGAAGCAGTTCCTGAGAAACGGAATTTTTCCCAACCATCCCATCCCAACAATACAATTCACTTCCAGTGAAGCCATCCTGACTGTGCCCGCAGCTCGTCTTTCTCCAGCCCCTCAGTCGCTTGGTAGAATTACACGAACCCACAAATCAAAATGCACGCTTTATTGCAGAATGAATACGAACAGAAAAACGGCAAAAAGAAGAAACAAACTGCTGAACGAACAAAATTCAATACATTGGTGAAGAGTGCAGGAGCACACAACAGCAAAGATAGCAAGAAAAAAAAATGGCAACCTCTCTGCGTTTTCGGGACCCTGGCCGGTACCTGGTTTGTAATAAAACTGGCCAACGCGACCTCCCAAAAACGATAAATTCCCTGTACCTGTACCTAGCACCGGCTGGCAGGACATCGTAGCTTTGTTCCACTATTTTGGATAGCAAATAATTTATCTACCAATAGATTGCAATTGCTTCCGATTGGGGAGCGTGCCTCACACCCCTATTCGAACCGTGGATCTCTTGTGCGGACGAGTGATACTACCCGGCAAATCAATTGGAAACAAAAACCGTTGTCTGGGCAACTTTCATCAATGTTGCCGGCTGTTACCCTGAGCTGCGCCTGAAAAATGAGACACCCATTTGCGTTGGACCCGCTGGGCCCGGGCCATGCCAGTCGTGGGAAATGGATCGCGCGATATTGAACATGATTGCACTTCGTCCGGCGCATTCCCGGGGCTTCGATGGTCGAACCGGCGACCCGTGCGAAATGGTACAATGTCGAACGGAACAAAGCTACAAACAAGGCAAACGGAGGGATTTTCTATATTTACGTGCTCAATCTTCCTCTCTTTCGCTCTCTTCTTCTGCTCTCTTTTTTGCTCCTCACATTCCCAACGGTGGAAGGGCGCGAGGGTGGGTGGGTTTCCATCAGTTCAGAAGGCACTTCAATATGCTTCGCTCACGCAAGATTTATCGAATAAACAATCGAACGTCGAGCAGGAGGGGACGCTTCCGAGGGAAACATCTCGGCTGCCCGTCCATTTTCCACAGCCCACCCGTGGCCAAGGTAACAATCAATAGCATATTTGTCGGTTTTGTTTTGTTTGGTGCTGTAGTTATTCCCCGTTGCTGGCCTTCTAGTAGTTCCCAGTATTCGAAGCGATTCCTATTATTTCCATCTCTGCCATTGGATCGGCCGGCTTTAGGGGGTTGTTTTTGTTTTGTTTTTTTTTTCTATACTTCACCACCACACGCCACAGCGGACTGAAATCGTTCATCGTTTGTGGCATTGGCGCGTTGTGTTTATATGGGCCTTTGCCGGTAACGATCGCATCTATTATCAAGCATCTATCACACAATTATCGAGGGCTAAATTCACTTTTCCGTTCCGTGAGTCATGGAACCTGGGAAGCGACAAATATGGCACCGGATGGGGCATCATTTTTCTTCGCCCCGGCCAAATGGTTCGCACGGCAGTATAATGATTGTGTTTCCTGGTATGGAATCAATTGAGCAGTGCGCGATAAGGCTGGGCCAGCTGTTGGCAAAGGTTGAGCAAACCAACAACGTTGGCCTGTTGGTTTGTTGTTCATTATAATATTTTTTTCTGTATTTGAAATAGTTAACAAAATGGAGATTGATCATTAAACATGTTGCAGCCATCTTTATAGCTACAGAATGTTTTTTTTTTTTAATTTGCTAGAAAAGCTTTAATAATGTTTGAATTTATTTCATTTACCTACTACAAGAAGGTTTCAAATAAGATTCAAATCAGTCATAGAAAATAACAAGATTTTCTGTCGATTCGCTTTTACTTTCTAGTTGTAATATTGACATTCTCGACAGAGCTTCACAGTTTCTGCATTAATTCTTTTTAATCGTTTAACACAGTGTTCCTTTTAACGGGCGCTTTTGTTTGCATCTGGGACCATCCGTTTTCCACTTGCAGTTGGTTGGCTCGCTGGCTATAATAAGTGTTGCCCGCCAACTCAAATGTCAGAACTCACACGCTACACACGCTCTTCTTTTCATTTGTCCGCACACTCGTGCTCGTTCAAAATGTCACTTCAATTTGCAAAAGCATCCAATTGTACGAGGAAACAGATTAAACTCTTGCACCTCAGGGCTTGTGTGCAGCGGTGCCTGTATGTGTGTGTGAGTGTTTTTTTTTTGTTCGTCAACACCACAAGAGCGCAACACCACCAGCAAGCGCATATTCTTTAGCTCGGTATTGCCCCAGCACACCGGAAAGTGGCGGGTTTCCCGAGCATTAAGCATCCGCGCACACGTCCCCCGTAATGTCAAGATAGTAATGGTCTCACTGGTGCCATTACGTTGCATACAGGAATGACATAGTACGAAACGATGCAATATTACTTTTACGACGCGCTGTACGTACGCGCTGACGGGGCTGCACGGGCGTATGGGAAGAAAACGTATTATGTTTGCCTGGGAAGCAGCGAAGAAAAACGGTTCACTTATAAGCAGTGGTGAAGCATGTTAAAAAAATAAAATGCGCTCTTTCTACTTCCTTTCTATTGCAACACTAGCGCCGGTTGTACAACTTCATCCTCACAAAATCATCGTTCCGCATCGTCCGCCAGTTGATTACGAGGAACTAACCTTGCCGTACATGCACGGCGGCGCCGGTGGTGTATTCCGGCTGTCCACAAAATCGCATTCACCGTTGCCGACGAGCCGGTCGGTCGGTGATGATTGTTGTCACAAGCGCTTACGGGTTTTGCGGTTGACTTTCGGTTTTGTATTCGTCGTCTCGTCCCTTCCGCCTTTCCACACATGCACACGCATGCATATGGGGTTTTCACACAAAAGTCTCACACAAACTCTGTGTGTGTGTGTGTGTTGGAGGGCAGCATGCGGCAGGTGGTTAAGTTTTACATAAAAGTGGATGAATTGTTACTTTCACGTGCCAGCTGCTAACGATCGCGATTGGTTTGCTGTGCCGGTCAAGTGGGCACCGTTGGGGTGGGGTGGTTTGGAATAACGTAGCAATAACGTTGAATCATTCACTGCGTTTTAGCGAGAGGTACTGTGGAGGGTGCACCGGCGAAGGGATTCCCGCGCAGTCACTAGGGAAATTTGCAGCCGCTCGTTACAAATTTCATGCAACGTGACTTCGGCACGGTGTCGAGCGTGATGTGCGTTTTGCATACGCTGAGTAGGGAGGGCCAGGCAGTACGTGCAGATGCACCTCGATGCTGCTCGATTACCTTCACAAAATGACAACTATGTCCCGTGACGGTGGTTGTAGCGCTCACATCGACACAGGTATGGTATTTTGGGTTAGAATTTATAAACGAGCGGGGCAAGTGTGCTGGTTTAAGCTTAACATACTCTTTTGTCAACATTGGTTGCTGAAAATCCAGTTGAATTTGTTGAATAATTACTTTAATGAATAAATTTTTAATATGATCACATGTATTATGAATGTTGAAGTTGCAAAAAACAACAAATTATCATCGTGAAAGGATGTTCAACCTAGTAACGTTGCCAAAAAACCTATTATGTTGAAGGTTAAAAGGGTTCTCTACACAAAACATCTTTCTATTCACAATGGCTGGAATACATATCATTCGAGTTAAAAATAGCTCAACAAATCTCAATCCAAAACTTAAAGCGCTATGCTTATCATCAACCCTTCAGCCAACGAAAACATAAATCTTTCCCTGTACTCCCAATGGATTAGTTGTTTCTGAATGTGTGGAGCTTATCACGTAAAAGATTTCCTGGAATGATATCGCCGACAACCGAGCTATGATGAAAAGGTGTATATTAACCTTTCAGAAAAATACAACACAATCCTATCTACGACTGCCTTAAGCGGACCAAAGGATGTGCCGAAACAGTTTCCAAAATGTCCGTTCCAAGAAGTAGTAGGCCTTAGAAAAGGAAAGATTTAGCACTTTGTCTAAGCATTGTAACCTTAACCACAGCTTACAGAGACGGCCTCTACGCAAGGTAGTGCGTAGTGCATACCTTTGTTTTAACATTTCCAGATTTCCGGAGAGGATAAGCGTTGTGGGAGTAAGCGTCGGAAGGGATTTCGCTACTGCGGTTATCAAGCGATTACTGCTGCGGTCAAGCAAATCTGATAGATTTTGCGAAAATGTACATTTTTAGGCTTGTTCTTTCATTTTGTGGTAAAAGCACAATATTTAATATACGCTTACATAATCCCCTAAGCAAGTTGATGAATGCTTAAGCCGAGAATAACGATCGAACTTTGTGAGCAAATTTCATTCAATGTAAAATATGTTTCTCAATTTATAATTTGTTTTTAATGCTTTTTATATAGTTTTCTATGAGTAACACAAATATTTATCAAAATGATGCTTATATTAAATATATTTTCCGTAACACTATTTATTTACGTTGCTGAAGTGGTTTTCCATCAATATTGGGAGCTCATTTCAATATCTCACTTTTGACTATTTTTACTGTCTTTCTTAGTGAAAAATTTCATGCAACTCCATTTGAAAAATGACCTTCCGCGTGGCAATCACTCTTCCGGGAGCTTTCGAACATATTTTAAAGATTCATCTCAATCGATCGAATGATACACATTCGAATGCTCTAGCGCATATTCGAATGCACGCAGCAGCGCAGTGTAAAGTAATACTCACTGTGCGAAAGTAAGGAAACAGGGCACACAGACGTGTAAGCGTGTCATTCGCATGCTCCGTAAGGGTAACGATATCTCTTCCTAGCTGGCGGTACTGGCACTTATCGACATTGTTGGCGATGCTGTGAATAGAGTGTGACCCGATTCCGTACTACGGAGTGCTATAAATATTCATGACTGGTTACGGAAGGCGAAGGCTAACGCGAATGGAACAGATCTTCTTTATGCAGTAAAACGTGTGCATTCTTCGGCGAAAGTGCACTTTATCTACCTCAACTATCTCTCGGTCAAGGTGAACAGGAACTTGATCATATGGTTGAATGTATTGGAAGCAATGGAGAAAGATTTCGGTAAAAAAGTTATTTCTTTGTCTCCTTAGATTTGAAAATTGAAAAAAACATGGAAATGTAGCAAATAGATTTGAGGAAATGGAAGAAATCATGCAGGGAAAAATTGAACACTGATGTCTTTGTCACACTGAGAGTTTATTTTTGTATTTTAATTACAGAAGGTAAAAGAAAAACAGATTTCAAATACAAAGCGACTAAAAGAAAGAATCAACAGAAACGTATTTGAAAGCTTCTTTCATTCGTCCCCACAACGCTGGGTGAGTTTTATCGCTGATTGTTTTATTTTCGCAGCTATTGACAAAAACTAAACCCCTGTCTCCGTCCTTTGCAATCGTCTCTGGCGGTGTCTTTCTCATCTGGCCAAATATTGCGCTACCGGCGTTTGCTATTTTTCTGTGCTTTATTATTCATCGTAATCGGATATTGCAAATATTTACGCATTCTTCTGCGGTTGGAATCGAAGCGAGCAGACAGTGAAAGTATGGTTGGCGTTTTCGCGAATGTGCTCATAATGGGAAAACATGGGCTCGCGCGGGAAGACCGTAGACGATCGAATTACTTAGCGAAATGCTTTGCTGTGAACAAAATAACGCAAAAGAAAAAAAAAGTGTATATATACACGAACATCGTTTGTTTGCTGATGAAAATTTATGCACATTGCTCATTCTACTTCGATGCGTTGGCGCGATTGCTTCGGTTTCGTGCTCGACAGTATCGTACCGATTGTGCGGTTTACTTTAAGCTTACGCTCGGCGAAGCACTTTGTACCAAACAGCTGCAGCTCTATCTTGTGAGAAATAGCACGGTTCTATAAGCAATGTAATTATATAAAATAAATAAAGCAATAGTTTTCCTACTAGAATACGTTTTACGAGCTTGATAATTTGATTATTTCAAAAGTTTGGAATGTTCAAACATTGGACCCCAAGTGAAACAAAGAAAAAGTCTTACATTATTTATGCTGCTGATGTTCATAGAAGACTAGAGTTCTTGTATTAATTTTTTCAGAGGGTTCATATGTTACGTAAATTATATGCAAAAAGGTGAAGGTATTTGTTCAACATCGTTAAGCATCGTAAACAACCAGGCGTCTCCATAATAATGTTTAGTACATTAGCGACGGAAGGTAAATCGAATAATTATTCAATTCTGTATAAGTTTTGAAAAACATATACATAAGACTAAAGTGTAGCTGTGTGAAACAGCTTCATAGATCAACACGATGACGGAGCCATCGACTGACAGTTCCAAATAAATACTAAAACGCACCAGGAAAGCTTCCAACAATGACGCGAGAAAAATGCACTAATAAATGCAAAGCATCAACGTAAGCACACTCTTCTGGCTGCACAATGGCATCTCCACGGTTTTGTAAACTGTCATGCGAGAAAAATTGCACCCGCATAACCTGTCCCGGCAAATGGCAGCCAGGCAGGCAGGCAGACAGGCAAGCGGAGCGACCTTATTTGCATTCCCATTTTTCTCAAGCACGGGCGCGCGCGCGCTTTCCCTCCCCTTCCTTCCAGCGGAGAATATTTATATATCACTCCTGGGTTGGCATTCTCGATCCCCGCGCAAAGGGAACGTGCGATTACAGCCCATCAGCACGACGGCACGGTCGCTACCGCTCGGTCGGTTGGTCCTGTGGCATGTTGTAATTTCCGCATCGCGGTAAGACGCCGCATCGCGCGAATGCTCCACCCTTAATGGTGCAAACGGAATAGCACACGTCACTTCAGGCACTGAAGGCACGGCAAAATGGCAGAAATAGTGTAGCTGGAGAGTGGAGAGTTGAGCCGTGCGGCAAGCATCGCTCAGAAGAAGTCGCTCAATTAATCATCTTTTGCTCTGATGAAAATTGCAATCATTGCTGTATTCTGTGCCGGTGCAGCACGATGGTGCAGGGGATCCGCCACATCCGGGAAGGTTACACCGATGCATGCAAGCGCATCCATTGCGTAGTGTGAGCGTGTGAGAGTAGGGGGAATGGAATTCTTGCTTGTCGGATATCTTAACGCTTCTGCATGATGTGGAAGATGCTATGCTACACACATCGGCACATTCTGAGGGGAGAAAAACATGACTAGATACTGTGAAAAGTAATACGTTTCTGTGTCAGTTTTTTTGTCGTGTCTATATCTTTTTAATTAAATTGTAATATAAACATTTCTGAACAAACCTAATATTAAACTAAATATTAGTACATGAGCGAAGCACATAAACTTCTTCATACCCTCTACTTAGCTTTCGTTCTCCGTGGTTATCTGTTTCTTCCGCTATCACAACAATCGTACAAAATTCATACAAAAAAAACATCAACAAGGCAAACATCACCACACTCTGGCTCGCTTGTCGATGTAGGCGAAAAGCGGAAGCGAAAGGGAAGAATAATAATGCTATGTGCAGACATGGAAAGAACAGCTGAATAAACATGCAACGTCAATTTTCTTAATGTGCGAGAACGTGATTCCACTTCACTCTCGATAATGGATTCGCGAAGCTGAAGAGCCTTCGATTCTGAGGAAACGCTCGTACCACTCGTCCGTAGGCGATTGAAGTGTATTGAATCGTGCTGGATGGGAACTGGTGGGTTGGTGGATTCCGCCTGTTCGCGCCACTGGTTTGTTCGGGTTCAATGTCCCGAGAGTTAATTAAAAATGAATCGAGCCGGTGTTTAGCGCAATTTTTGCTGCTGGTTCAGGGAAAACTTAAGAATATGGTTGTGGTACACGTGTTTGATTGTGTTTAGATATGGTAAGCTTACTTTAAAGCTTATTGAAATTATTTTTAAGACATATTAAAAGCCTTTTAAATACCTAAAATATTAACAAGAAAAGATTAAAACTAATAATAAAACTAATGAAGATAGATTAGAAGACATACTTTCATTTAAAAAAACTATAACACAAAATAATAGGCACAAACTTGGACTTATATAGGCACTGTGTTGTGTTAAGCAAACTTTCAGCCGTGCCTTGCCTCACTCCGCACAAACAGTTCCGTTGCCAAAAGCATCTTCGGAAACCATGTTCACGCAGGAAGCTACGCTCACATCTTTAGCGATAAATCGCTGCAAAACCACAGCATCCCACCGGCGCATACTAACCGCAACACCCACGGTGCAACTTTTTGACCGATTGTCGGCAAAATCCAGCCCTCCCCCCCCACTTAGCCCAGCCCAGCGTTCTATTGCCAAGCTCGTGCACGGTGGCAAAAGATTTTTATCACAGCCAGCGCCACGTCCTATTAGTGTGCCTGTTTCGAAGCATTATCGTTAAGCTGCGAGACGTACAAAACTTGCTCTGGCGCTTCAGTTGCTGCTGCTGCTGCTAAGACGCTTCGCTAAAAATAGCAAAAGCCGAACGAGCCGAGAGGAGATGCAATAATGGAAAGAAAAAGCTTGGGCGGGCAAGAAAAATTAGCAACTAAATCGGTACGGAACCCGAGGCCACCTCCAGCAAGGGGGCTCTGTCCAGTGGTCCCAGTGGAAGCGTAGCGAAGATAACTTTCCTGAGAACGAAGCATCGCTTTTCCGGTAGCTAAAGAGTTGTGCACTTTGTGGAAATATTCCGGTGTGTTGGAGAGAGCTTTTTTCGGTGCCGACTCTACCACATCCTCCCGAAACCGGACATCTTCGGACAAGCAGCCCGGCGAAAATGTCGGAAAATGTGTTGTCCATTTGCCCTGTGTGTGTGGGGCAGTACACCGTAACCCAACGCACATCTCTTCTGCTACCACGAAACGCATTTAGCGTTGAGTCAAAATGGAAGAAACAAATTTCTGGCCGCATGCTTTATGTGCATGCTGCCTCACCGTTCGCCGCTCGCGTTCTTCGAATCTAGCCCGCTTGCTTTGCCTCCGTTAAAGAACCACTGCCTTGGTGGTGCGGTAGCAGCAGTGCAAATACAGCAGCTCTCAAGACGGCAATCCAGTTCCGGGGTCAGAAACGGGAAAGCGAAACTTTCTTCCCTTCACGATACACCGAACTCCATTCATATGTATTCATTTGAATAATTTAAGACAATCGCCCGCTTTCGGGATGTTTCGCATCGTTTCCCTCTGTGCTGGCAGGAAACCGGAAAAGGTGAATGTGTTTATAAATTTATTTCGAGGCGTGTTTGCTAGTGCGCTTTTGTGCAAACAGTCCGCACCAGTCGGACTGGTGAAAACGACTCCCAGCGAATGGCACAATGGTCATTTGTTGGGTGAAAGTTCCCAAAATTGTGCTCTGAGGGAGCTGAAAATAAGTCTACGATCTTGTTTCAGTTTAGTCAAACAACAATGAATACAAACTAGTATGAGTTTCAAGCGGATGAAAGCAACATTTGTGACAGGAGAGGTACAAGTCACCGGTTTCTCAGTGGCCATACGTTTTTTGCAGGTAAATTCTTAAAACTCTTGATGAACTTTCCTTCGTTTAAAACATCTACTTCAGGAATTCAATCAATTATTAAACATTAGTCGTTATAAATTATGATAATTCAGTGCTTATTTTTAGTTACAATTTTACAGCACAGTTTTAACCCAACATGTTTTCCTAAACCATTGTGACATTGGTAAAGCAAGGTTAGGGAAAAACAATTTTTGAAAAAAAAAAGTCAGGCATAAAATACAAGTTGCAACCGAACTACCGAAAACCTCCCTTCCTGAAGCAAAAGCGTTCAAGTCGAGCTCTATTATGCTCCAGCATCGTCTTGTCTTATTATGCTCAGCAGTGCTTCGTTTCGAAATGTTCCACTGCGTTACTGCCGTTACCTGCACACTACTCGCGCATAATGGTAAGCGGCAAAAGTTCAATGAGTGCTGCTGTTGGCCGTTTCCGGGTAGCGTAACATACACAAAAGAAATTTCCAAAAGGAAGCAGCAGTCGTCTCACGAGCTATGGGAAAAAAAACAGAAAAATAAGAAAACAACAACACGGGGGCGTTACAGGAGTGTCCTGTCTGAGTTCTTTTCCGGCCGAATGGACGCTGGGAAAGAATATTAATCGGGGCGCCATTTTTCTTGCCGCGTGACAGCTTCGCAAGGCAAAAGGGGTTGTGCTGTTGGTTAGGTTTTTTCTTCTTCTTCTTCTTCTTCTCTTCACCCCGGAAATACAGCACTATACAGTGCTAGTGTGCAAGGACATCCCTTCATTCCCCGGGTCGGCAGCAGCAGGTTGGCCGGTCCGGGCGCAACCAGTTTGCATCAAAAATCGCATTAAAATTCAACGAAACTCAACAACTTCCTTCCCGTGTTGCGTGCCGTGCCCGAAGCAGTGTAGTGAGTAAGTGTACACGTTTCCCGGGCAAGCGGAAACCTCCTCGAGTGCGTCCGCAGTTTGTTGTGCACGTGTCTTTGCTGCTTCGGAAACAAAAACAACGAGTGCGCGCACAAAGTCTTCACTACCAGATGAAGCGGAAACGTGTGAAAAGTGTGCGCGATCCTTCAACCCAGCAGGGGGGTGTAGCTTTTTGTCCGGTTTTTGCCTCCCCCAGGCCAGGTCACCTTTACCCTGTTTTATCACCAACACCGCATGATTTATGGGTGTTTCAAAGAGTGCTGTTTGCACTTTCTTGTCCTGCCCTTTTGGGGCCATTTTGCTCATTTTGAGAGTGTGTGTGTTTGTATATGTGCGAATAGCCGCTGCCCTTTTACTTCGCTCCTCATTGGGCCACCAACTTACTCGTCCGGGAAGCATTTACTTTACATTTTCGCAGGGATGAGCGCAAGTGGTAACCGTTTACACAGTGTCCTTACTAACTCGGGCAAGCTTTGCACACCGTAGTTTGCGTTTTTTTCTTCTTTTGCGCAAACTTCAAAGGTAACGCGCGAGGTAAGCGTTCGATCTGTGAAGGAGCTACTGCTGCTCGTTGCAAAAGCTGCAATTGCGCTCACTTAGCGAGCAGTTTTGCAGTACACGAGCTTTAGAAGGAGCGGAGGCGTGCTTGGGCCAGATCTGGTGCACCCTGATAACGGCGTTCACCGCGTGCAGGGCTGTGCTCTTTTTAGCATATTTATCTGCTCACTCGGGCACCATTCACACTGACATGCATTTACATTGCAAACGAACTAGCTGGTGCAGGGTTTTGGCAATGGATGCTACGAGGGGAAATGGTTGAAAGCGATTTAAAAATCTTTCCCTGTGTAGCGCTTTGCTGCTTGCTTTGCATTGCAAAGTAACGTTGAAGGATATGCAGTGCAAATAGCCTCTGCAGTACTGAGCCAATTTCAAAGTAAAGGAGTGTTTTAATGAGTCGAGAGTGGAATTTATGTAGGATAAAATATGGTTTCATTTACAAGATAAAAACAAAGGTTGCAAAAAAGGCATGACAATCGAATGAAATGAGTAAGGAACATCGTTGTGGAATGGAGCCAAGGTGTGGCAAACACATCAATGATCAAGCACTTTTAACAATGATTTCAGCTAATTAAAAACAACTTCATTTTAAAACTAAAAAAAAACAAAATTAGACAGTTTGATTCCTATTTCTTCAACAGAAGCTACAATGCTCACATTCACTTAATAATGAAACGTCCTGCAACATCCCTAGTAACAGCTTTCTGCGTCATCTTTCCCGCAAGAATCTTATTACATTCCGCGGCATGCACGATTAATAAACATAGATCAGCATTCGGCCAAGCATACAGGGTTTCCCACGATTTATTGGTCAGTTCCCATGATTTTTTGGTGCGTTCCCACGATTTTTTGGTCGTATCCCATAGATTTTTGGTTCGTTCCCATAATTTATTGGTATTTTCCGATTGGATATCAATACAATTGGACCAAAAAATTCTGGGAAATGATCAAAAAATCGTGGGGACGCACCAAAAAAATATGGGAACTCACCAAAAATTGATGGGAACCGACCAATAAATCGTGGGAAACCCTGTAACGTGTGCTGCGCGTAGCCGTACCGCTCCTGTACCGTTGCTTTTGCAATCGAGTTATGTTTCAATTTCCTTTCAGCATCATTTGCAATATTCATCCATCCACGGACGCGGGGCAAGGTGCGTGGAAGGTGACCACATCCAAACCACCGAAAGTGTAGCTGTATGTGTGCTGTCGAACGAGATTGTGGTTCGTGGTGATCAATCTCCTGTCACCGTAGGTTATGCGGCAGAAATATTCCCCCACCACCGCCCGACGGTGACGCGGTGCGCACCATCGACACATAAATTGATGTCAGTTGATGTGATAGTTGCTGGCACCTGTTACGTTATGCATTAATATGATAATACAGGTAGTTTGTTTCGTAACGCCCAAACTAGTGGGGCTGTGCCGGGCTAGTAGTGAGCAATTTATTAGTTATGAAAGACAGTAAATAAGTGAGTTGTAACAGTTAGTTATTAATTTACTTTGATATGAGTGTATCCGAAGGATTAAGACATTATTTAATTTGAAAGAAAAAGTACATAGATTTAAGCAACAAATAATTTAACGTGAAGTATCTTCTGTACCATATTCCCGTTGGGTAAGGATTAACTATCACGCAACGTACACACAAATCGTTGCAACTCATTAACTAATCACTTTTAAACATGCTCTTTCCTACGATGAGTCGATAAACCTTGTTGAGGAAATGCTTGTCTACCGCAATGTCTATGCTTTCTGTAAGTGGTAAGTGTACTTTTGTGGCTTGTTTTCGTACAAAAGATTCCACTTGATGACTCCATTCTGTCTGCCAATCAATCCATAGCACCAGCTTGTACGCTTCTGCATGCGTAACTGTCTAGTCGGAATAGCAGGTCAGTATTATACCGAATACAGACAGGACTTTCTCAGACATTACAGAAAAGCCGTCAACACACTCAAGCAATAGATAGCAACCATGGGCGAGCTCGATACTAGGCTTGGGCAGCAAGTGAAGCATAAAGACGGATGATGGTTACGAAAAATAAGCACACCAGCAAACGTGACAAGAAACAACCACCCGGCCCCCTCTCCCATCAGAGTGCTGCAGTAGTAGATGCCTGTCTGGTACGCTGAGCTGTGACGGAAAGTGAATGCGGCTGACTGGCTCACTGCACTAAAGTGCTTTCGCTTCTTTTCATGTGGTTTAATAGTGGGCCCAGCCACAGAAGATCCACCGCCGGAGGGTGACTTATCAGCAGGCAGTATCTCGTCTTGAAACCGCATGCAAGTCTCTGCTGGTAGTGCCTGGTAGTGTTGCATTACAATTTCAGTGGACGGTTTTTTTTGCTCTCCCTCTCCCTCGATGCAGCACAAACCTTGTGTAATATCATGCACACGGTAAGCGATAAAAGCTACCGGGATGAGAGCTTAAGAGCGGTAAGAGCAGATAAGAGCAGTGGTCGCCTGCAGTGGTCGGTTGCTTTTGGAACGCAAAGAGCTTTTCTGGTAGGCTGGAGCTGAGCGTGAGCATGAATAAGTAATTCACATTGTCACGTGACGCCTCGCAAGCAGGCCTCCGGGTGCACCTTGCCGAATCCTTCGCCACACACGTTCCCCTGTCCATGTTTCCCTGGCGAAAGATTAGCCCAAAATAGCGCGTCTTTGTTGCTGGGTCGGGTCCGACCGTGTGTGGAGCCGGCTTTGCGCCTTGCGGGCAGGCAGGTAATCTGATTTTCTGCCCTCTGCATCTGTCTCGCTGTCCGGTATGGTACGGAATGGAACGCACAAAAAAAGGTGAGCTTCATTTGATAACAGGCCCAGTGGTGCCCGGTGGCGATGGGGCTGTTTTGTAGCTGTTTTTTTTTGTAGTTGCCGCTGCTATATATGATCTAAGCTGCACCACAGTTGGTTTCGTGGCGAAGCTTAATCCTTCTCCACTGTGGGATATGTAGATTCGGAATTTATGCATTCATCATTCTCTTGGAAGTGATGTTTTTAGGAGTTATTAGATATGGTCGAAACAATTTCAATTTGGCAGTGCCGTTCAATTAAAGTACTTCAGGGGCTAGCTTTATATTGAAAAAGTACAAATGCCCAGCTGTTACAAAATGCACAAAATATCTAACTAAATGTCAGGACTGATACTACCTGGCCTGTTCCTTCTGTAAACTCCAAAAACCTGAAAAGAATAGAGCTCACTTGTTGAATTGGTTAACCATTTCTTGATAATATTGTAGCTCTTGTCTTTTGTCAATTTTATATGACTCTCTATCACATAATTCCTTATACAGCTTAACATTTACATGATCTTGCTGCTGCGGCACGTAAAATATAGAGTCTCCCGTTAAGTATCTGTTAAACAATCTCCTATGAATGATGCTCCAAAACTGCCGGGCTCAGCTGCCAGTTTTTTATAGCCATCCAATCCACTCCATTCATTCTTCTTCCCCCTGGTGGCACACCATTAACGCAAATGAGCTGCTGCTCAAAAAGGTATCTAAAAATCATGCGGCAAACGACAACATTCCACCTCGCTTCCGTCCTTCACCGAGGACGGTGGTGGTGCGCATTACTGCAAATTTAACCCATGTTACAGATTGCAACTTTTGCGACGGACAGATAGTGTGTGTGTGTGTGTGTGCGCACGTTGCGGCAGACCCGATCAAAAGAGTTTGAAAAGCCCGCCCAAAGCCCAACCAGCGTGGGCCTATCGGATGCGGGCATCGGCCGCTTACACGCTTCCAACGCACGGCCGTTTGCTGATCGACACGTTCCATCGACAGGCAAAATCAACCGACCGGGCAGACAGAAAAGCAGGGCTCTGGAAATTGAATTTCAACTCTTCAACACCGCACGCACATTCGCGTGAAGCAACAGGAGAGCAAAGGCACTCGCACCGCTACAGCGCTCGATCTAGGTTTGGAGCGTATTTCCAAACCAATCCACCGCGTGTCGGTGAAAGTTCAATCGCGCCAGTAAACAGAATGCCGGCAGGGAACCAGGGCCCGTTTGGGTGAAAAAGTTTCTCGTCCGCTATCAAAGCCGCGCGTAAGAAAGCCAAGAACGTCGAAAGCAAAGGCGTAGTGCCCTTGCGGGTTGGGTTTAGCGCTTGGCGGCTGTTCGCGTGATTGAATTGGTGCCAGAAATGCCGGCAATTACTTTTCGGCAGGGTGGGAAAACGGCATGCCGGTTCGGCAGCTCATCTTGCAGACGAGGAAGCTTTTCAGTAAATTTTCACCACATCTAAGCTTGCGCGTGAGCGGTGGCTTGAAGCAATCACTTACACAAATTTGCATGTTTTGCACAATACGACATGAGTATCGATAGGGAATATCTAATGAATGCAGTTCTTTTTGTTTGGAGGAAATTATTTTAATAATTTGGAGTAAAATGGTTAAAATTGAAGCTTTTACTCATTGAACGAGTAAAATACAAGCTGTATGGCCAAAACTGTATATAAAAATCACAAAATTATCTTTAATTTCAATGAACTCCTTAATCAAACGGAACATTGAATGAAATTTTCCAAAAAATTATCCAACCTCCACTATCACCAAACTCCCGATAGCTTTCTGTGGGAAAAAAAAGTTTATTTTAAACAGTTTCCAGTACTGCGAAACAACCAAACCATCTAATCATACGCACGATATCACGATGCAGCCCGCCATTCGCGCCCTCGGCGCTAAATGGACTCGTTCTAAATGTAACTTCCGCTTTTCGCAGAAAACCCGCTGGTTCCATAATGGAACGAACGCCGGCTACAAGCGTAACGCCAAAATAGGAAGCCCAAAGGGAAGATTACTGTATCGAACGGAGCAGCACCAAAGTCTGAAAGTATGCGAAGGCGCAAGGCGGAAGGCGCGCAGGTAGCATCACGGAGCACACGTACCTGGGAGTGCGTGAGCACAAAACTTGCCCTACGACTGCATCGGAAGCATACCAAGTGCGAGTATAATCGTCCGTACAACATTAGCCGGATTATGCCGAATGTCTTCTGGTGTGTCGATTTCTTCCGCACCAAATGTTTCCAATCACGCGTCGGGTACACCATTTTGCTGTTCGTTGGAGGTTCTGTTTTTTTTTGTGTGTTTCGTGGCGTCTTCCGGTTCATGAAACAGCGAGATGGAGTTTATCAAGCTGAAATCACGTAAAACATGGAGCGTTGTGGGGTGGTGGGTGGACCGTTGATTGGATTAATTGAGTGTGTCTCTGCAAGGAACTTTGCTATGAGTTTTGCAGCAGTAGGTGTTGCTAGAGAATTAACATGAATAATAATATGACTTCTAACTAACCGCTTGGTTCGATACAGTTTTGTATGGATTTGAAATGCACACAGGATTAAAAAAAGGTTTTCTGTTTAGCTTTCATTCAAGAGTCACATGTACAGTAGTACACAATTTACAGCAAAGATAAACTTTGACACACTTCATCCTGATCAGAACCAAACAAGATGGAACAAATCTTCATTTCAATCTCAGGACCGACAACCCGCCCAATCCACCAAAAATCCCATTCCCATAAAGTAAGATTTCAATTCCAGAACAAGCACAATAAACATAAACATGCGCGTCCCTATGACATTCGGGCCATGTTCCGCCCGCACCAACCCCCCGGATGCAAATACCAGACAGCACGGCAACTCCAATCGGAAGAATGTAATTACGAAGAGATTAGAAAGATTTTAAAGACGCTCCCGGTATCCTTTCCAAACGCAAAAAGAGGCCACCATCAAAAGCGGGACGGCTAATACAGAGATCACCCCCACACAGACACGCAGACATCAGTACTCCGTACTGGTGGTGGAAGTAAATGTCTGGCAAGCAGGGAAGCAATTCCATGGCACCGGTCGCTTGGGCACCAGCGTAAGCCCGGTTATAAATTCATAAAACTCATAAACCTTCATATCCGCCACTAATTTCACGCTCTGTGCAATCATTTTCACTTCATCTTCGGTATGTAAGTGCGGCACGAGAGAGAGCGAGAGCTACCAGTTTCAGGATATGCTATGCTGTGTGATGTGCTTCCTTCTCCTTGCATCCCACAAAGCAAGAAGGCGGTCGTCCGTCTGATGAACTGCCGGATAGCGTTACTATTTACTTGCCAGCGAGCCTCGTCGTGTCTCGTCTCGTGCAAGTGCTACAAATCACTAAAAGTCACAATTTTCTCAAGCTTTGGAATGTTTCTGCTTCACCTCCTCACCACCCTTTACGAGGTGGAAGGTGGAGCTTCGAGTGTCTTACTTATGAAGTTCACTTCCGGAGCGAAACACGACGCAAGGCGCTAGGGGATGAACGGGTTGAAGGTTGGATAATGTTTTATGAAAATTTTCATTTCATTTCACTTCCATCGCCTCCTTCCTCCTTCACACACGTGATAGCATATGCTCGGTATGAGTGCGTGTGTGTGTGTGTGTGTGTGTGTGTGTGTGTGTGTGTGTGTGTGTGTGTGCTTACTGTGGGTTGAAAAGTTTCCGTCAGTGACGTCTGTAGCCGAAATGGTTAAAACTATCGTTGGGTTAGTTTACTGCCCTGCTGTCCGTGTATTCGTTGGCGGGTGATAGAGAAAGCATATCCCTCCCCCCCCCCTCCCCCGTTATGGAGAAACTTTTGTAACCGAGCGATGAAAGTTCGTCGGCCGTTAGAATATGCCCGGCAGCCAGACAAACACACACACACACATATGAACATTTGCTCGATGAGCACTTTCGAAGCAGTTTTGCAAGCAAACGTTTGAATCTTGAAAGTCTGCGCGCGTCAGGATAGTTTGACTCGGTGCTTACAGAGATGATGATTTCCAACTGTGTATGTTTGATCAGCTCGTGTTGGTTGGGAATGGCTTTGATGCGGAAAGTGATAGCTTATTCGAGACGGACCGGTGCAGAAGAACGTCATTTTAGTTCCGTTCGGGATCGTTGAGGGCATTGGAATGGTTAGAATATTGCTGTTTGTTAATGTTAGAAAGATGTTGTAGTGAATAACTGAATTGGTTATAGATAAAACAAGACATATAAAGCATTGATATTTCATATTTCACGCAATAATCATTGTCTGGTTGGTCTGCCTGTAGCTCTATTTACGTACAAGCCTCCGTAGTTGAAGTCAGTTGTCAACTGTTAAGGTCGCTTTAGACCTTGCATGGAAGTGAACGTGAGATTTTGTTTTTTGTTGTTGCAATATTTCTTGTTGTCTGTAATATTTTTAAATATTTATCATAACATCGCTTATCGTACATCAAACAAAAGGATATTCAATTCCCCAACTATCTACACTATAAAAAATATTGAATTAATAAATTAAATGCACTTCCTTGGGACTCCCCGCTGACCACTATTCTTTCACCGCGTACAAAGCAGGGAATCACAATTTAGTGCATTTTATTTATTAATTCAATATTTTTTGTAGTCTAGATAGTAGGGGAATTAGATATCCTTCCTTTAGGTGTACAATAATTCAAGTTCTGATAATTGTTTTACAGATAAGTACAGATGAAAAACACAAAATTTCACGTTCAATTTCACTGGACCACTAACGAGGGCTTTATATAAGGCCTATCGGTGGTATTCTTCATGAGTTCAGTAACTTTTTTATTCCAATATTACCCTAGCCTAAACTTTCTATTTTAATCGAGTTGTTGATGTTCTGAAGGACATTTTAAGACACTTTTCTAGTTGGTTTAGAGAGGTACTCGAAAAAATCAAACATGATAACGTTACGGAAGTCATGTAGTATGATGCGCATATAACGATTAATTATTGCATATTTAATCGAATGCTAGTTCCAACAGGATTACAATTCGAAATGCTTTGATGTCAACGTGATTTAATACACTTATTCGATAACCATACTCCAGTTACTATCGTTTCATAATCACAAAAAAAAAAAACATTATTTTAAACAGAACAATGAAAAAGCCGTACTTACTTGACACTCGTAGGTACCGTGATCTCGGCGCTGCACAAACTTGATCTGTAGCGTCCACGTGTTGGAGCCGGGCGTGTGCAGAATCGCGAACCGTTCGTCGTTCGTGTACATCTGGGCGCCGGACGACAGGATGTGCCAATCCCGCCGTCTGATCCATGAAATTTGATTCTGCTTGCAGGACGACCCCATTAATCAGCGAGTAATTCGATGTGTTCATCGGTCGGTCAGATTTCCACGCAAGGTCATGTAAATGGGAAAATCGGAGAAGGGGGAGAGAATGTGAAGAAATAGCACAAAAATACAAACAACATTAAAATGCGTGTCAAGTAAAGAACAGAAAAAAGAGAGCAACCACCGCCCGCCGATGAACCGTGTGATCGACGGGCGGTGATAAATCTTGATAGCATTTAGCAAATAATACCGCAAAAGCGGAAGCGTGGCTCACCAGCCAGTGGTTCGCCCACAGTGTTTACGATAAGTTGCCCTGAAAAACGATGCCATTTTCTACCACCAATTACCACAGAGCCCGAAAGTGGCGAAGGTAGGCGGCGCGGCCGGATGTGCCGCCACAGTCGCCCAGCTTCAAGAATAGGAAAAGGGCATCCGAGAAAAAAAGGGGTGGACACAACGCACCAAGTGAGACGTGCTGGAATATATTATCTACACCAACATCATAAAAGTACGTCCAAGAAGCGGAAAAAAGAAACCGCCACAGCAAACTTCCGCCATTCCCAAAAGGGGAATTCCTGTTTTCGTTTCAGCAACACACCGCGCTCAATATGCTGGTTCGTGGCACCGTTGGTGGTGCCGGCGGAGAATGCCGATAAGACACTCCACCGGGTGGGACGGTACCGAATGAAAAGAAAAGATTCCGATCGCAAAGGCGGCAGGGCACGGAATAGAGTTAAAAATGAGGGATGAATATGAATGAGTTGCTGCCGAACTTGCCGAACTTCCCTTTGTTCTGCTTCCGTTTTCAGCAGCCGGCTATCGGATCGGATGGAACAGCCCGGTCACGCGGGGCGGACCCGGTGCCGCCCAAAATCAACCAAACACATTCAACCGGTATACAAAGGCTTGCCGGTGCGAGGATGATATATTTGTAGAATTTTATGTTTGTTTGGGAAAAGTCTGTTTTGTTGGTTTTGTGTGTGTGTTTTTTTCACGAAGCGAGAGCTTATAAACTTGAGTGAGAGTTTTGAGACGCATTATTTCATCTCTTTTGTCTTCTTTGAGAGTGTAAGATGATGAAACTTCGATGTATAAAGTAAATTGTAGCGCTTAGGTCCTGGATCAACCTTAAACAAATAAAGCTCATATTTTCAACTAAAAACACAACAATTATCACAAGAATGTTTATCACCTTCAACAGGTCCCTCACACTCCGGCTCAAAATTTTGTGGCAAATTAAATATTTGGCCGCTTTAAAATACACATTGAATCTGAGTGCCCCACATTCTACACATTTGCGATACGTTAAAGTAAACACGAGCGTATGATAGCACACACACGAAAAAAAAGAGGTAAAATCTTCAGAATAAACTCCCCATAAATGTAAACATTTGCTCCCACGCGAGCGGAGGCCGAGAGCATTCAATTCCATAAATAATAAATCGAAAACATCATCGTTACGGCCAACCCATGTAAAAGCATAAATTGCTCGGATTTTCATCACCCTTCAGCCAGCGAGCCGTACTTGATGCTTTTTATTTTTTGGCCACAAAAGCTCCTACGAGTGGAGTGAAATCGGTTAAAAAGCAAAAAAGGGGTTGCCATCGGTTGCGTACTTTTGCACCTATTTTTGTTTGCGGGATCCATCTTCTCGGAGAGCAGAAACACTTCCACACGTTTGACGCAATTTTTGGTGCGCCAGTGCGTGCAAAAGGTTGACTGATACCCATCATCTTACGCGCAAGCTGAATGCCAGCAAACCAACACCCAATCAAGCTTCAACCTGCAAGGCTGGCTGTGAAGGCATGTGAATTGTTTCAACAAAAACGTGCTCCAATATCTCATCAGCTGGTAGGGTTTTGCTTATTTTGTTCATTTTTGTTGGGTTTATTTTATCTTTCTATTGGCTCCGAAAAGAAGGCGCTACCGATTTGATTTTCTCTTTGTCTTGTTTTGTTTTGGTTATTTGCTGTTTCCCCCCTTAATGCTGTGTACTTCTGTTTGCCCATTCCATCCATCGTTCATGACGAATAACAATCAATGCATTTGGTGGAAAATAAATATCGCTATCGAATGGGGAAAGGAAATAAATCTCGCCTCACTGTTGATTGTCTGCGCTTTCTCCCAGTTTTGTTTGGTTCACGTTTCGTTGATTGTTAGCTTTGGTTCAGGTTTCGCCGATGTGTTTTTCATTTATTTATTCCACCGAGATCATTTTAAACGATGCCTCAAGTGTCTCCTGCTCCTGCTCCATTAGCCTAGAGATGCTATTATGTATTTGTTCATAATACCTTGGAACATAGTTGGATTAAACTATACAAGCTGGTTTAATAAATTATAACTATACGATTTATAACTTATAAGATTTTTATCTTATACGAAACTTTTGTTAATCCTTCACGAAAAATATAGATTTTTCCAATATTTTCTTTTTGCTGTAAACCTTCACTGTTCAGCCAAAATTCAATCAAAATAAACTCTCGCTAGTGGAGCGAAACAGATAAAGAAACGCTACTTAAAATTGCACTGATTTATAGCTACACGTTCACTTCCGAACGCGCGAGCTACAACAGCTCCCGGAGCCAGTTGTAGACGGCAGCCAGCGCTTTGACTGGTGGAAAAATTTGATCCATTTTTTTGACTTTCCCAAGATGGGCGGTTTCCTGTTACGCTGCCAGGTTTCTCGTCCACACTCCCACCGCTCACCACTTGAAGCGGCGTTTCTGCTTCCTGCTGCTAAATTGCTAGCCCGAAGGCAGTCTGTGTTCCCACCCTGCAACGGATCCCCGCGTTTGAGTTTTTGGCAGTTTGTTGGCTTCTTCTGGCCCAGCGTTTGCTGGAACATCATTCACTCAGCCCATTCTTCAAAGCTAAAAGCTCTTTCATCGTGCTATCCGCTCGTTACTGCTGCTTGCCGGCTGCTTGGTATTAGCAACGTAAAGGCGAAGGCGTTGACGAAAAGGAACAAACACAGGCACACAGACTTAGACACAACGCGGCAACGAACCCGATGCAGCATCCTGTTTTTGCTCGGGAACATCACAGCTCTTTGCGAGTCAACGCGTGCTTAATGTTCTATTTTATCGCCAATCATTTTTCCTAATGGTGGGCACAGCACCAAGCTGCTGATGCTTTGCCGGGCGGAGCATCAGCTGGTATGCTTTAGCCATTGGCTGATGAGCTCGTTTTATCCTTTTTTTGCTTCTCTCTGTTCTCGTTCTATCCGTTCTCGCCAATATATGTACGCTAACCGAAACAAGAATCCAGGCTCAAGTTCCTCAAGCCTCAAACAAGGATAAAACAATCGCGACACAGCCACTTGGAACGGCGTCGTCCATCAGCAAACGATCTATTTACTGAAGGGAAGGGAAGGGCTGGAGCGACTGACGTCCGGAGCGAAATGCGTGCCTATTCCGAGGGCACAGAAAGAAGTTTTTACCTCCCCACAGCGAGTCTGCCAGCAGTCTGCCTTAATCAAATCAACATTCAATTCCTTCTGGGCCCTGCAGCACATCCCGGCACAGCGCGCCCGGGCGCGTTGACAATCGAATATGATAAACAGTGCGCCCATTTGCTGCCCCAGCCCGGGGTTTGCGGGGCACAAAATGGGAAGATTTATGGCACAATATTGAAGTGTTATTACCAGTAATTCGAGTGGTTCAGTGGCAGAGGGAAGCGGAGGGAAAGGTTCTGTGCGTAGTAGCTTATTGATTGCTTGGTCGACTAATTTTATGTCGCAAACTTTTAACGATCCACGCCCGTTTCCCGCTCGCCCTTTGCGCCGTTTGTCGATCGAGTTTTGGGGCAGTAAAAGGCAGGGTACAGCACAAGAGGGAAGCATTAAAAAGAGAGGATGCGTTTAATCGCAATCGCAGCTGTAGCAACAGTTCGTAGCGGGCAAGTAGTTAAGCGATGGTGGTGTGAAGATTTTAAGTCTTTATTACAAACTAAAATCTATCGCTTGGGTGGAGGAGCTGTTTGCACAATAATATGTGTGAGATGTGGCAGCATTTCGGGAGCGTTGTTTGTAGTGTAAAATGGCTTTATGACACTTTATAGCTTCATGATAACGATTGATAGGAGACACATTGAACAGTCGGTGTACATGATCGCAAATTTATGACGCAATTCGACACATCACATTCTATCTCCACAACGAATAATAATCACTAGTTGCGATTAGAAATAGATACATAATCTTTGAAGTTAATTTACCTTGTTATGTGATAATAAATTTCATTTTATTGTGTTTTATTTGGGCTGTTTTTTCATTGCCACTATAAATTTTTAATGGATCAAATGTATTTTGTCCGAGTCGCATAGCACAAATACAATTACCGTTATGCTTCAAAACACGGACTGCTTCAAATTCCGGACATTCGGCATGCTTTTATTGAATATCTTCATATCCAGTCCCTGCCCATACCACTTTTTAGTTTTATATAAAGACCATGATGTGCTAGAATGTATTTAAAATGTGTATGACCCCTAGTAGGGCCTGATACCACAGTAAATAAATATTTTCTGTCGGTCAGTTCACCACCAGAGGCATTCTTAGCAGCTTTGCTTCAAACCCACGGCAGTGTTATCGATAATTCCTTTTAATCGCGTCCACATGCATTGAAATACTTCGGAATATCTGGTGGAAGTAGTTGCCAGCGTGAAAACATTAGTGTTTTATCACATTGTACTCTGAATTTCACTACAACACGTTTTTTATACTGTCCGGAATTCGGAGCTTGAATTCCAAAATATGTCCAGAATATTGTTTGTCTTGATTTTAATTCCGGACAGCCGAAGAAAATAACAACGATATTTGATGATAGATGTGCCCAATGCCTTAATGGCTGTACAGGGAAGATCTGCAAATCGCGCAGCAGTACTATTGTCAGTAAGACTGTCGTCCTGTCGACCCAGGAAGATAATGACCATCAGAATTT
The DNA here is from genome assembly GCA_000349065.1 of Anopheles quadriannulatus. Lineage (NCBI taxonomy): Eukaryota > Metazoa > Arthropoda > Insecta > Diptera > Culicidae > Anopheles > Anopheles quadriannulatus. Next base: position 1,105,530 of record KB667755.1, read on the forward strand.
GTTGTCCGGACGTAAATATAAGATAAAAACAAAAAGGTGTAGTGAGTGTTAATATGAAGATTATAAATGAAATTTTGAGGCTGTCCAGAATATGAATCCAAAAGTCCGTAATTTGAAACATGAGCACGAAACTGTCGGGAATATGAATCAAAATATCGTTGCAGTTTCATGAGTTGTTGCAGTGTTTCACGTTAAATTATGGGAAATCTTAATTTTTTCTCAATTTTAGAAGGTTTGTTTTAGTAAAATGAGTTATTCTGGAGTATTACGAATTAGGTATGAATTGGTGTGAAATTATTAGATGCCAAAAATGCCTTAAGTGTCCGTAATTCGAAGCAGTACGCTACATGTGGCTTCTTTTGTTTGATATTGTCCAACGATTTGCGAACAGACAATTTCATGCAAACAACGCAAACAGACGTTCAAGGTTACCAAAATGTTAAAGTTCATGGCAATGCTTGCGCTGCAATGCTTCACCGTCACGTGACGAGTTCGGGTGAACCCATCGGGCCCATCAGAACAGACGCAAACCCACGTACCCGGTTGACAATAAAATCTCCTAACCGTCATGAGTCATGGCGCCCCCTTTTTCCTTTCATCCTTCAGCAGTGGAGCGGAAACACCCGCATACGTAGTGGAACGTTCAGGCTCACGTTTCTCCCTCCCTGTTTTTTTTTTTTACAATCCACATATGCCCAGAACGACCCATTCCCGTGCGAACCCACTCACCCATCCACCACTGTCACCGAGCAAAAACAAAACCAGCCGCACTCGATCACCCCAGCACACTCACAAAAAGGCGAACACAAAGCAGATGCATTACGGTCGGCGAACAATGGAGAGCCCCTGCCACCCCGTGCAGTACCGGGTCCAGGGCGGAGAGAACAAAAAGATGAACTAAAGAAATGCTATCACCTACAGGACGGTTCAATAGCTGGGGCTGGGGAGCCAGGGTATCTCATAAATAATCACTAACGTATGCAAACTTTGTGTTTTTGTGAGGCGCTCTCGTTCTTCCCGCCCTGAATGAGAGGGGATGGCATTTTTGGGCAGGGTAGAGTCCACGAACCCATTGCCATTGAAAATCTGTTTGCCCCAAATGGGTGAGCGCAAAAAGCAGGGAAAGGAGCATACAAATTATTTCTTCTTTTACAAGTCTTCCCCACACCCGGCACAGCCCGGGGCACGGGCGGAAACTGCACAACAGCAAATCATTCAACTGCTAACTGCTAGCCCCACACGGTAGCGCTCCACCTTCTCAGCAAATAAGTTATCATGCACATTAAGATAAATTATTACCCTAGCAGGCGTTTGTTTCACTTGCATTGCCACACTGTCGTTGCAAGTGTTTATGCTGTGTGTTGTGCTTTCTGTGCGGAAGGTTGTAAATGCATAGGCTAGTATTTCATCGGGGCTTTTTGCAAATGCCCCTACAAAACTCATGAACTCGCACGCTTTGCACACTGCCCAAAACCTCAGCCACAACACCCCATTGGTTGGTGTGTATATTTTTGAACAGAAAATTGTTCAGCCTTTTCCAAGAAAAACCAGGCCAACGGATCATCCCGGCTCACCCCAAACCAGCACCGGATCAACCGTAACGGTATTGAATTGCATTCTTCTAATCCGTCTGGGGCTGGGGCCGCTCCGCAAATGGCTGGATTTTTCACCAGAATAAATGTTTACCCTGCCGTACCGGGCGGCCTAACCAAAGAAACAGGAATTTAGACTTGTTTTGCGATTTTTGTTTTGCGTTATGGTTGGCATTGTTTTGTGCTGGGAAATTATTCCAGGTTTTCCAAACCGGGTACCGGATTGTTTGTCGGTACCACAAACGGAGTGCTGCCCGCGTACCGTAGTTGCTCAACGTTTATATTCTTTTTCTTGTTGAATTTCTGCTCGCTGCCAGCCCAGCTCGTCCAGAAAGATTAAGGCTGCAACTGAGGCTTTTTGGTACGGTCGTTTTTTTTCCTTCAAAAATCGACCTCGTTTGCTTCTAAATTTGTTCGAAAAATACACACACACACACACGCTGAAACGCCGGTAGGCCGGTAATGTGTTTTTCTTTGCCGCAAAAGATAGGCGCAAACTGGGCGTGCCGGCACAGGCGCTAGCCTAATGAGGATTAGCGCTACCCAGATACTGCAGTGAAATCGTTGGCCCTCGATGGTCGTAAATAATCGCCATAAATCAATGGAACAAAGCTTGCAGTGTTGCAGGTCAAAGTGGTTCCATTTTTGAGAGAGAGAGAGAGAGAGAGAGAGAGAGAGAGAGAGAGAGAGAGAGAGAGAGAGCGAAGAGGCAAAAGGAAACAAAAACGTCCATTAGGACACAACACAAAATGCAACACACTTGACAGAACTCGCTTTGTAAAATGAGAAGCCCAGTGCATTGTTGGGCCCGATCATTTCATTGATGTTTTTCGTGGCAACTGTTATTACGTTTTGGCATTGAGCGCGAGCTTTTAATTGGCCCCAAGCTCACGTTAAACTATGGAAACACACAATTAAGCGGTTCATTACACGTGGGTCGAAAGGAAGTGTGTAAGTGGTACATACAAAACTGCAAACAAACAATAACGAACGTACACGGGAGGGAGTTTTTTGTTTTTCCAGCTCACCAAACCCGATGAATTGTTGTAGCGCGTTGTTCAAGGTTCAAAGAGCTTTCGTTTTGTTCCCGATCCCGTTTACAAAAGGAGCTGAGCTGAGCAAAAAAATGTGTGTGAACCGTATGTAACCGGCTAGCCGTTAATTAAAATAAATGCATAATGGGTGCGTAACGAGGGCCGAACATGATGCAACCATGTTGCAGGTGACCTTTTTGTTTGAAATTAAATGTCTCATTCCGGACAGCAGAAGTACGAGGGTTCAATTTCTTCGTTTTTGTTTTGTTCAATAAAAAATATGTGCGAAAATTGTAACGCCTTTGATGTGTTTTTTTTTTGTCATTGATATTGGATATCGATTGTAGTAAATGGTATTACGCAAGATAAAATGGCATTCGTAGCAGGGCAACAGGTCGTTTAGTGATTAAAAAAAATACAAACATATTTTTAAAACGTGGATAAGGGTGATGAGTGATGCTCTAAGGTGACATAAAATTAACTTATACCATTGAAAACAATTATTAAAACGTGTGAATGAATGAATTAATCCAATCTAAAGTTCCACAGATTCAATCATTTTCCTATTAGATATGGTTTGTTTTTGCGAATGCATCACAACGCAGCGATGCAATCACAACGATCGTCCACTGTATGGAGGATACTTTATAATTTCATGTGTTTTTTTTTTGGGTGTGCGAACAGTGAGAAGGAAATGCAAATCAAACACTTAGACAAACCCAATTTACACCCACTCTGTCCACGCCGGCCACTTTGCACACCAGGAACGCGACTCCACCGAGCTGGACGGTTGTGTTGTGCGCCATCACCTGTAAGAAAAGATGGTAAAGAAAAGAAACCAGTAAGTACTTTGTTGTTGTAAATAACAAGACGGGAAGTAATGAAACTTTTTAGAATAGAATCAAGCCCACTCAAATTAAATTACATCCACGTACACGTGGCCACCCGTTTGCATTATGCGGAACGGGGGGGGGGGGGAGACTTTCTTATAAATACAAATAATCATCATTTATCTTCCTGATTGATGAGTGCGAGGTTTGTGCTAATCTTTCCACTTCCACTCATGAAAGAGTGTGAACGGACAACCGGGACAGTTGGATGGAGCGATGCGATCACTCGTTTTTGCGATGCTTTTCGGTGCGATGTTGTAATAAATTAATGTAACCGAAGCTGCTGGTTTTCTCGTGGCGGTAAATAGACAGCGAAGTTTTGCGTATCCTTCGTCTTCAAGTTTGATGAATTAGATTAAGGAATAATTGTCGTAAACTTTCAACGGTCTACATGAGATGGTTAGAAATCATTGAAGTGGGAAACGTCATCTATCATGAAAAACGTTAAAATATGGTTGAAAATTGATAAAAATGTTGTCATACAAGCAAGCGTGAAACACTCTTCAAATTCTGAGTTTAAAGAAAGGCAAATACGTTTTCGTAATATGTTTGGTTGTAAATTTTAAAGCTAATACCATCACGTGAGCATGGCTGATCCTAGCTTTAATATGAAAATATCATAATTTGCACGAGTACACCCAACCAAAGCCACCACCTGCAACCTCAGGTGCGCAACGGTGTGCGGTACCGAAGTCAGGCCCCAACAATGCTTCCGCACTTGGCAGTTGAAGCGCGTACGTAATAATATGCAAATAGAGGCACGGGGACATAAAAATCTACTCTGAAAATTTGTGCCGAACGAAAACCGATCCCTGGCATGAACCGTTCGACGCCCGACATGGGCGCAGCGTAGGTGCAGCGTCTTGACGACGTAAACGACCCATAAAGTATACGGCTGCCTGCATAATGCCGCGCGGAAGTAAAATGGTCACCGTAAAAGTGGCTGAACTCGTCTATGTATTTGTGTGCGAACATGTGTGTGTGAGAGTTTTCCATTTCGGATAGCATTTCCATTCCGTTGCCGCAGTCAATATTTGTCAAATGTTTGTGAAAGATTTATTTCCTGCTCCCGTTTCTGCTTCATTCCGCACGCGTGTTGGTGTATAAATAATATTTCACCAGCTTTTCTACGTCCTCCACCTCTGGTGGAGTAACTTTCCAGTTTTTTTTTGTTCCTCCTTTAGCAGGTTTGGATCTTATCGAAGCCGAGGTAAAGCAGGTGGATATCCGATTTTGGCTTTTCAAACGTGTCCCTACATGGGAGGGCTTCAGCTGCATGCACACCTTTTGCCAATCCAGAAGGTAAGCGGGGCGTGCTATGGGAAGGATTGCTTCGTTTGGAACATTACGTTGGTACACATACCCGCACACACAGGCGCATTACTTCCGGCATGCTCGACGTTCGTTACGGGGTGTTGTTGCTAGACGGGAAATGCAAATTTAAGAACGTTCTGTCAGCTTGGCAGGATTTGCGTGCATCGTTGCTGGATTTTAAGTGAAGCAAATCACGAAAAGGAGAACCTTCTTTGCCGACAAAGTTGTAAAAAGTAAGACACAAAGCAACGATATCGAGTGTCTTGAAAGTTGTTTTCTTATTATTGCACAAATAATCATGATTGATTGATAATTCTGAAATGTGAACTCAATTATTCTAGGTAGATAATGTTTTAATAGTCTTTATTTTGAAACGATAGTAATATTGAATAGTTTGAAATAATAAAACCCACAAAATAACACCCAATGAACTAAGGTACTGTTTCGAGAATGGCTTCCAAGGCGTCCAAATTCGATGGAAGAAACTTGCATGATACACATGAGATTAAATTTGCCCGATTCATTGCGTTTAAGTTATAACAACTGGACATTAGGATCATATATTTTCATACAATCTGTTAACGAGATTATTCCATGCATTGAGACACACCCAACAGCCAATAAAAACAGCCCCAAAATGCCTCCGAAAAAAGGGGCACGTGACTAATGAAAAACGAAACAATGGCAATGTTGGCAATCATCAAACGATCTCTACCTGAACCTCGAACCGACTGTGCAAGGGCGACAGTTCATTTATCAACAATTTAATAAAGCATATCAATTTAACCGGTGTCACGAACAGTCCCATTCGCTTGGTTTGCCCTGTCCGAAAGCTAGCTAATCGTTGCCCGGTCACTGTTCACCCTCCCCGTTTGCCGCTGCACCGGTGATGGTGGTGCTTTCGTGGAAAATAAATGTTTCACTTTTTTCACATTTACCATTTGCCACTCAGCGCGCAGTACGAAAAAGGCGAGTGAAAGGTTTTTCATTTTAAACTAGATGGAAAAAGTCCTCCCCCCATCCCCCCCCTTTCATGAGGGTTATGATATGTGATATTGTCGCCCAGAGAAGTACAATTATGAACCGTGCGAACGATAATATCATTCCCAGCGGCAATGGAAGCAATGATTTATATTCTTTTTTCTGTGTGTGAGTGCTTGTTTTAAATGTGTTTAATTCTGAACTCTTTTTGTATGATGTTTGAAAATTGCCTCTTTTCAATGTGCAGAATCGTTAGTACAGGCAACAGTACTAAATCATTGTGTTGCATAGAGGGAATAAAACATATTTTCCGATCCACTTTAAAAATAAAAATTACAATTTATGGCAAGAATGTCAATATTTAAGTTAAATTGTTTTAACGTTCATATAGAGAAGGGAATTTGATTTCAATTTATGATATACAAAGTGGAAATATGATTCAATTCAGATAACATGCAGGAAACAAGTCTATTATAGCTAAAAGATTTTAATTGGATTGCAAATACCATTGGAAAAATAACAGTCCAACAGCTTTACGCACACAATCACAAACATTAGTCTCTCACGATGCACTGCAAAGCCTTGTTTATTTGGTGCAATCTTCTGATCGTAACCGTGACGGACGAGTCCTAGCATCATTTGAATGGAACTTACGGTGACACATTTACATCCCAGATACGATGACCATCCGGTGTTGTTTTTTTTCTTCCCTACACTCGCTCAACCGTCTAACATAACAACTCGCTCCAACGAACTGCCAGGACCATAACTCACCGGAAACTGGAGCTCAAAATGTGACCAGACGTCCACCGGTATCATCGGCCTATCACATTTAGTCCGGACGCTAGCAAACGGACAAGCGACAGGCACTTTTTATGCTGGGTCGTACAGTTTCGGTTTCGGTCGAGTCCGATTGGGCCGCTTAACTTTGCCGCTCGTTATGCTGGCTTTACGACGTTTGATGGGTGTGCATGGGAATCTTTCCCCCCTCCGCGTCGGTAGATAAACAACCAGTTCCAGACGGCCTCGGTGACGAGATTATTCCCTAGCACTGCACCACCGGTGGTCCCTCTCGAGCACGAGTGAGAAGAGGCTGTGATGCGTGGGCTTAGGCCGTGTTTTTGAAAGTCATAAAACGGTTATAATTTTATTAGCACATCTTCGCTTTCGCACTAAGCTTGGACCCGACCTGGCAACGGACGAATTTGCTCGTGGACATCGTCCGGATCGTTCCCCGAACAGCTCGAATGATCGCATCTGTTTTGAGCTGGGGATAATTTTTCTCCAGTCGTTTTTCTTCTAATCCGGCACTACAGGCAAAGCATACGCAGCCTGTAGAGCACACGCTGTGAGAAGTTAATTTTTCACCATTCATCCACTGCGGGTGGGTGGACATTTTACGGACAGGATGATGTATAACCGACCGTACGGCCTACCAAAGGCCTGAAAGGAAACGGTTACCTCAGGACATCACCCTTGGCCATCACCCTCCGTTTCCCATCGCGAACATCGATCGGGTGAGTGAGAAGAGTTTGAAGAATTACTTCAAAATTAGACGCAATCGAGCGAATACAGAAGCGAACCACAGGTCGAGCTTTCTGGGGCTGGGCTGGGGAATTTGCACAGTGAAGGAGGTGTACTTTGCAAACAACGGTTCAGAAGAACGATTTCCGGGTTTATGACAGTGGGGCAAGAGTTTTGGGATAAAACTTTCGACGCTCCATCGAATACGAGTTGAGAGTCGTTGAGCAACTGGAGGTCGAGGGCTGTTCAGGCAAACAATCGAGTCTGTATGGTTGCATGAATTGAGCCGTGCGGAAAGTGATGAATTTTACACGTCAGAAAAGCATCATCAAAGATGTGAAGGAGAGATTGAAATGTGAATTAAACGTTACGTTAGCGATTGATGATATATTTAGTTTGATGGAATAATGTTGGACTCAGAACATTACAGGAAAATAAATTAAAAAAGTTAATCCAGTTAATTTACATTCCAATAAGGACTAATTAAACATTAATATCAAGTCAAGTTTTCTAACTAAATCCATCTGGAAACACGTAAGAAAAAAGAACCATTCGTATTTCATGTGACTAGAATCTCTAGATAAATATAAGGCTATTTTTAGCATCAGCAATCATTTCACACGTCTTAGTAGAAGCAATAACGCATTATTCCATTGTTTGGTATATTTGAAATGAAACACAAACTCTTTTCAATTATTTAAAGCAATCCACTGGCAAGAAAGCTGACGCCCCGTGGCCCAGACTACCTGAAAAGCAGCCCTGCTCAGATGCAGGAAAACTCTGCCATATCATAAGCAACATTAAGATATGCTCCGTCGCAAACGGGCCAACCCATAAACTAGCACACCTTATGACGATTGTTTTTCAAAAGTCCACTTTGTAGCAAAAAGTTGAACGTTTTGCGCCGTTTGTTTGGGTGAGTATAGCAGTGTGCAAGTTGAAATAAAAGCGCACAAACACAAACAGAAAGGCCAAACGGGCAAGAGAAATAAAACGAAATCAGCCTCACTTTAACCGAGTGGGCCGTACCCCTTGCCACCATGCTTGGCGCGGGCGCTCGTTTTTGCATTCGACATCAAACTTAAATAGCATAATCATTGGATAACTTTCCCGAGTAGACGGGTACGGTTCTCGTAAAACAGGCAAATTCATGGTTTGTCTCATCGAGACTCGTACTGCCGTAGTGGAAACTGTCCATTTGAATACAAAGAAAAGGATAGAAAGACACATAGAGACAAAGAAATAGAAAGAGAGAGAGTGAGAGAGCAGCAGTAGTAGATAATGTAGGTGGAATGGGTAACCCAAAGAAAGTTGTGTTTTAATCCTCGCTCTTGGTTTGCAACTCTTTGTCTGGTGGTGTTTTTTTTTTTGCTTTCCTCACATCTCTAGTTGATTTTAGCTTTAGCAGAAAACTCGTTTGTTTTACCAAGTGTGCGCGAACAGCGCAGCGTGTACAATGTTGAAAGTAAGCACAAAAAAAAAACAAAATACCACCATGGCGCATGGCCGCTGATGTTGCCTCGGTTTTGCGGTTTTTGCACCGTGATTTGCGCCCTAATGCCGTACCCACTAGTGTATCCCATCCACTGTGCCCTGTGCGGCACGAGCAGTGCCACCCCACAGCACCACCCCTTTTGTCCGCGTGCCGTGTCATCGAGTGTCATTAAAAACGGGGGAAACCGATAACGCTGCCAAAGTTGGTGTCAAGAAACAAGGCAAGTTGTAATGTCGGGAACAATTTGTGAAATTGAAAAACTTTCCACTGTTACAACGTGTCGCCTATCGGAAGTTGGATGGGGGATGACCAGTTCAGGAATTGAGGAGGGCGGACGGCATTGGGAGCTTTGAGCTGAAATCAAATGATGGTAAAGTTTTAGCTCCAGCCCTGTGTGCCGTACGGCTCCAGCATCAGATCCAGCGCAGCGGGAAGGGATACATGAAGTGGAAAATCTCATTTGTTGTTGTCTCCACTGCTGCTGTGCCCTACCTTACATCTGCTATTCCATCCATCTGCGCGGGGACATCATTCATCTATCACGTTCTTGCAGAGCGTGTGTTTGAAAACTCTTAACCTGCGACCAACCTTCGCTTCACGCCGTGCCCTGTCGCCAGATCAAAATGGTGCCTACAAAAGTTGACATTTTGCCACCATAGTGTTCAGAATGCACGACACAAAAGCTCGCCCTAACTTATTGCGAAACGAAGCACTACTTCGTGCGATTGCCGCCCGTCTCCCGAAACGCGGCACGGTATGACAAAGCAGGAAAGACGGCAAGCAGGGCTGTGCTCTATATAATTTTTTGCGTGCTCTATGATAAAAGTGTCACCGTGAAATAGCTGTCACTCCGGTCCTATTTTCCCTTTGTCGTGCTCCCCCTTTTTCCTGCTTTCCCGTACCCGGGTTACGATCGCGTGTAAGTGAACGGTTTCAAACCGGTCGGGAACGCAGTGAGGATGACATCATTTGCTTCCTGTTACTAGTTATTTAATTCCTGCAGTTCTACGTCCCCACCCTGCGCGACAATAGCTCCATTTTTATGGCAAGAATGTCTCTCACCCCTCCCCCCTTTCAACTCTTGTGTTAGTTCCGTGGCGAAAAGTGGTACCCGCTGAAAGAGCTATTAAAATAAACAAACCGTGAAACATCATTTCGTTAGCACCCGTGCGCGCTCTACGCGCTTTGGAGTTGTTTTGAAGAATTCAACAAGCTTTGGATGGTTTCGGCGGAGTAAAGGAAGGCACCGGATGTGTAGGTATTCGAACGTTCGTGTTTTAATTCATGTTTGTATGTATGTTTGTGTGGATGGAAGTATGTAAATGCGATATAACAAAGGGAAGAGCGTAGAAATGGTAATTAATTTTTGCTATTCAAAAGCTGTTGCCCCTCAGGCAAGTAACTCGTTGGGTGTGGTCTTAATCAGGAAATGGGTAAACGGAGATGTAACAACAGTACAAAATGGAAATCACTCTTATTGATCGCATCGTTTGTATTACATGCACGATAACAATGTGGTGAGTAGGGGTTTTCTTTCACCTTGCGGCCCTCTTGCCGATAATGAGCGGTTTTCCCGGAAACAATAAGCCAGATGATTGAAATGTTTTGACATCCAATAAGGTTACGTCTTGCGTATTATTTGAGCATAATTATTTATTCAATCATGTGTAACAAATGCACTCGTGCATTGTTTCACAGTCATTACACGGATTTTTGCTCAATGTATTTTGTTGGGAAGACAAAAGACTGCCAAGAGTGAAAATCGTAAAATTTTACACACGGAAATTTTTGCTCTGATCGTTCTCTACAGGGCAGCAACGTAGAAGCAACATGTGCTTGTGTCTCCTTTTATTGTGTGTCGTGGCATTGCGTGTTTACTATTCATATGTAAAGCCCTTTTTTCAATTCAGCTCTCAAGAAAATTATATAATGGATTTAAAAAGTACTAGAGTGGTCAGATCTAATACACATTGCAGCTGAAAACGCACACTGGTCACAACCTAATAATGTACCAAATTGATAGCTCTTGAAGTGATGTAGCTTTATGATGTAGAAGCTGTTCAATAACAGTCGAACGATTTCAAAATGCAGCACCTGAGTTGGTCTGGGAGCTATATCGACAAATGGGACATTGGCCCATTGATTCATTGACAGAGGCGTTGCCTTAACGTTGTCCAAACCAATCATTTGCTTAACGTTGTCCAAAGCAATTTGAATCCATGCACTGAAATACTTTTGGAGAAGGACACTTTTTGCTTTCAACAGGAATCAACTCCAGTTAAGAATGCTTCAATCGTATAGGAATCGCGTAAGGAGAATTTTCCTTATTTGATCAGCTCATCTGAATGGCTGAATGGAGCTTCTCCATGTTTGAAGCCATGGAAATGCAGTATTTGAAGATAAATGCTAGCAAAGTTCGACGACGTTAGCACATTAGTTAGGACGAATCCAAAAATGATTTGATAAAGATTTGGGATGAAATGTCGAATGCAGTTGTGCGTGCGGCTTTGCAATGGCTTCTTTTTACATGTACAAGGGAGAAAGATTTGAACTCAATCAAGTGCAAGGTAATTTTACTACTTAAAGATGCTATAGACATCGATTCAACGGATATATTAAATCTGGTTTGCATTTCAGGACATAAAAAAGTGCATTTACGTTGTCCCCCTGTAGACTTTCATTGGAACATAATACTGCTGAAAAGATGTGATTATTGAATTCAAATAAACATACTCAACTCTTCCAGGAATAACGTGAGATTATTGATTGCTCAAACGTTTCATACATCGATAGGAAAGCTATGTGATGCTACACAGCAAACATGTAATAAAAACATGCACGCCGTTGGCTTACAAACAATTAGCGTGATTGCACAATGCATACCATACTTGTTACTGCGCTTTTGATGAAATAATCGCTAACCGCTGCGCGCTCAATCAAGCCCGATACCTCCACTTAAACCGCGTCTACAGCCGCTACCCGGAAGTGGTTCCATTTGCCATACGGTTATCCACCAGCAAAACTTTTCCATACACGGTCAATTGAGCAGAAAATGGAGAAATTGATTCCGCTCCACTCCACATGCGACCCATCGTGCCCATTTGCACAAACTATGCTTCGGATATTGATTTGTGTACGCTATTCGAGAGTGACAGGCAGGCTAGCTCAAGTAGGATATGACACGACCAGCAAAAAAAAAACATGTAACTGATTGTTCAGCCCACCAGACTTCAAAAGCATGACGAGGTTGGGGAGGAAACAAACAAAAAAAGGCAAAGGCGAAGAAGAGTGTTCGGAGCATCGTTCACCCCTCCCCGGTCGCCAGTATTTGCTAAGGTTTAGGTATTTTTGGGCGTGCAGCTCCCCATGGCCAGCCTTTCCGCCGGTTGTCCGGTAGCTGTCAGACGGAATTCACCCATAAAACCAAACAGTGCCGTAGTGTCCTTTCACTATTTTTCTAACACGTTACCAACATTTCGTTGAGGGGGGTAAGTGCTCCCTTTTTTGTGGATGGAAAGGGAAGACATTTTCTAGCCCACAACACGTCCTCGACCCAGTGGATGGGGGGAGAACTTGATGGGCAAATAGGCTCAAGTCGTACTAACCAGTACGGTGGGCATGTTTGCGGTCATTTGTGGGTCAGTAAATTGCTAACAGTGCGATGAACTCGATCCCTCCCAGGAAAACGGAAATTGTACAGCAAGGGTAGGGAAAGAATCTAGCAGGATGAGAGCAAGAGCAAGCACCACCCAGACGCGTTGTCGTCCTCAAGGACGCGTACGCAAACGAAATTACCTTCCCGTGCTCTCGACCCAGCACAACAACAAGACACAGGAAAGAAAGGAGAAAAAAACAACAACCGGAGCGCAAATCTAAATGACAAATGATCCGAAATTACGGTCCGACAGTTGACGAAGGTGTCCGGTGCAGCTGACCGAGCGCGACGGGGACGGGGCAGGACGAAGCACCAAGCAACTGAGCCGGAGATGTCGACAGAGTGCCGGAGAGTGGCGAAGATAAATTGATCAGCGCGAGAAAAATAACCTCACCGAGAGGAGGGCTTTCCGTTGCTTACGAGCAAGGAAATAAAACATCCTTGAGAACAACCTCGCGTGAAACAGAGAGAATGAAAAAAGCAGAGCCGCCCAGCAGGAGGTCCCATCCTGCCACGTGATCCTTATCATTCGCCGCCGACCGGTTGGGAGGAAAAACAAAATAGTACAGTGAAAGGTGTTTTCTTCACCTTTTCCATGGATGAGTCTGTGGGTACCGTTTTCGGATTTTCGTCATCTTGAATGTGTGTGTGTGTGTGTGTGTGTGTGTGTGTGTGTGTGTGTGTGTGTGTGTGTGTGTGTGTGTGTGTGTGTGTGAAAGAGAACGTGCTTCCGCACCATTTACGCAACTAACTACAGCAACGAATTGTTTCGACTGGAGATGACAGAGCGAGAGCGCTCGAAGGCCACGGGACTAGTTAGAGGCATTCACTTCATCGTTAGGGAGTTAGGACGGTCAGGTGAGTCTCAGACAGCCACGCAGATGTTTTTCATCGAATTTTCTTGCAGTAAAGGAATCTTTGCAACAACAAAATTTGCTCTTTCCTCCCTTTTCGGTCCAAAGTGTCCAAATCTTTAACATGGGTCAGGGGACAATGTGAAGATTCGCAGCAACCTAAACCAAAAAAACAAGCTCCAAACACCCACCCAAGCAAGATACTGTAGATGACTGAAATGATATTAATAGTGTTCAAGATGAGAGAAGGGAGTGCGGAAGTTTCTGCCGTTAGGACTGCCATGCGGACAATATCCTTCGACAACGAACACCTTGGCTGCTGCCCGACTCAACCCTCCAATCAGGCCCCAAACCGCCTTTCCGGTTCATCTCGATCGCTCGCTCGGTGTGCCGAAAGATTGTCACTCAAGCTCCCAGCCTGACACCATTAGCCCTGCGGGATGATTTTCGGGGAGCAGGGGATGGGGATTTTATTTCGTCCGTTCCTGCTTTGTCCATTCCCTCGCCATCCCTGTAGACTAAACTACCTTCGTTTTTTTTTTTTGGTCTCGAAAATGACCATTCCTGCTGCGTTGCTGTCGGAAATGTTAATGACAACGGCACATCCTCTGCGCCATACGAGACGCCCGGCCGTTCCCGTGGAACGGTTAATGGGAAATTGTTTGACCTGCTGCTCTGCACCAGCACGTGCTGCTTCGTGTCTTTGTTGTTTGCTTTGTTTTGTTTTTTTCCTCATTATTCGGCTTGAATTTTGCCGTTTTACTTTCAGACTTTTTGGATTTAATGGTGTTTAACTTTTAATAGTTAAATAATTAATTAATGTGAGCCCAAAAATTGAACGAACTAGTCATAAAATATGAAATTTAAACAACGTATACAAACTCCTTAAAACAACAGTTAAAGAAGCAAAACATAAAAAATAATATTAAATAAGAATGAAATAATTTCAAATTAAATTTCCAGGCTTTTAAGTAAAACATATTGTGTCGGAATTGTTTTTGAGCAAATGTATTTACTTTGGATGGTTTCAAACAAATCCCCTTAAACTTTACAAAGTGTCATGCTACACAACGTAAGCGGCAAAGCATATTTTATGTAAATAGTATTTCATTCATGCTTTGTGCAAACAGGCCAGAAAACATGCCGTAAACAACACAGTACATAATGTTGCATAAAACGTTCCGAGGAAATGAGCGCCACCAAAGCGCCAGGCAAAGCGAAATATGAATTCATTAGCCTTCGAGCAATCGCCTCTGAACCACACTATGCTTCCGCAAACAAAAACAAATACCAACAACTCTCCCCTCCATCGCCTCCGCGCCTCTTGTCACACTTAGAACGGATCCTGTTACAGACCCGAGTGATCCTGCGAACACAAAGACACGATGTGTGCGGCGCCCATCGACGGGTGAGCAAATAAAAACGCTTCCCTCCCCTCGAGCGAGCTTACGTAAGTCAGTGGGCATCATCGCAAGGCCTCACTTCCGCGCCCAGGCTGAGCATCCCCCTTCTACCCCGCCGAAACGGCGACGGGCGGCGACATGATGTTAATTAATTTTGCTTATTTGAAATGGTTGTGCGCTCCCGTGCACGCTGGGGCGGAGATTGCCGACCAGAGGGCGAATCGTTCTGGGTTGATGATTATCTATTTACGGGTGTGATTCCACAGCCCGTGCCGACGGAACTTTTCAGCCGCACATTGTTTCACCCGTTTCAAACGCCCACCCCATGGTGCGGCGGTGCTGTCACACAAGGGGACAGGAAACTTTCCTTTAAGAAAGCGAATTAGAAGAAGGTGTGCAAGACTAACACCTGGTAATTAGCGTCGGGACTTGCCCGACACACACACACACACCTTCTGCTTTGTTGGTGGTGGTGGTGTGTTGTGTGTGTCTACAGGATGGGTGGTTTTTTTGGTATCACCGCCCAGCTTTCGTGATGCCCTATTCTCTGCCAAGTGAGCGGAAGCACTAAACGGTGTAACGAGCAGCTGGAACAACAGAACGCACTGATCTGTGAAACACCGAGGGAGGGGGGAGGGGGGAAATAGTAGTCGGAGTAGCAAATTACGCACAATGAGGCATCCGGTTCAGGATGCGTATTGAACGGAGCAGATAATGATGATGATGGGCTAAACTAGTTAGCAATTTCGATGCGCACTGTTGCACGGTCGCTGTTAAAAAAGCACTAATTAAAAATGCCTATTACCGGCGTTGCCGTGCGATAATAACGCGTAATATGAATCGGGGCAAATTGTATCGTTAAAATAGTAATAAGCTTTTCTTTTACGGAAGGTTGT
Source organism: Anopheles quadriannulatus (assembly GCA_000349065.1). Taxonomy (NCBI): domain Eukaryota; kingdom Metazoa; phylum Arthropoda; class Insecta; order Diptera; family Culicidae; genus Anopheles; species Anopheles quadriannulatus. The sequence goes on from KB667755.1 coordinate 1,121,168, forward strand.
TTTAAAGTGGAGCATTAGGTAAGTCATTACACAGATGGATTAAAATAATCAGTAGAAAGTGTTTCTTTTTCGAAAGCAGATTAGCTTGTTGTTGAAAAGATGATTTAGATTAAACTATACCAGAAAAACTCGTCAATAAGTTTGTCTGAAAATTATTAAACATAAATTGTTTATATACCGCCGACTCTATAACATTATCTTGCTTTACGTTACAAAAAAGAAAGACTAATAACACCGTTTAGATTCAAATTACAGCTTCAAACTTAAGACATTCATCATGTTTTATTTAATTTCTATGTATCCTGTTTCTGACCTAAAATCAATCAAAAGAAATCGGGCCTCTAGTAGCTACTGATGTCACGATAAATAAATATTGTTTGTGAACTGACCACCACCGGAGGCATTATTAGCAGTTTAGCTTTTAATTAACTACTATTTTATTTCTTCGATAATCCCTATTTATCTGGTCCAGATGACTGAGTGTCGGAAGTGCAAAGGAATCTTTTGTAGAGGTAGTAATCAACGTGAAAGCAACAGTTGTCTGTCTGAAATTCAATGCAATTTTTTTATATTACGAGTGCAAGAGAAACAGCACCCAAATTCCGTTGTTTTTACGATCGTCATACTGTCGGTCTACGAGGAAAATAGGGCTCAGAATTGGGTGTTCAGACCATCGAACAAGTGTAAAACTAAAATGGTGTAGTGTGTGTTTATTTAAAGATGATAGACAATATTTTAAGGCTGTTCGATATTTGAATCGAAACGTCCGTTATTTGAAACTTTAGCTCGAAACTATCCGTAATAAGAATCAAAATATCTTAACAATTTCTTATTACAGTCAACTCTTTCTTATTTGAGAGGCAATGGGACTGTCGAATAAGAGGCGTTTTCAAATTACAGAGGTTGATAGTGAATGAAAGGTCCATACAAACAAGAAAGAGACAGAACATTTAGTATGCAACCTTAACTGTTGCTATAGGAAACTGCGAACACGATTGCCAATTTGAGCATACATCAATCAATAACCATGGCAACACCATACACAAATAAGAGGGATACAGATTTCAGGGGTTTTCCAAATTAGAGGGACAAAAATGTACTGGAAATGAAGAGACTGTGAAAAATGTTCAAATAAGAGAGGTTTTTCAAATTGGAGAGGTGTCCAATAAGAGAGGGTTCACTGTATTTGCCAATTTTAGAATAAACTTTTTGGATTTTTTTTCACAAATTTGATAAGTGTACTTCAGCAAAGTTAATTATATAGAGGTATAACCGATCAAATATGAATTCATAACAAAGTACTACATGTAAAAATTTAACTAAAATAATAAATGCCTTTTTAAACAGTATTTCGCGTAACTACGCCCAGATTACATGAACCTCAATCTGAATTCAGGATCAGGATCAGAATATAACAATTAAGATAAATCGAAATGCAACATATGTACAGGTGTTACGTCAGCGCTATCTATAGAGCTTGATAGCTTATTTCTTCCTTACAACAAAAGTCCAGAGCTTACTTCTAAACAGGCATGAAACGGGGTTTTAAATAACTGCCAGCTTACCTCGCCATCGTCTATGAGCGTGGAGTCGCTGCTGTCGAGGTGATTGTCTATCCGGCCGCTCGAGCTCAGCTGCCCCGACTCTAGCCACAGCTTTTTCCAGTCCGTGTTGGCCAGTATGGATTTGTTGTCTGCAAAGAGTGTTGTGAGAGATAAACCGAAACGTTAGATTGGTCGCCACTAGCCTACCACAAAACTAAACGAAACAAATCACTAATCAGATAAGCGGGAAATCAGGGTGCGGTAAAAACGAAATGAACAATCAGAGATCAAACCAACCAACCAACCGGGGGTACGGTCCGATCGCGGCAGCTGATAGTGTGCGTTGGTCTTTTTTTGTGGTCTTAACTCGACCATCCCAACCCTGCCCTGCAACCGTTTGCGCAACTGCTTTCGTGAGTAGCAACGATCAACGCCTGCAAAAGGATACAAACCCCGCCTCCAGCCCGAAACCGCCGTCGGTGAAGGTGTGCGAGAAAATTTATTACCCTACACTGACCTATACAGCCCTCCCGCTCTCCGCTGACCACCGCACACTGCAAACTTTTACGCGCCGCACGGGGCCGCAGCACCCAGCAAAAAAGTTACTCCCCCATTTGCGGGAAAGGCAAACTGGAGGGGGGGGGGGGACCTTCACAGTAACATCTTTATCATCGAAGCGCGTCATTAGAGCGTGGTTTTGCCATCGGGTGGTTATTTTTTTGCCTCTCTTAGGTTCCTTTTGGAGATGTATAGCGCGGTTACACCCTCGTTTGACCCGCCCAAGGCTACCTCCACCGTCACCAGCAGCACGGTGCGGTACGCAAAGGGACGAAAAGTGATTGCAATGTTGGAAGTTTGGTCGTTGTAAATGTCCTCCTTCCCCGCTCTCTCGCCACACGGCCACACAGGCACCAAAAGGTAAACGGGACGAGAAACCGAAGCAAAGTTCGATAATTAGAATCTCAACCATTAGGCGATGGCAGCGTAGCAGAGCAGCGTGCATAGAAAAAGGATGCGAGGTACGGTTTTACTTTTTTTTGGCTCTCCCCGATAAACGCGTTACACGTTCAATCGTTTCCTTTCACATCAGCGAGTTCAGCGCTGATGGGTGTATGCTGCTTTTTTTTTTCTTAGTTGCCTTCCCGCACCATTGAACGCTGACTATTATTTCTCGCTTCATTTTGTGGGGGGTGTTGGGCGAAACTTTCAAAAACGTGCGTGATGGTGATGGAACGAACAATTCAATTATGGCTTCCAGTCAATGTGGCGGTCTAGCTCACGCGCTCACATAACGATCGGTTGATGAAAAGCGCAAAAAAGGCAAAGAGGAAGACCGAGAGGGAAAGAGTAAGTGAATGTAGCTTTCGTGCAGAAATGTTATAACGACGAGTTTTTGCCAAAATTGTGTGATGTTTTGTGAACCTTTCATATGAAAAAAAAATCATTCGTATTTTACCCAGTCCTGTACCTAAATTAACTTGTCAAGGGATTTTTCCTCATCATCCGCTGCGTTGCAGTAGTAACGAGTCAAAATTTAGTTATTATAAAATGATAATTAGGTAACGAACAAAAAATATACCGTATATATAATTTTGAAAACTAAATCGAAACGATATTGTTTGAAAATAATGTAAGCAAAGGACCCGATTCTAACATATTATACCAGCACGTATTTTCCATTAACAATACAAAACAATCAATTTGACTATATCAATAGGGGAGCATAAAACATGTCAAATGGTAAAACAGTCATTTAAGTATACACTTTTAACATTTTTTGCCTAGTCACGGTTTTTTTTAAATAAAAATCTACTTATTCAGTTTTTATGCCATCATTCACTTAAATATAACCTATTTTATCTGTTTGACTAAATTTAGTATCTGCTTTAAACCTTGTTTATCTATATGCGGGTGGATTTCATTTTTAATTATTTGTATCACGTTACTGCTGAAAAGCTTGATTAATTGTTTCCCTTATTGTTATTTATTCCAATATCTGGTTTTATCAATCTATCGAACAGCAATACCTTAATATTGAACTATTCCACTGCACAGCTCCCAGTTCCTCTTTCTCTCTCGACACGGTTAAAAATTACCGAAATTCACTCAACTGAGATTTCGTGAAGCTTTTTTAACTAAAAATCTAGGCTAAAAATGACAAAACAAAAACTTTCGCATTCAACTGAGATTTCGGTTTAGGAATTACTACAATGGAGTTTAGTCTGATATCTCTTATTATTGTTTTTTATACACTAAAACAGTTGCTTCGTTTTGATTCCTTTTTTGATAACTACGACTGGCAAAAACAAGTTTATCTGCATAGAATAATTCATTCATAACTTCACAACAGCTCATAAGACGCTACAACTACTGCAGCTCTTAAGATGGCTCAGGTTGTTTGCGTTGACGTTACAAATCCATCACAAGTTGAAATGGAAAATATGAACAATTTTTCGTAAAAAATTGTATTATCTTACATTATCGTGCTCCTGAGAGTGGAATACTTGCTGCATTTATACTAATTTAAATAATAATCCGACAAAACTATGATTTCACTCGCACGATGTAAACATCATGACGGACTTTGTTGTGATCGACTACTGAATCTCTTCAAACAATATGATTAAATCGATAACTCGATCATTATGCATTGTAAAAGCACGATCTTGGCGAACCATTTTTCCAAAATTCAGTTAAAAAAATAATGGTTATAGAATCATCTTTTGATTATTTGTAAAGCTTATTGACGACAATTGTGAAATTTTAACTGAGATTTTAACTAGGAAAGTGTGCTAAAGTGGAGTGGTTTCCGCAATATTTTGAGCCAACCTCGCGAAATATTTTTGTTGGACAACCAGCATGTTTTTGCACAATTGATTTATTATTAAAATTCTATCAATGAACATTAGTACACATTGATATACATTTTTACATGCATAATTGTTCTATCAATTACAGTTTTTCTAATTACCTTCCAACCAAATTTGAAGTGACCTTACGCGTTTATTAAATAAATAACACCAATCAACTGAATTGCATGTCAATTGCTGGCGAAGCATTCTTCTCAGTGCTACCCGCTCAACGTTAATCCCACGCACATCGAATGCAACGAAAGCTATGTGGCGCAGTAGTAGCGCTGAGCTACATTTCCTCAGCGCCAATGTATCGATTAAATGGTACGAAATCAAGCACCGAACTATTTTACATCGTCCTGCCCCACGTGCCTACCACCACGCGTCCACGCGTAAAGTGTCCGTTAATCGATCGAGTTTTGGTTTAGCACCGAAAGGATTTAGCACCGAGCTCCATTCCGCGCCCAGCATTGCTGGACCCGGGTGCGTTCCACCCGGAATGTAGTAGGCGAAAAGTGCACGCGAAATGCTTCCAATTAGTAGCTGTATATGGAAAACACTCTCTCTCTCTATTTGCACTTCGCGTTAGCGTGGAGCCGGTTCGGAAATCGGCCATTTGCCGCGTGTCGAGGAACTGGTCGACACATCAGGAAACGGAGAAGGGGCACTTAAACGATTCCTCTACAACCCCCGCCCAGTAGGTACGTACAGCTCGGTAACGGCTTTGGTTCGGTCCAATTTAGTGCGCTGCTGAATCTGTCGAGTTGATTTAGAATCAATAATCGAAGTTCAATGAATCAGTTGCGTTTCGTTGCACGTTAGATGGGTGTGGTATTTTCCGCCACAGGTTGATATGTGTATATATGCAGTCGGAGGCGTTTGCAGGTGCAGCAGAGAGTGCAAACATTTCATTAACATGCAGCGAAATGAATAGAATTGCATGTTTAATTGCATTGCCCCCCGGTGGTGGCATGCCCGTGCTTGTGTTCGCTTTACTGCACGCGCCTTTAAATCGGCTGAAGTGCATCTTTAAGCAGCAGCAGCAACAGCAGCAGCAGTGGGAATTGAACATATACATTCCCATTCAGCTAACACATCGTTCGCCGCTAGCTCGAGCACGGTTTCATCTTGCATTTGTGCGAGTGGTGGTGTCATATTTGATCGGCCGGGTGCCGCGTGGATCGGTGCCACTCGATTGCTCGATGAAAGGGGAGCTGGGAAATTTCGAAATCGATATCCATTAGCAAAATATTCCCGGCGCCCGGCTTGTGGCAGGGATGCTTTGTGTGCGCTGGGGTGAAGAGGGTGGATGGTGAAGAATCATGAAGCACCGTGTGATACCCGACCGGCCATGCCGTCGATGAGCTTCCGCTAATGCGAGTGTTAATGAAGGGTGAGCCCGCTGGGTGGGAAAGTTGACGCTGGCAAAAGTTCGACCGAAACGGGGGCCGCCAGGCCAACGGGGTTGGGAATGGTTTTTCAGGAAAAGCAATATCTCTGTTCGCGTGGAATGCGTCGATTAGCGTTGAGTGGCAAATGGATCAATTTGGTGAAGAGAATTCCTGCTCCCATTTCACCGTTTGACGACGGTCCGTGCTTCGAGAGCTTTGCAAAAAAGAATGTCAGAGTTTGAAACGGTTGCTAGCAAATGGGTAGTCATGGGCGTGCGGGAAGGGGCGTTTGAAGCACCGGAACAGGAAACTTTTGGTATGTAATTTTGTTTTATTGCTTAATAAGGAAAAATAGTTGAAATTTTTCCCTTTAGAGACCACTATTGGTTGTGTAATTGGTACCATTAGCTGCATAAAAACATAGTGTGCGAGAGGTGTAGAGTAGAAAATGAAGCAGTAAAGTTGTAATACTAAAATACATGCAGCTCCAGCTTTTTTAAAAATAAAAAAGTAAATTTTAACATTTAAATTCCTCCAATGGCTGCAATTGGCTACACATAACATGACTTTTTCTAAATAATAAATCAGAAACTCGATCATCCTGTACTGAATTTATATCTTCAATTAAAACATGTCCAAGTATTTCCATACCATTTCGCGCACGTGTCGCAAATCATTACAAAGGCCCTCCCGCTCAGAGGATACATGCTTCCACCGAACAGGGAAACGGCCCCAACTGCCCAACTGCACACGTAAATTAAGGCAAAGTTTCGTAACCAATCGAACGGAATAAGAAGATTGACTTTTGGGCGCACCGAAACTTTGCCAAAGCTCATTTTCCTCGCTTGAAAAGCGAGACCCGTTCCCCCTTCCTCCAGCGACAACATATGGATGGGCTAAGGTTCGTCTTCTCGCCCGGTTGCCGTCTGGGTCCGGAATTTACAGCGCCAATGATAATGAACTGCGAACATTTCCTCCAGATCGAAATCATAAATCTTACCACAATCTTTCTCGAGACTTTGCCGTTTCTTCTCCCCTACCCTTCATATCTTTGCGCCAAAGCTGCTTGGTTTAAGTTTCACCGGATTCCCACAATTGCGAAGGGGAGGCAAAACAATTTCCCTTACTTTGCGCTTTGTTTACGCAACGCAGGAAACACGAAGCAAGTGCAGGCTTGCAACAAACAAACGCAAAAAAAAAACATTGACCCCAAATGTTTATTTACTCTCAAAAGGTATGTGTATATATGTATGTACATTGTAGGGCGGGAAATTTGTTTGCCTCTTACACTTTTTCGGGCAGGCACCGAGACGCAGCTAGCCGGTGAAAAACGGTAATTGCTTGGGCGAAAACTTTCCTATTCATGTGCTGCCCACGGGCGGAAGTTTCGAACCAGAATAACAAAAAAAAAAAAAACAAGTTTGACGGAAATGAAACGCAACAACAACAAAACCGGTCATTTGATTTTATTTTCCTGTGCCTGCTTTATGCTTTGCTTTTCCCGCTGTGTCAACACTGTGTGGCGATGATGTAAAGTTTGCACCACGGGGCGAGCAAGCGATCTCGCGCAACGGGGTGGGACGGTTATTGATCGTTCGTCGATCCTTGCGGCGGTTAATGGCATTTCTGCCATTTACGCTACCTCTACCCAAGGCTATTGCCGCGTGAGCACGTGCAAAACTTTCCACTCCAAGATTGAAAAGCCCACCGAAGCGAAGATGGCGTTTTTTTTAGGTTCCACTCTTGACGAATGGTGAATCCATCATGTACTAGAAAGATTGCCGTGGAGCAAACAAGCAGCGTACAACAAAAATTGCTAGAATAATGTACACACCTACACACACACACACACACAGATACATTCCCATGCATACTGGTGGAACGTTTTTCGCATTTATTTTTATTTTCCGCTTTCCGTTTTGTGTGTGTCAACACATCACTCCTGGGAGAATGGAGCAAAGTTGGAAATCCAATTCCCAGAACAACGTTACGTTTTCTTTGTACTTCGTGAGCGCTCTCGGAGACTTCCCCGAGTCCACTGGAGCGTTCGCGTGCATGTCCAAGCGTGGTACCCACGCCTCCTCTTCCCCCCTTTCCCCACCCCTCTGTACTGAGTCCATGTTTCCGGTTGTCCGCTCCCCAGCTGCCCAGCTGCTGCGGATCATCATGCTGTAACTTGATCGGTGCGGGGGGTTTTTAGAGGAAGTTTACTCTATTTCATGTTGTTTTTGGCATCTCCACTGCCGCCCGACAGAGCGAAGCAAGCAAATCAAAGCCCGGACGGGGAGGGGTCGGTTGAGAGTATCGGTAGCACGTCCGATCGGAGAAACGTTCGGCACACACTGTTCCTGGCACAGCTCCCGTCCTGGGAGAGCTGCGTTTGCAGAGCGAAGGGGGCGGGAGCAAAGCAGAGCAGACCTGGGCAGTGGTGTGTAACTGGTAAACTTTCTTCCATTCTTTGGTCGCTGTTTTCAATTTATTTGTTTATTTTTATCAACACCCAAGCAATCAGTATCATCCTGGCAATGTGTGTGTGTGTGTGTATGTGTACATGGATGGACGCAACCGGTAGGACACACTTGAACGGAAACCGAGCTCTATTCATTGGGGAACGACGTGTGCCAGCGATCCGCCCGGCCCGAGTCGTTTGTCTGATGCGTCTGTATGGGGTTTCCCTTCCCCGACGCCATTGTAATGTACTTCCACGAATGAAAAGAAAAGAAAGAAAAGAAAAACAGAAACACACCCAGTGAAAGCATTTGCTCCCGAGGCATTCGGTTCATTGCGGCTGGGTGCTTTTGTGCCCCGTTGGGCTTTTATAATAACGTTAGCAGAAAGATGATACACTCTCCTGTACGTGTGCACAACTGTGTACACTCGTGGGGAGAGGGAGAGCGAATTGGGGCAAATCTTTATCTTTCATCAGCAAATTTTCTTATGTGAGCAAAGCACCGGATGGGAGTCGGGACGAACGGGCGCGGTTGTACGTGTAGGTGATATGGTTTGCGCGCTCCACTCCAACCGGCAACCGGTGGCTGCCAAACGTTCGGCTATGATGAATCACTGCTGACGGTGGTGGGAGCGTTGGTCCAGGTCAGTCCGGTGCGTTCGCTAAATAAACGAAACGCTGGTGCCACTAATCTGCCCGACCATGATGAGTGCGTCATTCACCGGTCGCAATGGACGGTAACGCAACGCACGGATTGAAATGTCACCTACGCATTCTGGCTGAAGGTAAATAACAATCTTAAGAGAAGACCGGTCCATTACATTGCGGACTAGTACGTTTGGCCTCCGGCTAGTGAGCGATCGTACGTTTGATGCGAAGGTGCTCAACACAAACGGCAAAGGAAGAGAGAGCGATTACTGAAACCCGTACCAAATGATGGCGGGTAAGTCATCGAACGTGACACATTGCAATCGTATAAATAAATCAAAGCTGCTGCAGCTCGGCACATTAGCACGCGTGAAAATGACAACCATGACAGTCAACTTGATTGCTGGATGATAAGAAACGTGGTGGTGGATGATGGCAAACCAAATATGACTAATAACAATATTCAATAAAGTTCTTCGTTCCATTGCGTCATTCACTACATTCAATAATATTCGGAAAGGCGTCATCCATAAAAAAACGCCCTTTCAATGCATGATAATTATTCATCCTCTTCCATGAAACGCAATACTTTCAAATATAAATTTCAGTATCTTTCGATGAACAGCCTAGAACTGTCGTTCTTGGAATGGAATTCAAATATAAAAGCCTTTTCCACACATTTGAAGAACGTGCGGCACTTTGGGCCATATAATCTACCATAAAAGGCTTTCTGGCTAACATTCTTAGCCCTGCTCCATTATCTACTGCATGAAAATTCTTTCCATCAAGCGACCAGAATAACCTGTGTTGTTTTTGAAAATCCATTTCTCGGAAGGCTTCACACTGACAGGTTGGTTGTACCGACTATTAGGAAGCGATGAATAACGCAAAATGGAAATCGACGGTGAACGGCACCAATAGAGACCGGTTCCAGGAAGGTGCGTCCGACCGGTGAGCAACCGCTCAGGAGAGCATATTCGCTGATGTAGTTTGATTGTTTGCGTAGCGTAGTTTGTTAGCTTGTCGCTTGGTATTTCGCAGTAATTTTGGGCCTTCCCATTTTGTTGGTACCTCCCGTTCTGGATGCGACCGTAAGGCTATGAATCAACGCATCAAAACGGGGCTTCTTCCCGTAGATCAAAGCACTGTCTATTGCTTCACGTTTGATGCTTAATTCGATTATAGGTAGAGTGTTATGTAGCAGATGATTTGAACTGTGCATTTGTGTTACTGTTTTACGGAATTTTTGGATTTTACGAAAACTTTCTCTTTAGATGCTGAATAGCTACACCAATAGCAGCGGGAAGAGTTCAAGATTCTAAACAGGCAACGTTTTAAATTGGAAACAGATATCACAGAGTTACAGTAAATTGCATTTGTGTTGACATATTGTCTTATTGATTCGACAGTACCAAATATCCTATTCTTTAATCACATTTTCTTCAGAATCAGGAAATGCCTAATTACATAACGTTAAACAAATAATTCCCTGACATACAAGCTCTCAACATCTTTTAAATATTTACACAATGTCCTCCTACCCAAAACGCAAATAGAAGATAGTTTGTGCTTCTTACACATGCCTATGAAGGCTATTGACAAATCGCTCAACCACTGGATTCCTACTTGCCTACGGTCATCCGGTACGGCACACAAAAGAGAGAAAATCACAGACTACAAACAACCGCCACAACCTTATCCTATTATTGCCTTCAATTAATAATCGATTTCTTCCGGCACTATCCGGGACGGAGGTGCCGATCGGGGAGCCACAAAACGGGAAGGGTTGGGTGATACGACACAATTTCCAAACATAAACCTGCCGACGAATCATTGTTACCGAGTGTTTCCGAATCGTACAATCTGATCGGCTATCGTGCCAGCCGCACACAAACCGATGATCCGGTTGATTCCATGCCTGGTTCGGTTTGCCGTCTCTCTCTCCCTCTCATCTCTCGCTCGGTTGTGTTTCGCTATGGCCGATCCGATAACAGGCTGGGGAGAAATGGAATTTTTGCCTCCCCAGTACCCGGGACTGGGCAAAATAAAACACAAACGACGAGTAGAATGTCACCGCTATCGTTTGTCGGGACAAGCCGGCTGTCAGGGTTGCACAGCAGCAGGACCAATGCAGGGTTCTACATTGCGGAGTGCATCGGAGTTGGGTGAAAGAAGGGAAGCAAAAGCTTGTTTTTTTTTTTTGCTTTTCGGTTCGACTTCAGTGCTGCCTGTTAAGCCCGCATTTCGATCGCTGCAAACCAACCACCACCCGGTTGGGTGTGCGTTCGATTTCGGCGAAAACGAAATTAAACGAAAGTGCTGCCATCAAAAGCTCACTTCATCTCTCCATCTTGTTGCGACGCATAAAAAGGGTGGGCGCTGTGACAACGGGAGAAGATTGGCAGTGCCAAGGCGGCCAAAGCAGAGGTATGGGAAAATATTGCCAACCAAAAAAAAAACAAAAAAAGAACAGAAAAGCAAAGCACAGCAAGTTGGGGAGGGAAATAAAATAAAAATAAAACTTTATGGTAACGGATTCGGTGCGCGATGGCATCGTCTTTCCGATTGTGTGCCAACAGTGCCAACGCTGGGTAGAAAAAAAAATTGTGCGATGGTGTACGATAAAGGATTTCGATTATTGCTGCGTGCCAGCAATGAAGCAGCCCCGGGTTTTGTGCCCGTGGGATGAGCCCACCAAATATGAAGCCCCCTGGCGGCCTTACACGTCGATTGTGTTTTGTGGCGCCGCGGCACATTTTCAGCCACCGTGTACGCAAACCCCGTAATTTCCTTCCCAGCATGCTTTCGGGCTGATTGTTAAAGATTGCAAATAGGTGGGTTTTGGAGTGCGATACGACCGCAGAAAGCTTACACACACTGTTAGGTAAGTTATTTTTAGAGCAAACCCCTCGTTTAAAGGCTTTTTCCGTCAAATTGTAAAGACTTTGCGCTTACGCTTCGTCCTGTCTATTATCGTCCTGCCTATTATCGCTCGCACGGTTGATGAGGATCGATAATCGCACGCGCTTGTAGGCCAGTAGCACATATTGAGACGCACTCAGCTAAGCCTCTGTGCTGCAGGTCTTTTAGGTCTTTTAATTGAAGCAAAGGAATGGTAGCGTTCTTCCAAAATCGAAACACTTTACCCCGTAATCAGTGTGATGGGTTTTAATGAAAATTAAGTTTATTAGAGCACACAGTTCAAGCCATTCGACTGTCATCATTTCGCCTGCGATGGAAGCATAACAGTGTGCAAAAAAAATTGAAAGCTTTCACGGCGCTGAGGATTCGAAGAAACCCGCCGGCAGGCTGTCGAACAGTTTGGCAATATTTAGTGATATGTCCGGGATTAGCCTTATTATGGGCTGCTTTTGGGCCGGATTCGCTCGCAGAAAGCTGTCGTAAGCTGTCATTTTCCTGAGGATGGGATTAGGCACTCAAAACTGGGCACAAATAAAGATTGTCACAAGTTGTCACAAGCTAACGAGGGCCAGCTTAGGGTGATATATGGTTTCATATTGTTTCGGCTCGCTATAGTATTGCGTAAATGTTTGAAACTGCTCCAACGGTTTTGTGATGCCCACTGCTGAGTGCTTGCCTGCCTGCGCTGCCGAAGCCGCCCTGTTCAGCGAAACAACAATTTGTTAGTCTTTTGTTTCACCGTAGATTTATTTTAAGCTTACCCTTTGATGGTTGCCCCGTGTTCAAGGGAAATTTTGAACCAACGAATAGGAAGCTAATGCCGCCGGCAAAAGCAAACCACCGGGCTAGCTTCCATGCTGAGAGTCTATATTGATTTTACAACCCATGCGAGACATACTGCAGACTTTTGGATAATTTCTAAAGCCTTGGTGGACTCCGGAGCGACGAGGGAAGCCGGTGTTATTTTGCCGCTCAGATTTCAGAACCCAAGCAGTAGGGGTTTGTGTTTCAAAAAGAGCGAAAATAACATCTAAATCAAATATCATAAATCAGCACCGTATTGAACGCAACTGGCACACTGTGTGGGTTGGTTTGTATCCAAAACGGCTATTTTTAGGGGACTCTATTTAGGCCCGAGAATGTTTCGACTGGTGGGCGATTACTGCTACTGCTTTGCAGCGATTAACGAAATCGTTGCAACGTTTTACTGTGAATTTTAAATCAAGAATTTTTGGTTTCGGTTTGGGAAGGGGGATGTGTTTGATCTTTTCAGAACACTTTTACTGAGCTTCCGAGTGTTGAACGTTCACGTAATTTCGAACAAAATGTGACGTCAAGCTGATGTTTGCTTGTTATAAAATATATTTTGGATAAACTTCGTGTCATCTCTAGCAGTTTGTTTAGTTTTTGTTTTAAATTTTAGCTTTCATCTCCATCATATTTGCAATCAAACGAAAATAAGCAGAACTATATAATTCCTAATATTACGATGTCCAAGCATGCGTGGAATTACGCATCTCGATAGGCATCAATGTTTTGCCAGGGTCAAGGAATGTTGGGATGATTACATTGATGCTTTAGCTGCACGGTAGCAACATTCCTGCATCAACAATATGGCATTGTGCAAACCGCAATGCCACCGCTCCCTCGAGGCAGCATAATAGACATTATTTCCAGGAAGTGATCCCATTCATCGCGCTAATGAACCATTGTGACCGTACAGGGAAGTGACATAAAGGGTTTGACTGGAAAATGTCACTGTCCTTGAAGAAAACTCGGAACTCAGAAGAAGATAACATCAAACTGCACATACACACACACAAACACACACACAAGCATGCACAGGGCGCCTGGAAACGTACAAAACATTTCTCCGAAATCGTGTAATTCGCTTCCGCTTTCATGCCTTCCGGGGTGCCAAACATCCCACCATTCGCTTATCGCCTGACAAATCATCAGCATCGGCTCATCACACGAATCGATTCGCTGATTAGCCTCTATCAGGCAGCCATTCTTACACCGGCACGCGCTGATGTATCGTATGGCACACATCTTATGGTCGGCGCGAATCAACCTAATCGAACGGGCGAGCTCATTGTTTTTCAGCATTTGACATAAATGTAAATGAGATCATCAGTCATCAACCCCTGCCCCTGTCGCCGTTTCTGTGTCAACTGTTTTGTTGGACAAAATGTCACCTTAAGCTGGATTAGCTGTAAAGCAACGTTGACGGGGCCGGCTTGCTATGGTGCAGCAGTAGCTTGACTAGATAAACGCATCCAATGGGGAGTTTTTGGTGTAAGCCAAACGAAAAACACTGTCTAGGTGCAGTGCACGAAGCCCGATAAGCACATAAGGGCTCGCTGGGAATAGCTGGAAGTGGTGGGTCGTTTTATTTGCCGCTACCGAGCGGTGGCGCTGAAACGTCTCTCCGCTTGACAAGATTATGGATAAACATTCCCTTAGGCTGATAGTTGATGGATTAGCTCCAAAAGTGGGTAGTGGGACGTTTAATTTTAGCGCTGCACGTGTACTTATCTTTCATTCGAATCCAATTAGTAGGGGCATGCATTGGAAAAGATTCCAAGAATTCACGCTCGCCGTACCTGTTTGATGTATTTAGCGCGATGTTCCAAGAATGTGCGCACAATGCCTTCAGGCCTTTTATTGATGGTGTTTAATTGGAATCGGAAGGCAAAATAAAACTGGATTCCTGATTAGCGTGTGCATGCATTTAGTGTCACGGGCAGCATTCCAACGCTGCCATCAAACACAGGAAGCTAATAGCAAACTATGTAAGTATCAACCATTCCAGGAACGCCATTTGTAGGATATCGTTGAAGCGATTTCATCTCTTTGTCATCAATATTTTGAGTCTTTGGGCATTGAAATTGATTGTTTTTATAATTGATGAAGTAAAGGCAGATTGAAGGTGCTGTTTTTACCAAAAGACAGATAATATTTCTGGCACAGAAATATTCCGACTGTCTCATTCGTTCCTGCATTCATTTCGTCTAAATAAACTTTGGACTATTAGTTCACCAAAGAGTGGCGATGTTTGAGCTTCTCGCTGCTCATCTTTATCTTACCCTGAAGGCATACACAACATAAACAATAGGGTGTGTCGATGAAGCGTCTGTCAGTTACCAGGTCAAGACAATCTTGCTGAAAACTCGCTTTAGCGTGTTCGTTATGCCAATCCCCATTTAACAAGGGCGACGAGCCTTAGTTCGGTTAAGCGAATGTGGGTTATTTTCTTCCTCCTCTTCAACCAGAAAACAAACAAAAAATGTTGCAAAATTCACCTCTCTCTGCGACTCTAGTCAAGCACCACCAACAGCAACAGCAACAACAGAAGCCAAGTCTAAACGTGCTTTTCTAAGTCTTCACGCTACTGCCATCCAACGGAAAGCTTCCTGTCTGCCTGCCTGCCCCACTGGTGTGTGCTGGTGAAGGATAATTTATATGATGAAGGTCTACGCGCGCGATTGGGTTCTAGCAGCGGGAAGCCTTAGAGCGCGCGGAAAGTCGTTAGTTCAGTACGGGCGGTGGGAAAAAGCGGTGCAGAGTGAGAGAAAAGGGAAAGGGTATAAAGTCGCTCCGTCGGTATTTTGGCTGGTGGAGATGCATATGGTAGGGATAGCGACTCGGGGCCGGCCAAACCGATCATCAACCTTCTCGTTACGGGTAAATGAGGGATAAAAGAGGGAAAACGCTTCAGCCGCTTGGTGGGTGAACCAATATTGGTGAGCTGTCAGGTTTAATCAACTGCAGCAGTTTTGGCGATGAAGGCCGCCCAGACGATGCCGTACTGTGCTGGGTATGATTCAAGCTTCTTTATATAAGCACATGGGATTTAATCCTACTGTTGGTATGTGTGTGTATGTGTATCTATTAATTGGAGTGAATAGGTCCACTGTATAGAATAAAATGCTTATAGTCGAAAGACGAAATCCTCCAAAACTTGTTATTTCTGTTATAAGATAACATAAAAAAATCAGTAAAGAAATATATAAAAACCATTAGAAAGAATGTCCTCCCGGTTTACAAAAAACGCACAGTTAAAACACTTCAACATTTGCGTAAAAACTTTCGAGTACTGTGCAAATTTCTTTACATCCTGCGGATGTGGTTGAACGCAATTTAAAGAAAAGCGTCAAAAAACTTTCTTCCGCCCCAGGGACACCCGTGAACAGCCTTGCCAAGCTTGCGCTGCACCCAAGCCGCTGAAAACATGTTTCCGCTGTTGAGATACTGCCCCCCGTCTGCTTTGCGTACGCGCAGCTGGTGTCTCCGGACGTCCCGTGTCCCCACAAAACAGCCCAACAACCCTACACGCTAATCAAATTTGCCGTCAAAAGCCGCGAGAAACAACGGAACCGCTTCTTTTTCACATTTCCCTCTTGCTGGCGCGGCCCATACACGAGCGTGTTAGTCGCCATTGTGTTATGCCGCCGGGCCGTGTACTTTCCCGATCCGCGGCAAACGTGCCACCTTAGCGCACTCGGCACCCATCTCACGCAGATGATACTTTATGTCGTGATTAAGGCAAGGTAATGAATAAAATAGAAGCAGATTTGAGCACCGAGCCCGGTGTGTGTTATTCTTTCCTTCTGACTACACATACTCTCCCTCGCTCACTCTCTCTTTGCCGGTGGCAGTGGTGCACGTGATGATGATGAAGTACGGAACGATCCGGTCCCGTGTCTTTCCCCCCCCCCCCCCTGTATGGATGTCTGGCACTGGATGAAATTCGCAGAAACGTAAAGTGACACTCGTATTTTCTTGTAAGCATCCCAATTTGTTATGTTTGAAGTTGGAGATAAGCTTCACATGATTAAATAACTGCAAAATAACAAACAAGGTTGTACCAGCCGGCAAGGTTGCAAGGCAGCGTGCGGAAGCAAATAGGAAGCTTGAGGGAAGGGGAGGCGCAATGTCATGACCATATTTCATTTAGCTGCTCATCCCACAAGTTATGTAGCACTTAATTTATCTGTGTAACTTTCTATACTTCTCTCTCTCTCTCTCTCTCTTTCTCTCTTTCTCTCTCTTCAAATCACTGTGTTTGATATTAAAAACCCCTGTAGCATGAAAAAGTTTCCCTAAAATTTCATATTTACCGTTCAATTCATTAGAGAACTCTGAAGAGACGGGCCGGAACGTTATTCTATTTCCTCGAAAATATAAATTAGGTTCTCCCGAATAACTCGAAATACGGTGGGTTGCACATTGCAATATTGTTAACTTTTATACGGTGAAATTCATATTACTAGGCATGTTCAAGCTTTTCTTGAATGATCTGCAATGATGCTCTAATAAAAAATTGCCTATTTTTTGCCAATCTCTGTTTTTGTTAACGTTAACACTGATATGTGAAGTACGCGTTTGGCATACATTCTTCGAATGTTGATAATAAAATCCATCGAACCGGCTCTAACTGACACATTTGTGCTGCCATCTGGTGTTTAAGAATTGATTTTAGTTCGTTTTGCAGTTGTAAATGGATAATAGATGTATAACGATTAAAAATATCGCTCCAAAACAGTTGTGATTTCATTTATTGACGTTACCAAATTAAAGTAAAATTCAATAACGCTCGAGCAAAGTTTCTACGAAAGCAGATGAGCGTCATATCTCGTGCCACTCAGTTCCGTCATTAGTAATAAGCGTGTAATAAGGATGTATTATCCAGAGTCATGATACAAACAATTCTCACTAAAACTGGTCGATGTTAGCGTGGTCGCGTATATAGCTAGGATGACCACGTTTATATATGGGAGGAGAAAGATGTTTTTGTTTTTCAAATAGTGGGGGCCTTCACGATTCTAGTTAGTTTTTTGTATGGAGTTTGACAGTTGGAGGCTGAAATCATGTAAACAATCCATACAAAACCAATATAAGCACATGGGATTTAATCCTACTGTTGGTATGT
>KB667755.1:1139333-1159914 GCA_000349065.1 Anopheles quadriannulatus
AAGAAATCAGGTGATCGAATCTGGAATCAATGTGTATGTAGTCCAGGTGGTCTCATATCATTTTTTTTATAACCAAATTTGAATGTCACTTTTTCAAAGAACGAAGCGAAAACTTTTGCTCCAACGAGCTTTCTGGAGGCTTGACGAATACTCAAAACACTCTTAAAATCTTCATTCAGAAGCAGAAGCGATAAAAATCAGCCTTCTAAATTCATACACCTTGGGATAAGCCCACCTGTATATTATACTCCCTCAGATAGCTGCTCGAAAACTATATAATTAACTATATAATGCTACATAATGCTATATAATGAAATTTCAGCCTACGAGCTTCAAACAGAAAGGGCCCCAGTAATGGTTTTTACTTGTTGATAATGGTGTACGCATATAAAATATCATACTATTTTAATTTGTTCGTTTGATCAAACATATTCTATTGCGAGATCACTGTAACATCAGGCATTCATCATTAAGCAGCAAACATGATATGAAATAAGACTTTTAACTAACATGTTACAACATTTCAATATCAAATTGACACAACATTAGAAAACTAACGTAGAATCACAAAAATTAACAAGTTCCCACATTCACGAACTGCTTACTTCAATAACTTATATCTTTTAAGAGCAGAACGGTATTTTAGACACCCTTGTCTCACATTCTAGTTAGGATAAAATAAAGCTTCAACCATTTACTATAGTGTTTATTGTTACCTTTTTTACATGTAGGTTAAAGCTGGGTTAAAGAAATTGACGGCATCGATCTACGGAAAGCAGCAGATTCGGAAACCCCTGCCAAGGGCACAGTTTAACCACACGGATTTTAGGAACGTGCTGTTCTTTCCCATTTTCTACGGTCTTATGCTTGCCGCTAAATCCATACGCCCCACGCTTCGGCATCATTATACCAGGCCACGAAAAAGTGTACGTACGCTACCCTTCAGGTGTCGTGTGGAAAGCTCTCGCCGTTCTTCATACCTGTCCTACCACGCCGTTTTTTTTTTGTTATTGCTCGCTCCTACATGCCTGCCAAAGAAAATCCGTTCCCGCCACAACAATTTCCCGGTACCGTGTGTCGTTTCGATCGAACGAGCATCTCTTAGCTCATCAAATGATGTTCCATTGTGTGGTGGCATAATGTCATGGGTTTTTTTTGCTTTCGTTTTTTTGCGAAAGCAGAATAAAAAAAACGATACACCCGGGATGAGTGTGGAAAAGAAATACGCTCGTTCCGTGCGCTGCTACCCACCTGGTGACTATTTGGCTTTTCTCGGAACCGGTCTTTGGCACAGGCAACTTGGTCAACGCACTCCCCATAGCCGCCTCCCTCATGTTTCTCGATGTAGTAGACCATTGATATTTTTATCCTCTCCCATTACTCTTCATTCTAATCATCTTTCGATTGGAAAAACACCTTTTATCGTATGTTGCATGGGATGGTTAGATTGCTGCCATGGCTACTGGCTCTGCCCAGTGAAGTTTGTGGGTGTGTGTGTGCGTCTTTGGAGCAATGAGTGGGAGGTTTACGTTTGGGGGGGATGAAAAAAAACTCCTACCGGTCGTTATGATGAATGGCATTGGCAAAAAGGAGCTTACATGCATATTTTCCTTGCGTTTAAAAAAGGCGCTTTTTGTCCTTTATTGGTAAAGGAAACGGTGTAGTATTATGTAGAGACAATTTTATAGTACGTACAGGGTAAAAATAACTAGTCTTGTTTTATATAATGTAGAGTATTTTATATAACTGATATTACGTATCGATCAGTGAGGTATTAAACAAAAAAACATTAATAGGTGATTCAAAGCATTATGGAGCAATTTAAACTAGTTTAGGTGGATAGGTTCGACTTTAATTTGAATTTAAATTAAACTAATGTTATGTAGTGTTCTCATGTAGTATTGTGTGCTTATTGGATAAATTATGCTGTAAACACGTCCTCCTAGAAAGTCACGTAAGCCACAAACTGGCTTCAAACTATGAGTATAAAGTAATACAATCTATCCTACTTTATCACAACCTCAGCAACGGTGAAATCAGTATTCGCTGACAACTTTACTTAAGACCTTCACTTTAACGCACACATACACACGCATCGCTTGATTCTTATTCTGTCGGATCGTCTCGGCACCAAGCGCAGGTGTAATAAATTGGACCGCAAAGTAGGGAAATAAGTGGAATTTTAATTTAGTTCCCCGCCCGAACAGCAACCGCCAGTGTTCCGAAATGTGAAAGTATTCCAATTTTTCACCGCACGCTTGTCCTCGAGCGCGGGCCAAATTTGCTTATTATCATGATACCTAAGCCCGTTCCGTACGTACGTTCATACGGCTTGGCGCTTCTATTTTTTTTTAGGGTGAGAGTGATTTAGCATCCGTTACACGGTAAGACGAGCTGGTGTAGAGGCAAGCGCGCAAGGAAGGAACAGAATTTTGATTGATGTCGTGCTTGACAAGGGGGTGCTTTTTTGCAACGTTCTTTACTCTGCAAATACCGATGCTTTTTTGTTGTTGCTGTTGCATTCCGTCTCAAACAAGGCTGGGCCGAGGCTGGTTGAGCGAATCAGTCAAGCTCAGCAAACGGAAATCAAACTGCCGACCGTGCAGCGACGCATAGCGAAAGAATTTGCAAAACTCGTTGCCATTCCATCGCTCGGACGGGTGGGTTCTTTGTTCTGCTTTTGTTCCTACGCACTTTTTTTCCCCAGCTCAAAGAAAGAAACCAAATTTTCGTGCTAGAAAAATGTCAGCCTCCTTGAGAGAGACAGAGCGAAAAAAAAAATCTAACAACCATCACTAGACCGGCTGTTTGACTGTAATGAGAATTAACTTGTTTTTCGTTCGAGTGCACGAATGTAATATAATTTCTCAACGTGACGATGTGGTCGGGGGGTTTTTTTTCGTTTTGTTCCTTCTCGTTCCTTGTTGTCATTCATTTCTGTCGCCAGAGTTTTCCAGCGAACCCGGTTGCAAAACAGTTTATATCCTTCGTGCGAAGCGACAACGTCAAGCGGTTTGTTTCCCACGCGTCACACACGCGTCCCAGCGCTAGCGCTGCGAGACACACTTTTGCGGTCGTCACCCTGCCAATTCTTCGTTCTGGGGCACGCCAACAATCAACAAACGGAAAAGAGAGAAAAAAAAAACAGGAAGCCGCTTACGCTTTGCGCTTCATGCGGCAGGGATACGTGCAATAAAAATAACGCAACCATCGCAACCCGGGTGAATCCGTGCTGCTAGAACCGAGACCACAATTAAGCGCAGTGACTGGCATGTGTCGGTGGCCTAGCCGGTGAATCGGGCGTTTGGGGCTCGCAGACAAAAATCAACCTTCAATTACCACTACATCGTCCCACCCGGTTTCGCGCACAAGTCAAGCGCTAAGATGCCAGCGCATTATCTGGCACCGGGGTACGGTTGGTTGAGTTCGCAACACAATTATGCGAACTTTTTTTTTCTTCTTCACTTCGCATCGCCTTTGCATAGGGTTTAGAAGCCTGAGAGCTAAAAATATTGCGCTGTGCTGAAGCTGACGCAAGAGCATGTCGACGCACTTGCAAACCATGCGCACGGGGGTCTGGGGTAAGCTGTATGGAAATTGCTTCCGCCATTGCTTTGTTGTTGTTGTTGTTGTTGTTTTTGTTGGGATGTTTCTCAGACTGTCAATTACTGTGTGTGAGAAAGTGAAATTTTGTTAAATCATGCCTGCAGCTAGGAAAAGAGGAAATATTTATGCAAAGAATGAAGCCAAACTGTGTGCGTGTGTGCGTGCGTGTATGAGTGGAATCTTTTGCGGGTACATATGAGGCTACGGCATGTGAACCGCTCGTTCTAAAAATAAATTGATTTGCATGGAAAATTTCTTGCATGGCTTTGAAAAATTTGAAGCGAAGAGGTATTTATAACATAACATATTCAACAATTGGCTTCTGTTGCTTACTTTATTTTCGTAATATAACTACTTTTTTTATAAATAAAGCTATTTAGAAGTTGGAGCCAACGTGCGTTTGAATTTACTTGTTTTGTCAAACCTAATGCCCGTCTTACAAGATCAGCAAGATGAAAATTCCCATCCTTCTTCATTACCATAATATCTGATGCAATGCTAATACATTGTCATTCTTTTTCCATTTGAACACCTTCGTCAGTTTTTGCACAACATTCCTCCCCTCCCCCCCCCCCCCGACGCTAGCAATCTGCCCATTCGCATCTCTCTCTCTCTCTCTCTCTCTCTCGCTCTCTCTTCTGTAACGCTCTACGCTCTACCAATCTATCTCTGAACGGTAACCTTTAATTTTGCATCACCACCACCCCACCACCACCACTTCCCCAGAAAGCGAGTTCAAAACGTAGCACAAAAAGGTACGCAGTTCGCACAGTTTACACGGACACACGCCTTGACACCACATCAAACGGTCAACTTGTCGAGAGCCGCGCACCGCAGAGAAGTTTAGCTTTCCGTGCGTTTAGCCCTTTTCCCCAGGCCCGTAGCTGCGTATGCGACCCTAACGGTGTGTCCCCGGTTGCCGTACAAAATCCTCAACTCATCCGTCAGCTTGTCGGATGTTCCTTTACAAAACACCGCACGAAGCTTATGGCACGCTGCGTGCGTTTGCAGCATTTTGCACCATTTTGTACTCGCGCGCGCTTTCTGCGGCACACTGCGGTCGACCCTTTTTTGGAGCCCTCACGTCTGCTACCCTGTGCTCCCCGGGGGCTCAGCAAACCCTAGAGCTAGTGGCGCCGGGTAGTTGATGCGCTAATCCGCGTTGTTTACCTTGATGAAGGGAACCAAACGGCCGGGAAGGGGAGCTGGCGGAGCTGACGATGCTGGGCCGTACGTTTCGCGCCCGGACCGGTCTTAGTTTCCAAATTTAGCACCGCTGCGAGCACAAGACTGCGCCACTGCATTGTTTATCGTCACCCTAGGGTGGCACTAGGGTGGCCCTTACGGTGTGGAGGGGACTTTTCACCGTCCGGGGGTGGGGGTGGGGGAGGGGGGAAAGCTACTTTCGGGACGGATTACAAAGCGCAACTTTGAAAATTTCCAGCACCGGTAAGTCGGCAAACCGGGGCGACAACAAATAAATAAAAACAGCTCAACAGTGTCGGGGTGGGCTTTCGGTATCCCCAAAATGCTCCGGCAAGGATTTTGGTCCAGCCGCCGGATTCTCCACAGCCAACCGGTTTTGGATGATGCTGCCGCACTAGCTCACACCGCTCCCGGTGGTGGCGGGATTTATTTTTCATTTCCTGCGGGCAAAGGTCGATGGAAACGGTGTATTGAATGCGACAAAACGGGAAGGTTTTTCAACAAAAGCGCAACGCCTGGCGTGGGATGAAAATCCAATGGTTCCAATTCCTTTGTCATCAGGATTAGCACCGAACTTTGGCAAGAGTTACTGCGTTTTTTTTGGGGGTTTTTCGTGATAGGAACATAAGAGATGATACGAAAAAAGAAGAAGAAGCAAAAAACAAACATTTACCAGATTTTTTTTAAATCGAAAACAAGACTTGCTAAACCCGATTGAGATCTGCCGAAACAAACACAGAAACATTCCAAAAGGACAGCTTTGATATGATATTCTAAGAAATTATTTCATCAATAAAGTTGCTAACATTAAAGCAATGTCTTAAATTCAACAACCAATTGAAAACAATCTACAAAGTCAAAGCCAAAAAAATCCCTTTTGTGCCAGAATTTTCATTGGAAAATGTATGTATGGCATAATGTAGCATCAATTTATTTCAACGTGACGGTCAGACGCACTGAAGGTTTCTAACCTTACTGTTGAACTAACGAAAACCCCTGTGGAATATGAAACATACGCTTGAGTTCAATTTATTCTTGAAATTTTCAAAAATATCTTCGCTTTGCTTCTTTGTGACCAAATTGTTGAATTTTTCTCTGCTCCGAAAATGTGAAAATACGTTGTTGCAATCTGTGAGGTACCATGCGCCTCCACCAAATATAGTTCCTTCGATTGAGCGCAACCATGCGTCTCCATCTACGTGCAATAACATTATTATTCTATTCCAGAATGATACAAACAGTTCCAATTATTTTAAATTTATTTTTTATTTTAAACAAAAATTCAAAATAACGTTCAATTCATTCATGATTTTACATCAATCGCCAGACTTTATGAATATTGAAGACATTAATGGAGAAGCCTAGTACTTCACAACAAAAGAGGGGCTTGCTGATGGATTACACCAGTGCTCTCCAACCTTTTTAGGACCATGGAGCACTTGGGATTGAAAAAAGCATTTTCTGTGGCCCAGTTATATTGGAAGCTTATATTTTATAATCTTAGTTCAAAGCTTTTTAATCAAAATTGTGTTTAAATCTTGGTAAAGAAATGCTTGTTAAAAATTCAATCATGATTGCGGGGAGAGAAAAAAATGCATGATACGTATTGTAATAAGCTTTCCTTAAAAAACTTCAGTTCATTCGCGGCCCTCTTTTGTTAACGACACGGACCACAGTCTGAAGACACAGTAATTGCTTTCCTTAAAAAAGAACAAAACTTTTTCCACATTAAATAAAAGCCAAACTTAAATATAGAGCTTTCTCAACCGCAAGGCAATCCACAAATCCTTCAAAAGGCCACACTAATCTGGCCACTGTGGTAAATCAATTTAAAAAATCGTCATTCAATAGAAAATTTACAGCGCACCTGCTTTGCACATTCTTCCCAAAGACATTTGTTAGGCTCAGCTGACAGTGAAAGATATGCCACCCACACACTCCTTCAGGCAAATCGCTTCGGCTTTGCACCAAACGTAATCGGCAATAAAGTAAGTTATCTTGTTTAACGCCACATCCATCAAAAGCCAACCACAATGGCAATGGTAACAGCTGCTTCGAATGCATTCTGCCCCGTGCTGCAGATAGCGCAGAAAAGTTAGTTACATTGGCAGTTGAGGAACGCCGCACCGAGCCCCCCCCCCCCCCCCCCCAGGGCACACGCTTTTTTACACGTTCTAAATCAATTCCCCGGTACGGTCGCACACGGTACAGCATGCTGTTCTGCGGTGAGCAATAAGTAGCCCGACTAAACGGTCAATAAATCTTGGCAAGTGAGTTTTTGAAATTTTCGATACCATCTCGGGCTGGTCTCGGGCAAGGCCTGTGGGCAATAAATCTGCACCACCGGGTGGGTTGTGCCTGGCGGTTCGACACTGTTGGAAAATCAGACCAGAGCACACCAACGCGTGACCCTTTGCGAAACTGCGGGCTGCTGTTGGTCGCGCGCGCGGCTGGGAAGCAGAAAGAATGATGAAAGTCAAACGGCATCACGCAGAAGATCACTTCGCAGCGGTGGGGCGAGATGAGACGGTGCGATACGCAAGTACGGCGGCTTGAGCTAGGTTCGGGCTGATCGATTGCTATCGACATAAATTATGTGCCGTACATGGTTAAGCCTGGGCAAATGCGTGATAAATTGCGTGATTCGCGTTTTCTTCCAATCGGCATTGGCTTTGGCTTTCGAGATGCTGCCAAAAAGGGTGTGACCGCAAGGGGTGGAGCGTTTAAAATTTGGCTGAAGAAATGTCGGATAAAAAGGCACTACAGAGCGACCCGTTGGGGCTTAAGGACACGCGTTTGAAATGCTAATATTGCCTGGCCACTTTAGCAAAACGGGCTTGAATGTGAATAAATTATGTTGCCAGTCAGGTATTGGAAGTTTGAAAGGGAATATATTTGTCATTGTTTGGCTGTCTCTGTGTTCCCTAATGTAGCAAAAATGATAACCGATAAAAGTGTCTCATCATTATCTACTTTATTTCAAAATCAAACGAGTGAACGGACGTGCCAAATTCTTCAACATTAAAAAGAGCATTTTCTAGCTGTTCCATAACTTCCCAAAACAGAAATGCCTTCGGGTAAAATCCTAGTCAATAGCTCACAACTTCCCATCCACTCCAGTGGCACAGTGGAGTGGAGGAAGGGTGGAAAATAATTTCACGCGAAATTTAAATTTCAATTCGACTTTCACTTTACACCCGATTCCGATCCGTGTTTGACTAAATCGCTACCACAAGCGAAAGCTTTCCAAGCATCACCACCACCACCACCACCATCAAACGAGGAATGGGATAGCGTGACGCGCTCGTTTACTTTTCATCGATTTGCCGATAGCAATTTTCACGTCAACGAAAATTCAGTTCGCTCTTCGCTTGCCTGCTATACACACACACACACACACACACACACTAGCACGCGTCAACACACGTACGAAAAATCATCGATGAAGCGACACAACACCAAGATCTAGAAAGATAGAAACCCATCAAACTCAATTCCCACCCTTCCCAGCCCTGTTGGCGGCTGCCTTCTGTCCGGAGAGTGATGCGCGTATGCGAGCGAACATTTTCAAGTCTGACATTTTCACAAAACTCCTTCAAACTGACATTAACACACATACACCCAAACAAGCTTTATGTGCAGAAAAGGAAAGAAAGAAAAACGGGCGCGTCTTGCTGTGCCGGTGCGAAACGCATCACGCTAGGTTTGCCGTAACCGGAACCTTTCAACGAGCCCATGCAAAAGGTGTGTGTGTGTGTGTGTGTGTGTGTGTGTGTGTGTATGTGTGTGAGTGTGCTTGTAGATATTCGAACGAGATTCAATCAAACTGCAATCAGGCTTTCGGAGCTTTTCCATCGCTTTTTTCCATCGCAACCCGCGTAGCTCCTTCGCGCTTACCAATGCCACCGGAAAACGACTCCCAAACTCTAGGCGCTAGTGCCTGTTTGTGTGTGTCACTGCCAGAAGGTGTGATGAAATCAATTCCTTTGGCAAATTGAAAATAGTAGTAACATACTTAGGAGAGGAGTGTAATATTTATTAGCGATTTTATCGCACATTTTTCAAGGCATTGGACAAAACTGAATGTATTTGTAATGTTTTGTGAAAAAACTTATTCTTCCTTTTCTGATATTTTTTTAATGGGTTTTTTGCATCTTCTAAAAAGAGACTCACAGATAAACTATGTTTTCCTGATTGCCTTATTTCCAATCCACTTTTTATCGGATTTATTGGCAACAGCTAAAGTACAACCAAAAGGCTTTAACGTTACTATTTAAAATAGCAGTTTCAAAAATCAAATACAGGGTTTTCGACGATTTATTGGTCAGTTCCCATGATTTTTTGGTGCGTTACCACGATTTTTTGATCTTATCCTATAGATTTTTGGTTCTTTCTCATAATTAATTGGTATTTTCTGATTGGATATCAATACAATTGGACCAAATAATTCTGGAACACGGCCAAAAAATCGTGGAAACGCACCAAAAAAAAAAGGAAAACCACCAAAAATTGATGGGAACCAACCAATAAATCGTAGGAAACCATGTAAAGCATCTCATTTATGCAAAATTTCACATACATTTCAAAACTAAACTAAAATAAAACACTAAAAAAATATCCAATATCCATAAAAAGAAAAAAAAAACTAAAAATAATACAACATAAAAAAATATCCCAAATATCCAAAAGCCTCTCCAATTCATCCATTTTAAAAACGTTCCAGAGCTTTTCAACCAGAACGCCACTTCACCGCACCGCAGCTTTCCATAAACATGTTGTTGTAGCGTGAAACAACTTGTTTTTCGGTTTAGCCAGTGTTCGGTTCCTCTCTGCTTTTGTTTTTGCTGTTGTTCGTTGCTTCAAAAACACACAGCCCACACACTACCGCGCTACAATGTTTTACGCTGTTCACACGCTTGTTACCCGAGGTGGCACTTTCGTTAGCCCAATGCACAGTGCCGTTGAGCGGAGCTGGAGCCGGCATTGAGGCGCAGAATGGCAGGCATCGAGTGAAAATACTGCTTACTTTGCTCCCCAAAAAAACCCCCCCGAGCACTAAAACGCAACGCACATTGGCACACGGAGCTCGTGACCGGCTTGGCGCATTTATTCGTCATTGATTATAATATAAAATTATGTTAATTTATGCTCGGCGCACCCGGCGCACTTTCCCCCCACCCAGTGGCCGTATTCAACGGGGAGTGATGCTGAAGTGCTATGCGGAATGTTATTACTACAGTGTGATGCAGCCTTTCCCTCCTTTCTTCTTTGTTGGTTGGTTGGTTCGCTGCTGTTCTGGCTGTTGCTGTTTCCGTCCTCTTGCCCTTCCAAACAACAACCGGCACACAAAGCCTTCGAGTTGTCACACACTAGCGCCACACACGCCTGTGAAATGGATTTGCAATTCGACTGCTCGAGCACGCTCGCCTCTTCGGACCGGTCACTGTTTTATTCAAGAGCTCAGAACATGGCTAAAACATATCGCTACTAACCTTTACCCCAAGTCACACTCAAACACACACGCACACACCAGACCGACCCAATCTCGAGCATGGCTTTTCGACAATTGTCAACTCGGGTGTGAGTGTAAACCGGGTGGACGAACAAAAGTGAAATGAAATAATGCAGCCCAAACGATATGGCGACCGGGAGCAGTATCGACCGGAAAAGCCATCCGCATAAGCTACCACGCTACCACGACGCTACATACCCACACAAAGACTGCACACACACACAAAGTCACCGCATGCGTGTGCCTGACGAGAAAGTTAAGTAAATTGTCAACGCTAATTTGCATCTCGTTCCAGTGCGTCGTTTCGGCATGCAGGCAGGGTTGCAGAGAGCCATAAGCCAGGAGCTAAGGTTCGGGGGAACCTGAAGGGAGCACCCCGGCAGACTAACGATGCCAGCAGTACTCGTTCGCAAAACGGTTAGATCCTCAAGATCCTCATTGCCGGAACGGCACAGTGCCAACCGCGCCCGGATACATGACAGCTGTCTGGATTTAGATACCCGAGTATGCCATCATACCCGGATTTGCCACAAAAACCCGTCGGTCGGTCTTTGCCGAACATTGGCAGGAACCGTCGCAAAAGGATCGACTTCAACACGCTGCCTTCACACAACAACCTTGTCTTGCTGCTGCTGCTGCACTGTTGAACGTACCGAGCGTTACCGAGCGTTACCGATTCCCGAAACCTTCTTGATGGCAGCTCATCGAGAAGCGTATTAGATCTAAGGGCTCCACTTTAGAGCTCGCTTGGTTGCTTTCTTTTCTACCGAGCCGAGGCTCTGCAAACGTCGCATAATGCAAAATAATGACACCGTTGTCGATGGGCAATTACGGGCTAATGCGGTGAATTGTAATACGCTTTCGATTAGATCTTGAGGCGCCCGCACGAACATCCTTCTTCGCAGCCCGGTGAAGGTGTGAAATGGAGTGTGATAATTTTGTAAGTGTGCATGCGAGCATCTGTAACGTGCAGAGAGATGATTGATCTTTCGACAAAAATACGTAACTTAGAAAGAAAAAAACAGGTACCTTACGCCGGTAATGCTATTGAAGGCTCATTATGCCGACTGATGTGAGAAAATGTACTCCGACGCTGTGCGTAAAGTGTAGCCTGAATAACAAGTAAAAAGTAAGCTTTTGATGCATAATAAGGTTTACGCTGTAACCGAGTTACGCTGTAAGCTTTCCTTTGTTACTGAAGACATTTACATGCGCGTACAGCCGGTATTCTTTGCTTAAAATTTTAAACCATTCGCTGATGAGATGCTTGGTAAGGTAAAGATGAAAAAAAGGAATTTGATTTTTGCTATCACAATTCTCGTCTAACTGATACAGATATACTTAATTTTAAATCAATTGGTATATTAAAAATGTCTTTAAACGTTATTTGTCCACGTTTTTTATATTTCAAAATTGTAATTTTCATTCCAAATTTGCTTTTGATTAAGGGCCTAAAACAAGTAAACTAATGAAAAATAATAATAACTAATATATTTTGTTTCATTTTGAGCCTTGAAAACAATGAAATTTGGCTAAATCGTTTCTTTTAAAGTGCTTGAAGTGATTTCTTGCTTGAAATCGTACGTCTTATCTCTAAGAAGAAAACCCTTTGTTAGCGCCTAAAGCTATGCAAGTAGTTTGTAACAGAATGAACTCCATATGACAGAATGAACACGTATTAGTGCAAGCAAGGAATTATTAGAGATGGGATAATGAATTGTAGAATACATTTATTCAAAGCTGAAACCACATGCGTTAAACACATCTTGTCAGAGCTACGAACAATTGGTCCTTCGAACCGGATTACTTACTTTACGGATTATCAGCTTGTCAGAGCTTCGAACACTCAAAATGCATTATTTTCACAGCTTGAATTTGATTGTCTTGAGTGAATTAAATATTATTATGAAAGATTATTCTCCAACAAAATGGTGTTCCAGCAACCAACAGGCGAGTCAAACATTTTAAATTGGGCACTACAAACAGTCTATACAAATAGACAAAACTACCGAATTGATTGGCAAATTATTATTTTTCTTCTTTTTTTTTTCAACTGTGTTGTTTATGTCATTTTTGTTTTTGCTAATTTGTTTATGGATGGGTTTGCTTATAGATAAACCTTCTACAGGAAAAAAACACCTCACACAAGGCAAACATTTATACTGAAAATATAAAAAAAGCAAAGGAAAAAGGTAGTGAGCCAACCATCACCGTGTTGCATTTGCGGGTATTTGCAAACAATCAGCACGTTGATTGGTTTGACTTGAGGAAACTGGCAAGCGGAAGCCATTCCCCCTTCAAATCGTCCTCCTTATTTGCACCGCCTTTATCTCATTCTCAAACACATCCTTTTAAGCTGATTTATGACTTTCCCCGAAGTGCCAGTGCATACACAATGTGCCCGGTTTTTTTTTATCTCCTTTCTTCTCCCCACTGTGCAGTGGAGTTGCTCCATACAAATGCCTTCTTCGCTTTCATCCCCGTACGCTTTGCGAAGGACCTGTGTGCGCAAGGAATTGCTTGAAATAATTAAAACAGTCCCATCAACGCCAACTGCAGGCTAACGGGCAGGCCGGGACGGAAACCGGACGCAAGGTGCATCGGAAGGTTTAATTATGTAAATTTTGGGTCATCTGAACTGTACACTAAAGGAGGGGGAGCAAAAAAAGGAAGGAAACGAAAACACACACACACACACACACACACAAACACACCAGTGAACGGTTACGGTTTGTGGGACGATTTCGGTCCGCAAAAGATACAAACTGCTGGCAAATGGGGACTGGCATGGCGCTATCTGTGCAGCAAGATCTGAAATTAGTTTCACCAGTTTGCGCTCTGCCTTTGGTTGGTGTGTACATGCTAACACCGTAGGGTCGTTCAACGGACGTGTGGTAAAGTGGAAGAGAGGTACTGCTCGGTGAGGATAGATTATCTTCAAAGCAAATATTCATATCATGTACAGTTCGGTTTCGATAGAGATTTATAAATTTCCCAATTTCAAAAGG
The DNA here is from genome assembly GCA_000349065.1 of Anopheles quadriannulatus. Taxonomy (NCBI): domain Eukaryota; kingdom Metazoa; phylum Arthropoda; class Insecta; order Diptera; family Culicidae; genus Anopheles; species Anopheles quadriannulatus. The sequence continues at coordinate 1,152,666 of KB667755.1, forward strand.
CGTTCCCCGATCTGGAGCACGGCCTTGGCAGCCATAAGCTATTGCTCCCTCGCCATAACAACCATTTTGTTGGTGGAAAGACGTGGACTGGCACTGGAACTGGAAGCGAAAACGAAAAAAAGAACTCCTTCTCAACCAGCTCTGTGCATTGGTCCATATTTGCCTCGGTTCTCTCGGTCGTCTGCAACCATTTAGCGCACAGCATTCAACCCCACCCCGTAGCGTTTCAATGGAAAGGATAAGCAACTGCCCGAACTGAACTCCTCCCCATCTCAAGCCACCTCACACACACACACTCTCCCCTCACCGCACAACGGATCTGGAAGCGATAGCCGATGTCCCGAAACGTGACTTTGCTTTAAAAAGAGATTTTAAATTGATACAGCACGGACCGGCGCCGAGCATGAGAGCAAGCGCTACAGCAACTGAGACACTGTATGTGTGTGTGTGTGTGTGTGTGTGTGTGAACGGTGGTTCGTTCGGAGAAAAGAACGATGAGCACGTGTGCATGTAAGTATGCACGTCCAGTGTCATCCGCTTTTTCATTCTTCTTCTCCCTGCTGGTGTTGCCAGTGCATCTGCATGCTTTGCTGCTTCCATCCTTTCGTGATCTTACTAGAATCTAGCTGGCCTGCATTGAATAAAACTCTCCACTCTCGTTGGAAAATACATTCACAAAGACAGAGCGCTCTCTCTATCAACCATTCCGGCAGGGTAGATGAGGGTAGATAGATTCATCGTCACGTGACGGCGCTGCGATACGTTATCGATTTCCGTCCCGATAATGGACGGAGGTGCTGGGCAAATCTGGGTTATGATAAAAAATTGAACCGATCGAATGACTAATGGACTACGCTCGCTGTACGCTCGCTGTACTGGCACGAATCAATGTGTGCATCCACCCGAAAGGCGCTTCCCACTCGACCAAAAAAAAAAAAAAAAAAACACAGCTGCAAGTCCGTGAGGACCGTGAGCGGAAATATTTCACTTGCTGCGATGTCGGGAACGGTTTCCTTTAACTTTCCCCATGCCCACTCTTTCGGCCGACCATGCCGAGGCATGCTTAAATAACGTTCTAAACGAGCTTCGTTCAAAAATTTCCGCCCATCCAAACGCTGTTGTGCAATTACTGGCTCGCTCGTGTGTCCCTTTGCGTGGTTCACGGTTCGCTGTCCCGGCAAGGCTGGAGCAATTAATCTTGATGTAAAATATCGTTCCGGAACGATCTTGCCATACGGCCTGAACATTCGGAACGTTTCGCGAGATCGGACCGGAGGCAATCGGGGGAGGAAAAATCAACAGTCTCGAAACTTTCCTTTCCTGCAGTGGGGACGGTCCGCTCAGGCTCTGTGTTCTTGGTACGGACATCCGGGGCGGATTTACGGCCATGTTCCCAGGGACAAAGCATAGAGCCGCTCAACTCAAATTTCAACCATACAGATAGCCGAAAAAGCGAGGTCCCAAAAAAAAACGCCCCACCTCAGCATCCTTGGTATGATCCGATCCGGGCTGATCCGCCGGAAGACAGACAGTACGCCCCAAATGTCCGGCCGGCGTGCGGCGGCCGTTGGCGGACGGGTAAGCTTTCGGATGAGGTAGTATTTTAGGAGCTAATTGAAGTGATTATGTATCACCCACTTGACGCGTGTTGTTTTATTTTCAGCGGACAGCGTTGCCAGCCAGTGCTACAAATCCCTCGGCGCAAGATAACGAATGATGGTGCCCTGGGTGGGTTGGTTTTTTTTCTTCTGGCCTTAAAGTGTTGCAGGGCTAACAGAGCCAGTGTGCCCTGGAAACCCTACAAAAGGCCAGGTGGTGGACGGAAGCGCAGTGGAAACTGTTTGCGCGTGAGTCACGTACAGAGGATTATTGATGTAGGGAGTGGTTTGTGCTTTCCGGCACAATGGCACGATGACAGTGGCAGTACCATTTGGACTGGGAGAGATTGTTTTTTTTGGTACTGTTGTTTTTTTTCGTTACCAAACGATGAAGATGTGCTTGTAACGTGGTACAGTTTGGTAGAATTGCTGAAAAATATCCTTTGGACGTGCTAGTGGATTTGCACAGGAAGCACAAATGGCACCGGAATGAAGCAGGTAAGACTAATTGTGGTCTAAAGTAAGATTAGAAGTCCTGGTAATGTGTGCAATCTTAGATGAAGTGAGACAATGTTCCTACTCATTATTCACATTGCTAATCACGGTGGAAGCAATCTGTCATTCCTGCTCATGTACTGCCGCTCGAACTATCAATGTAAAGTAAATTTTTCAATACTTTTTTCACTACAAGTAACCTCTGAGGAATGAAATTAAAAGTTTCCTAAACAAAAATAATCATCAAAAGGGTTTATATTAAAACGATAAAAATCATTTTTTATTTTTAAATATTTTTTTTTAATTTTTACAAAAGAACCATATCAATCTATCTCCAATACATCTTCAATACGACTAACGGTGCGTTATTTGCAGGGCTTCTTGGACCGTTTCGCTTGAAAAGCAACGACTGTTACTGCGTATGCAAACTATAAAGCAGTAGAGCAAGCCCTGTAATTAATTAACCATTTTCGATCAGCTTACTCTTATTTTTACCATTGGCCTTTTTTAAGAGGCGAAAGAACTCCGCAGGAGCCAAAGCCTCTCTAAACCATACTAACAACAACAACAACATTGGCCTTTTTCGAGTTTCGATTGCACACTTTCTCTCTCGCTCTACTTTTATATTACCTTCTCATTTGTTATTTGTTTATCGCGAGGTTTGCAATTTTGTTTATCGCTCTTTATCTCAACCCCCGATTTTTTTTTTTTGGCAGCTCAGAGAAACAATTAATTCTTTGTCTAATTTTGGGAGTGGAAATAATGGATCTAACAAGATCAAAAACATTCACCAATTCAATTCAGCTATTTTTTCTCTTTTTATATTTTCATAAGTACCACAAAAAAGCAACAAGCTAGGGACGTTTGACAATATTGGCAAAAGACTGTCACCGAATTAGTCACTTGAAGCAAAACATAGTTTGGCATCTGGAGCGGCAGGCAATTGAAATGGGATAAAGAACGATATATGTTACAGAATTTCAAAGAACCGTGCGGGGATACATGAAGGAACATGTTTTAAGTAAAACATTGCATCCTTAAATTAGTATCTATCTTGGCATTAGCTCTGTCACCGAGGCCAAGAATTTACAAGAATTGGTAATAAATCAAAAAGTGTAGATAGAATAACGAAGTACAGAATAACGAAGTACAGAATAATTGAGTATGAATGGAGATTTTGATTGAAACTGAGTTTAGGAACATAGGTTGTCCCATGATGTGAATAAGAACTTTATACTAACAATTGGTACCACAATAATGAACACAGATACATGCAAATGCCAGTCTTGTGACCTATTGTTGAAGACTCTATCTATGGCTTTAACAGGAGATTAGACTGAACAAATCTCCTGTACGAGTTAGCTGAAAGAAACAGCAACAATTATGAATTCTTCTTCTTCTTTGGCTCAACAACCGTTGTCGGTCAAGGCCTGCCTGTACCACTTGTGGGGTTGGCTTTCAGTGACTTATTGATTCCCCCCCATAGCAGGATTAGTCAGTCCTACGTATGGCGGCACGATCCATTTGGGGCTTGAACCCATGACGGACATGTAGTTAAGTCGTACGAGTTGACGACTGTACCACGACCCCGGCTTATAAATTCTAGTTTAAATAATAATAAAAAGCCGCTTCCATTTGCGTTTAGCAGAGCAGTTCGATTAAACTTATTATAATGAAGAAACGTTGGTCTGCTCTCGAAATGTACACTCATGTCAAAGGTAACATTTATACATGACATGACTTTATTTGTTGGAAAAAAAAACACAAAAACTGTAGAATCATCAATTGCATGGCCACTCCAAAGACGTGAACAAAACATCTAAAATAGTTAGATGTAAAAGGGAGACAGTTGACAAACGACATTTTATCAAATTAGTTTATAGTACCATCATGTAAAACAAAATATTTAATTTATGTTTTCCAACCAGCAAAAGAAACTTACCTGAATCCAGCGTTGTCGCTAAGAGGATCGATGGCAGGCAGAGAAGAATCAATTTAAGTTCCAGCATCATGATTCACCGTTTTCGCACGATTTGTTTTCTATTTGAATGAACTTTTTTCTTACACTATATATTTTTTTTAAATTTTTTCCTACCACTTTCTCACTCGACCGTGTCTTCGACCGTGCGCCGGGGCATCGATCACTTTTCACACTCCACCACGCTTGAACGTTTAACCGCGAATTCCACGACACATTCAACGGTGGCACACGCGACCTGCCTGCGATGCACAAAACGCACAAACCAACACTACGTCATCCCCACTGCCACTTGGAGCGCGTGGTCTGCGCCAAAGCAGCCATTCAATTTATCTCACTTTATGCGACGTGCACCGTGTTCGTGATGACTTTTTCTCGCGAGAAATTAATACTTTACACGTACCCCGAGACGAGCACGTTGCTTCCGTTGTCCTGCAGCACACACACACACACAAGAAAGAACCCCGTTATTACTTTTTTTCCTTCTTTCAAATAGCTTTCCAACGTGAACTTGCCGTAGTGTTAATGCATTTTAACCGTTCGGTTCGCTGGCGTATAAATCTTAAGCAGATATTTTCCACGCCACGCCAGACCATGCTCGGCGCTTACCACTGCGCACACGGGAAAGCAAATCCGCCCTGCCAGTGTTACACTGGCATCGCCCGTTACACTAGATATTGGAAAAAGTTATCGTTATTCAGGCGAGAAAATTAATTTGCTCCTTCTGAAGTACGGCTTTTTTCTGTTTTGCTTCTTCTTCTCCTTTACCGTCCGCTAATGGTTATGCTCACGCCGCCTCATTGCCACACTACACATTCCCACGAACGCACGAACGTTAGCTTACACTTTTACAGCATTTAATAACGCCAGCCCGGTAACGATGCACGAACATGGTCGCACCAGACCTGGAAAACATTTCATAAAACGGTCACTCAACCCTTCCGCCGGTTCCGCCGTGCTGTGCTGCGATCTGTGGGGAAAATAAAGGGAAGAAAAACGCGATGAGTAAATGAAAAATCGAATCGAGTAAAAAGGGTCGAGTAGGCAAAAAAAAAAAATGATACGAAGGCATGAGTTTTACAGTGGCGCTGAAACAGGGAAGCAACACATTGTATCGCGACGTACATATCGCTGGCACATCACATGTCACATGGACGAAAAACTGTTACTAGGTGTACGGCAGTAACCCAAAAACCACCACCAAACCGGGACGTGTGTTCGTGCTGAACAAAAGCGAAAACACGATGTCATCAGCATGCCGGAGCTGGCAAAACATCAAGCTCACTTCCTGGAGCTCGTGAATTCCCGACAACCATACGGGGTGTGTGTGTATACGGTGCTAATTTTCCTTCCATCTCAATACACGCACGCACAATACACACGCGCAAAATTGGCCAGCCTATTCAACGCCACCGAAACCGAAGTCGCCATCCCTCTCAGCTAATGACTTTTATTGTCCTAATTAAAGTCCTACCCCTTCCCGTGCGTGTGTGTGTGTGCTCTGGGACAACGGACGTGAAGGAAAAACGCGCCCAACCAAGCATCTTTGTGTCATTTTCGGTTTCATCAACATTCATCACGTTTGAATGATGTAGCGCGCCGCCGCCGTAGATGGTCCGCACACAACGTCACGCTAATCAGGAGGGCGACGCTTTAATTGGCTGTCGCCCTGTTTTGTCGAAAAGTTGTCAAAACCATGTCATTAATGTGACGACGAAGACGCCCGCTCACCGTACCGGGTGCCATGGTAGTGCCATTAATCAGCGTCGGGTGGCGGCAAAACTTGTGGGCGGAAATCGTGCCAACCATTCAATCCTTGCGCGCGCCATCTTCACTCGCATCGGCCACCATCGCCAGGCGTCCTGCATCTCTTATCTCTCCCGGAGCAGGGTTTTACGTTTTATGCGATAGCGAAAGCAACCGTAAACAACAACGTAGCGCCCACGAATGGCGGAAAGGCATTATGGCGGCCCGAACGTAGCCGGCGAGTCCCGCGCACGCAGGAATCAAAACCATCAATTATGCATTTTGGCGTCATGTTCGCACGATGGATGGCTTTGATCTGCTGCTGTTACTTTCTTTTCAAGAAGCTACGAACAAAGTGTGGAACGCTTCTTTGAAGCGTGCGTTATGTTTTTTTAAACGTTCGTTTCAGGGTTGAGAGTAGCAAAACATGGTAAAAAGTACTGTCTAATCCATTTAATTGAGCAGTGAGTGTTCAATCATGTGCCATGTTAAATATTTCCATTCTTGAAAATAAAACAAAACAAAGATGATGTATAACATGAAAATTTTAATCTGAGTTAAACGCATTTCCTTTGAAACATGTTGTTCATTTTTAATTTGAACAATGTTCTAAGTAATCTCTCTTTATACCTCAAAAACGGAACGGAGTCTTCTGATTAATAAAAATCACAATATGTACGTGACGTGAGGCTCTATCACGATATCGCTGAAGGTTAAGTCATTGAATGACATTGGTTTAAAAATTTTGAGTAAAGTTCGTTTCATTGAATTGTCATATTTGTTTGAGCCTTAATAACGAAAATGCATAGTAATTTTCTAAAAAAGGTAATCGTGGCACGAGTTTCTACAACACACTGCTCGGATATTTGAGAATTCCCTGGACGGTGTCGTGTTGAAATCGCTTAACTTTCCTGAGCGCGTGATACCATGATAGGTAGTAAGTAGGTAACATTGAATGAGCATTGTCATGTTTCTCATGAGCATACGAATTGCTGTTAGTTTAGGAGCTAACCTGCGTGCTCAAACCCACACACACACCCACTCCAGTATTCCTCAGCTCCAGCCTTACTCACGATAGTATGTAAAGGAAATACATTATATTACACAATGGGTACACACACTAGTGGTGTGCTCTCTGGAGCGCACCCACGATTCCGACACTGGTTATTGGTAGTTCAATTCCGACTCTAGCAGTATCAGAATCACTAGTTCCACCCGGAGTCGCCCGAAGTCGGAGTCGTAGTCCTCCGGAGACATTTGGAGTTATTCAGATTCGTCTGAAGTTATTCGAAGCCATCCGGAGCCGACAGGAGTCGAACCGGAGTTGTTCAGAGTCGTCCGGAGGAATTTCATTTCGTGGGTATTTATTTCTTCTTTTGCTTTACGTGTGTACTTTCTTAAACAAGCCTTCATTTCTAGAACTAGAAAAACT